>CAUIVZ010000003.1:33944036-34351536 GCA_961763995.1 Juglans cinerea
TCTTTTAATACTTTTAAATATTTTAAAAAAATAAAATAAATTTAGAACATTATTAAAAAATACTTCCTTAATCATAAAGTAAAAAAAATCATTAAAAAATACTTTCTTTTTTATTTTACTTCCTGATTAAGGAAATACATTTTAATAATATTATGAATTTTTTTAAATTTCATGTGATGATGTGATGGGAGGTTTTCAAAATTTTGAATTTTACTCTCGAAAACAAACGAGCAGATACCTTGAGGCTGTATCACACTTTGATCTGATCAGTATGAATTCACATTAATAAACAATATTTTTTTAAGAAAAACGTTTTGTTTAAGCATGAAATATAAATACACATGCATGTGAATCGCTGCGTGGAACAAGCTGTCTTTTTCAAATCCAACTGTATCTGAAGGAGAGCAGGATCCTTTAAACGGCTACCATCCACAGATCAGGCGCCCTAATTATCTCAAAAATTTCTTTTATCTAGTTGTCTATACTATATTTTTCCCCCTTAAATGGAACACTACTCAGAGAAAATGACCTGATGTGGTTTGGATTCAGCCCTCATAACGATTTACATTGGTTGAGATTCAAAATCATTTCCAGAATTTGGACTCATGGAGAGGCATAGCTCCACTCATCTTCGGTACGTTGAATTTTTTCTAATTATTGATCAAATAAATTTAGATATGTGCTTTTTAATGAGTTTTGTGAAAATTAGTTGATAAAATGAAAATTTTTTTGAATAATTTTTTTCTCATGTATTTTTTTTTTATTTGGAATCAAATTAAATACTTTTTAATGTGTTTGTATTAGATTGTTTTATTTTGAGAGATCAGAATTTTTTCAAAGCTTATGCCATGTTACCATACAACACTTAATTGAAAATAAATGTCATGTATTGATGAAGATATTTTATATATATATATATATATATTTTTGGAGAGAAGGGTTTCGAACTTCAGGAGGCTGAGGGTTATACTAATCAGGCCACGTGCTCTTGACACACGAGGATATTATATATTAGTCAAAAGATTATAAAAGAAAAGATATTTCCTTTGTTTTTCTATAATCTAAAGAAAAAAAGAAAATAATTAATTCTTTTAATAGTGGAATGTAATAAAGAAATTGTCACAATTATTTGGATAATAAAATGATATAATATGATTTTATATGAAAGTTGAAATAGAATAAAATATTATTAAAATATTATTTTTTAATAATAATATTATTATTTTATAATTTAAAAAATTAAATTATTTATTATATTTTATATAAAAATTCTAAATAATTATAGTTAAGAAAAGAGAAAATGGAACAGTTACAATATCCAAACTCAATCATCTGCTTTTCTGAAAAGCAGGGTAGGGTTAGTAGACATCTCAGGGCCCTGTCTCTGAAAAAGTTACCAAGACCCTTGACAGTTTAAAGAAACAACCAGGGGTACTTTTGTAACGCAATTTCACCTGAATATACACCCATCCTCGAGAGAGGGAGAGGGCGTTACAACTACCAGTGTGTTGAGTTTGTGCTGTGAGTCTGTCTTTGTGGCCGGTTAAGAGACAGGAAAACAACCCCGAAATAGTTTGGTTTCTGTTCTGTAAATTCTTTCGATTCATCTTCTACTACTTGTTCCACTTCACCCACTTCTTGTTTTCTTCGTTTGCTGTTTCGGAAAGAACGAAAGAAGTTGTAATATATATTATGCTGATCTGAAACATCAGACATTCTCTTACAATGTCAGTATATTAGCAGCTCCATATCCAAGGCAACACGCTTCTCTATCACTTCATCTTCTACGACAAACAATATCAACACCTCCACAACCATGTCATCCAAATCCAAGTAAGTTTACTCAACCCTTTATCCCTCTTGGACTTTCTCGCTCTTTAACTTTGTTTTTTATGCCAGTCTTTAAGAGATCTGGTTTGGGTTTTTGTTTTATATTGTTGTGTGCACTGTTTTATCTTTTCTCTTACGAAGATTAGTGGGTTGATTTCAATTTGAGTCCTTTTTGGTTCGTATTTGGAAGATTAGTGGGTTGGATCTGTTGCTTATGATCTCTATTGGGGTTTTTTGGCTTCTTTGTTTCAATTTTGGGCGGAAGTATTTCCCTGTAGCCTCTATCGTCTTATTTTGGAATTTTTTATTGGATTTGTATAATGGGTTTATCTTCATTGATGATTTCTGGGCGGCTTTGTTTCAATTTTCGGTGTTTTTTGTTGTGGTTTGTACTTGTTTACTTGGATCTGTCCTTGAATAATTATTCACTGATCATCGAATAATGTTTACTTTTATTTTTCTTTGTATTTTTATGCGTCTACTTTTGTTGTTTGAATTTCATTTTCCGTGTGCTTCCGACGGTAAATTTCTATGCAAAGTTCCCATTTTTGGCTTAGATCCATCTGTATTTTTCTTCATTTCGAATTTGCATTTCCTGTACATGATTAATGTTTGTACATCTCACATTGCCTGTCCAGTTCAATGCATTCTTAATACGGTACCATATTTATGTGATTTTGAATTTGACAGGTCCGCTTTATCTGAAACTCCTCACAAAGCATCACCAGCAACTCCAAAAGTTGCTAGACCAAGCAGGGGAGTAGCTAAATCAGAATCTGATTCACCCTCTCCTTTGCAAAGTTCACGCCTTTCAGTTGATCGGTCTCCACGATCGGTTCCCTCGAAGCCCACCATTGAGCGAAGATCACCAAAACTTGCTACCCCACCTGAAGTAAGAATTACGAACGCATTTTATCTTCATTTGTTTAGAGTTTATTTTGTTCCTTTTCAAAAGTTGGGCTCATGAACTTCTAAAAGCTTTTTAAAAGAGAACAGAAGATTAGAGTCAAATTTTTTTTACACTTTTTAGATAATGAAAACTAAATCCTGGAAAATTCCTCAAGTGAACTGTTAAAGAGGCAGCTTCATCAAGCGTGATTTTCACTACATTTTTTGTTTGTTTATTTCTTTAAATGGGAAGAGATTCTCCCTTTGTATTCCTTTTGGGACAAGTGATGTGAATGTTGATATGCACGTTATGTTACTTTTTTACTCATAAAAAAGAATCTTGCTTTTTCAGAAACAACCTTCACGGATTGCAAAGGGATCAGAATTACAGGCACGATTGAATGTTGTTCAGGAAGATCTTAAGAAAGCAAAGGAACAGATAGCTTTGGTTGAGAAAGAGAAGGTGAAAGCAGTTGATGAATTAAAAGAAGCACAAAGAGTTGCCGAAGAAGCGAATGAGAGACTCAGGGAGGCTTTGGTGGCTCAAAAGCGAGCTGAGGAGGATTCAGAGATTGAGAAGTTCAGGGCTGTTGAGTTGGAGCAGGCAGGAATCGAGGCGGCCCAGAAGAAGGAAGATGAATGGCAGAGAGAGCTTGAAACTGTGAGGAACCAACATGCTTTGGATGTGGCTGCTCTTCTCTCTACCACTCAGGATCTCCAAAGGGTAAAGCAAGAACTGACCATGACGTGCGATGCAAAGAACCAGGCACTTAGCCATGCTGATGATGCAACTAAGATTGCCGAGATTCATGCAGAGAAAGTGGAGATTCTCTCAGCCGAGGTGACCCAGTTGAAGGCCTTGCTTGATTCAAAGCTTGAAACTGAGGCCAGTGAAAACAACCAGATGGTGTTGAAGCTTAAATCGGAGATGGACTCTTTGAAAGAAGAACTCCAAGAAGTGAAAGGTGTCAAGGAGAAATTGATAGAGAAAGAGGCTTCTATTGAACAGCTTAATGTTGAGCTAGAAGCTGCAAAGATGGCCGAATCTTATGCTCGTGGTCTGGTGGAGGAGTGGCGAAACAGGGTTGAGGAACTAGAGACCCGGGTTGAGGAAGCAAATAAGTTGGAGAGATCTGCATCAGAATCTTTGAATTCAGTCATGAAACAACTAGAGGGAAATAAGGATTTATTGCATGATGCAGAATCTGAAATTGCTGATCTAAAAGAGAAGGTGGGGTTGCTGGAGATTACAATTGGAAGACAAAGAGGGGATCTTGAGGAGTCAGAACGCTGTCTTGACATGGCCAAGGAGGAAACTTCTGAGATGGCCAAAAAGGTCGAGTCTCTAAATTCAGAGCTTGAAACTGTGAAGGAGGAGAAAGCCCAGGCTTTGAACAACGAGAAGCTTGCAGCTTCTAGTGCTCAGACCCTATTAGAGGAGAAAAATAAACTTATTAATGAATTGGGAAATTCCAGGGATGAAGAAGAGAAGAGCAAGAAGGCGATGGAAAGCTTAGCTTCAGCCTTGCACGAGGTCTCTTCCGAAGCAAGAGAAGCAAAAGAAAGACTATTATCCACTCAAGATGCGCATGAAAATTATGAGACCCAGGTAGAAGATCTGAAGTTGGCCTTGAAAGCAACGAGTGAGAAGTATGAAAGCATGCTTGATGATTCAAAACATGAGATTCATGTCCTTACAGATACAATTCAACAATCCAAGAACGAATTGCAAAACACCAAGGCTGAGTGGGAGCAAAAGGAACTTCATTTGGTGGATTGTGTAAAGCAGTCAGAAGAAGAGAACTCTTCTCTGGGAAAAGAAATAAATAGGCTGGTGAATTTGCTCAAGCAAAATGAGGAAGAAGCTTGTGCCAGCAAGGAAGAAGAAGCCCAGCTGATGGAAACCTTACAAAAAGTTGAGGCTGAGGTAATTGACTTGCAGGAAGCTCTTGGCAAAGCAAAGGCTGAAAACATCAAATTGAAAGAAAATCTGCTGGACAAAGAAAATGAGTTGCAGAGTATAATTCAAGAAAACGAGGAACTTCGAACTAGGGAAGCTGCTTCCCTTAAGAGAGTTGAGGAGTTATCTAAGTTGCTGGAAGAAGCTATGGCCAAAAGGAAATATGAAGAAAATGGTGAACTTACAGACAGTGAAAAGGAATACGATTTGCTTCCAAAGGTGGTTGACTTCTCTGAAGAGAATGGACATGCAAGAGAAGAGAAGCCTAAAACGGAGTCTCCACTCAATCAATGCGAGGAACCCAGAGAAGAGAACTTCGATGAAAAGAATAACTTCTTGAATGATGAGGCTGAAAAGATGGATTCTGCCCAAATTGAGAACGTGAATGGAAAACTGAAGGAGGAAAAAGAAGATGACTCGGTAGAAGTTGAATTTAAAATGTGGGAGAGCTGCAAAATTGAAAAGAAAGAGTTTTCACCAGAGAGAGAAGTGGGGCAGGAATCCTTTGAAGAGGAAGTGAACTCAAAGGTGGAGGGAGGCGAAATCTTTGATCAGATAAATGGGGTATCTTCTACAGTAAACATTGATGATAGTGGAACCTCACCATCAAAGCAGCAGCAACAACAGAAGAAGAAGAAGAAGCCTTTGCTTGTAAAGTTTGGAAGCTTGCTCAAGAAGAAGGGAACCAGCAGCAGCCAGAAGTAGAAAAATAGACCAGTTTGGCCTAACTTTTGTGCCCTACTAGCAGGCAGGTATATTTTGCTATTATTTTGTTACCAAATGTGTTTGATTCATTGTTTTTGCTTCCAAAGAACAGAATAGGTCAAGGATGAAGAGGCATGTATAATTTTTAGTTTTTTCCTTTCTTTTTTTTTTTCTAATGTAATTCCCCATGTGGGACAGTATCTTGTATGTGATGGAAATTCTATTTGATTTTCCATTTTGTGTTAATTGCCCTTCTTCTCCATATGTTATCAGGAGTCTGAAATTCGACATTGATGTGCTGCCACCCGTCCATTCTAAATGGATAGATGGCATAACGTTGTTAATTGTTGCAAAAAGCTGCAGAATTGCAGCAAGACATGAAAAGTTTCAGCTTGCTGCAAATGCCCCTCCAATCCATCTTCTTCTCCTCCTCATATATAGGATTATTGTAAGAGTTTGGGAGAGATAGGAAGAGGGGAGAGAGGAAGAAAAATCGGGTGACATGGGTGGAAGAAGCTAAGAGGGTGCTAAAGACACAACGTGTGTATCTTATAATTTTTAATGTTGTTAATCCAAACTACCTGCAGATAATATTTGACATTATAAAATCTATGCATTATTATGTCTGTCTCTTTAAATTATAACAACTTAATTAAGGGGCCATTAGATTATTAAATTTCCCAATCCGATGGTTCCAAGAGCGTGAATATACATCGTGATTATTCGTGTCAGGACATTCGAATTATATCTGAGTTTAAACTAAGAAAGAATTAATCCATTGTATAATTCAGGAGACTCATTGTAACCAAGATTTTCCTCCGTCACAAGTGAAGGCTATCAATAAAAATGGGTTACAGTCCTCTTCTTTAAAAAAAAAAAAAAAAAAAAAAAAAAAAAAACTCTCAATTCTATCTTCTAATGCCAATGATCATCCAAGAGTTTTTTCATTTCTCTTTGAAAACTTCTACTCATCATTCTCATACCACACATAATTTTTTTTATTTTTTTTCTCTTACCAAATGTGTGGTGTATGTATGATAAGTAAAAGAAATCAATTAGTTTACGAAAAATAAAATCCAAAAGAAATAATAAAAAAATAAAAATAAGTGTGGTGTGTAGTCTGTGAGGATGATGAGTAGCATAACTCTTTACTAGTTTAAGGTACAAAATCTTTACTGCCCAAATTGCTCAATCTTTTTAGCAACACAGATGAGACCAAGATACCATAAACTGTGTTCTTTAGAACTTCATAATTTAAAAGAGGTAGGTCTGAACTTCAAAGAAGAGGGTGAAAAGCTTGAATCCTAAAGATGTAACCAGGGCTTTTACTGATTTTTTTTGGGATTATATTGGTACTAAAGTTTTAAAAAAAAAACGTGATTAGTTGTTTGAGAGGTCATTTAAAAAATAAGAGTACTCCTAAAATTTATTTTCCGAAACTATAAAAAAAATATGACTTTAATTTTAAAATTAAATTGTTAAGAATAAAATGTGATATCTATTAAAATTATTTAGAGAGCAATGTTACTTTTTTTTTTTTTTTTGCAAAAACAATGCTAATTTATGTAAAAAATGCAATTTTCTTTAATTTAAAAATAAGAGTGCTCTTATTTTCCCAGGAACTGGCAAACTGCCACTTTTTTTGGTTTTTTTTTTTTTTTTTTACATGTATTTTTTAATATTTTTAAATATATTTTTTAAAAAAATTTATAATATTATTAAAAAATACTTACTTTATCGAAAATAAATAAATAAACCAGCGGTAGAACGGGATGACCAGCATTTTCCTTTCCGAGAAAAGGAAAGGAAAGAGAAGGAAGTCGTAATACGTGCACTTGATTTGCTTCTCATTGTGCCAGAGCATTTTGAGGAGCGAAACAGGAGTGGCAACACCATGTGGGTAGAGATTTTCTGTGGCCTGATCATTTACAGACTGTTCAGAGGCTTCTTCAGCGATGACGATGTTTTGGATGTGGAAACCTCTGATTCTAGGGCTCTTTTCTCAGTCGCGAATAGGTATTTACTGAAAATGAAAAAAAAAAAATCTGATTTTCTCTATCTTTTGGTCTGCTTGGTTGCTGAGAAAATGCAAGACAAATCAGAGAAAGCAAATATGTGAATATTTCTTATAGCTTCTCATTATATCGGGAACTGATAAAATCTATTTAAGAAATCATTATTATTCATTTATATAGGCTGACTAGCTCAATCAGCTGAAAAATAACGAGATTCAAAAGTTTCTTTTTCTATCCTGCATTTTGTCGTCATCAAAACGGAGAGTGTGCTTCGCTAATTCAATGTTTTCTTTTTTATTTTTTTTTAAATCTAGGCTTGAAAAGCTTTATAGGGGAAAGGTTTATGTGGGGCTTCGAATTCCAGACGCCGATACCGGTTCAAGACAGAATATCGATATGGTTCTCGTTACCAAAGGGTAAGAGATTTTCCACTTTCTAAACTTGAATTTGCTGAAGAGATTTCTTTCTTAACATTTTCTGCGGAGAAAAAGAAAAGAGAGCTTTGTATGGTTAAGAATTCATTTTCTCTTGGTATTTCAATCATGTTTCTTATTATATCTAATCTGTTAATTATTTCAGGGAGGCAGTGGTGATATCTGTCATGAATTTATCAGGATTTGTATCAGTGAATGCGGATGGCAGCTGGCTTTGTGATGGAGGCAGTAAACACAAAGTAGAGCGTCTTCTTGATCCCGTAAGTCACTGTTGGAGTTCTTGTTTCTTGTTCAATGAGTTCAGCAATCTTCTTGCCAGTCTATCGCTGTGCAAAGCTTTAGCACTATAGCATGTTGCTGTAACTTGGTTATTCATAGTGATTAGGTTCCGAATTTTTTCGGATTACTGGTGATCTTCTATTAATTGACGTCCTTGTTCTCATTTAATGTTTTGAGTTTTGTGGATAGCTTAATGTCCAGTTTATTATTGCTAAATTATAGCCTTTCTTGGTAATTCAGATCATGTACTACTTAGGTGTCTTGGTAATTTATCTTATAAAAAAAGGTGTCTTAGTAATTAGTTTTCCAAATATACGGCTCTGGGTAAACCCTACTCGATCATTTTAGTCATGGTAGGGCTAAAGAAGTAAATGTCTTGTGTGAAATTAGTGTAGATGCTATACTTAGAAGTTGTGATATCACCATCTTTAATATGTATGTAAATATATGTGGGTGTGTGTGTCAGCATTTTAAGTAGTAGATATATGATGAGCAACCTTTCAAGGTTACATTGTTTTTTTGAATCTAATTTGTAAAATTATAGAACTCAAGGAGTAAAATGATAAAATTAAAAACCCAAGTTGCATTACGATAAGGATTTAGTGCATTATCAATCCCTGGGTTTTACACCATTATCTTGTTGTTTCTTGTTTTCAGTTTTATCATTTTGATCCTCTGGTTTGTAATTCTCTTCAATAAGTCCACTCCTTGATGGAAATATGACATAACTTGCCATGTGGCTACAAAATTATGCTTGAGTCTCATGATATCTAGAAAAGCCTCTTGGCCTAGAAAGGAGTGCCTGATAAGATTGTGAGATTGTTAGCTTTTCCAGACTTCGTGAGGATAACTGCTGGGATTACAAAAATAATTACAAAAATGAAGCAAACTGAGGTAGCTTGTTGTGATGTCAAATCTATTTTAAAATAAAAAGAGATTTACAATCTGGATACAAATCATGCCATGCCAGTTTATAAAATAATTTTTTTGTAATTTTTTTTGTAAGCCTAGCATTTCTCTTAAAAGATTAGTTTTTTTCCCCATCGACAACGAGAGTCTTGTAAAAGAATATGATCATTGCCTTTTTTTATTAGATAAGTCTTATTACTGATCAGAAAGGCACATCTAAGTACACGGAGAGTATACAGCAATACACTTAGGTAGTGATAGTTTTTGATTACTTGTGTGTCCACTAAGTCTTCTTGCAACTAGTTCTTTGATATTTTTATTGTCAGGTGGTGGAGACTAAAAGAAGAGCTTTGATTCTTGAATCATATCTTGAACAGAGAGGAGTTGCTCTACCGGAGGGATATTTGTCTTGCAAAGTTGTACTACCTAATCCAAAGCTCAGGTATATGTTGAAATATCCTTGATGGTGTGGTTATTGTAAGGACAGTTTCTCTAGTTGAATTTGAGATATACCTGTATGTTTTTATTATCAATGTCCATGAGTTGGCACTTTTATGATTTGCCTGGAATATGCGGTCTGAGCTTTATTGTGCTATATTTTTTTGTCAATTAATAATTTGATTGGCCAAGGAAATTGAGAGAGAAAATTTGCTATGCTGTTGGTTAATATCTCTTAGAGCACTAGTAGTGGCCTCAACAAACTTTAACCAAAATTTTACTATAAAATTCACTTTTACAAATTTAACTAGTCACTTTTCAACAACATCAAATAACAGGCTCAACAAATCTATCACTATTCTATTAAAATATTAATTTAAACTTTCCATTTATTTTAATTCTATTTATAATTACGGTCCAAAACTTTCCTTTCGTCCCTTTTCCTCTACCTAGTCCTCTGAGTCTCTCTCTCTCTCTCTCTCTCTCTCGTCGCAAAGGGGATCGTCGAGCACTTTGGTAGCTGGATCTTCCTGGCGGCAACATAGATTCAAGCAACGAACAACACGCGAGGAGGTTTTCATCTTTTCTATACTGTACTTCAGATTCAAGCATAGCCCAAGTAGATTCAAGCATATCCAAACAAACAGGTTCTTCCCTTCAAGCACTTTGTTTTTGCACTTCAGATTCAAGCATAGCCCAACGGATTTCAGGTCCTATAATTCGAAAATCAAATTCGGCTCGAAGAATCCAGAATTAAGTTACTGGCATCCCAGGAAAAAAAAAACAGAGAAAAATGGAGTTGCGTGGCTTACAGTGGCGACTGTGGGAGACGATGGCATTCCACGGTTGCGATTGGGAGTCGATGGCATTCCGTGTGGTTGCGATGGTTGGAGTCGATGGCCTTTGTGAGTGGGTTTTGTTTCGGTGCTTGGTTGTTCAAGCTGAAAGAGAGGAAATGAAATGAGGAAAGGCAGCCCGTGTTATTTCTTGGAATTTTTCTACTTGCGCGGGAGAGAAGAAGCAGCGGACGATAATATTTTATTCTAAAAAAAATATTTGGCCAGCCCCTTTGGCTCAATAAATTTGGCCAGTGATTTAATCTGAAGTTAAAATACTGTTTATTTGTTGAGCCCACTATTGCACATTATCTTGCACTTTAGCTATTCTTTGGCTATAATTTAGTTTTGTTGAGCCCACTACTGGTGCTCTTAGTGCTCATTATTAGCTTTTCTGGAGGATATTCAGAGGCTTTGACTTTTGGGTGTGTTTCAGCAGACAAACATTTGTGCATTCATCTTTTTCTTTTTCTTTTTCTTTTTCGTCCCCCTTTTAAAGGCTTTGAGATCTGCAAGCTTTAGCTGCTTGCAAAGTCTCAGCGGAATTTCTAGCTGATTTTGTGTTTAGGTAGGGAGCTGATTGAAGGGTTTATAAATGAAGCTCACATAAATTAGAATTTAGTTCACTATTATGCCCTAGATATATGTGCTGTTCTGAAAACATATAGTATCTTACTTTGGTGTATTAGTAATTCCATGATTTTTTGCTAATACCGATTTCTTACATCATAACTTATTTATTAGCTAAAATATATTGATTTTTAAATATTTTTTTTTTCCTGTAGTACCATCCATTCTAGCTATTTTCCCTCTGAAGTCATTACCTATGATCAATGGGTACAATTGAAACCAGAACCAAAAAGTATGTTTTCTGGTTGGATGAAAGGTGCTTTTCGTGGTGGAAAGAAAGAGATGCAAGAATCTATACATCAAAAGCTTAATTTCATCCTTTGCACAGCTCCAATGTGGGATAGGTGTGTTGCTATCTATGCCCCTAAAGTTTGATGTATATGTTGTTTGCGTATTCCTAACTTTGTTCCGTGCGATGTTAATCCTGGTGGATATCATTAATACTATGTTCAAGGCTTCTTTATTGCCAAGAAGCTGGAGCCTGCATTTTTTTATGCATAATTGAAGTTTCATTTTAATTGCTTAAAGTTCCTGCAATGGTGATTTGTAGAGATGAAAATGAAGATAAAGCAGACAGTGTGTAACACCCCCTTTTCGATACGTTTAAGAATGCTACTTCACATTTTCATACCATCAGGTAATAAGAGTTCCATAAGCAATATAGGCTTCAAACACAACTGATCACATTATTAAACTTCAAAATAATAAATGATTAAAATTCAGCATAATCCAGCATATTCAAAGAAATTTGCAAGAAGGCCGGGTTAGCTTTACTAGGTCATTGTCGCATCTACTGACTCTAGTCTGCATACTCATTTTCATGGTCTCAAGACATTTTACAACATGAAAACAAAAATGACTCGAATACTCAGTAAATCATCATATAGTACAAAGAGCTGTAAAAGTCATTTGTCTTTGCAAAGTATTGATAAAACATTTTTCTTTAAAACTTTTGGATAGCCAAGTAGCCGATGCATATTTATGCCCTATGTCAGGCAAGAAATTTAGACTTTAATCAATCAATAACACCGATAAAAATAATCGAGCTACACAATAAAATAACAAAAAGAAAACTTTGAATAGGTTATTGATACTTTTAGGTCCTTGGGTATGATGAGTTATTCCTTTGTCCCAATGTGTGGACATGAATAAATGCTACATGAGGGAGGTTGATGGTCACAAGCAAGTACTTGACTGGTCTTGAGCTGCCCTTCAACTCATCACATTTAACCGAAATTACTTCCCTAGACAATTATTTTGTCAAATACTGGGTGATATTACCACTCAGCCACCAATTCATAGATGGTTGTCAAACAGTTGTTTCTTAATATCTCCGCAGGTTGGAGCTTAAAGGCAACAAATATGCCCTAGGGGAATTTCTGGAATTCAAGGGGAAGCGGGAAGACATCCAGGCTTTGAAAAATATCAAAAGATCAAAAGTCAGTCGCTTGGTGATCCAAAAGACAAGCATGTTTGGATTAGGTAATTTCCCAAACATCTATTGCAATTTTTTGCTTATTTGGATACAGTTATGCTGGAGTATTGAGAATACAATATTTTTAAGTAATCAAAATTTTATTCATTATGCTTGAGGGTTAGGTTTTCGAATTCAGAGAAATTGAAGCCTTAAAATAATTCCATATACCTTGATTTGCTAAAAAAAATTCCATATACAGTGATTGGCCAGTTTTTGCATGTGCCTTACTCCTTAGCCGTAGATCACGTTAAATGCTACCATCTGTTACTGTGTGATTAGAAGGAAAACAAAAAAAAGTTGTATGAGGCAGTAGTAGGAAATGCATCTATTAATATATTCTACGTCAATGTTGATAAGAGTATCTATTAATATATTCTACGTCAATGTTGATAAGAGTATCCATATCAGGGTCGTGTCTAGTCTGTCTTTATCATGTCATCTCATTTAAAGGGTTTTCCACGTGATGTCGCATGAGGTGTTACAGGAATTGAGATGCTATGAAGATTAAAGAATTTCTACTTATAAAAAAAAAATCTTGTAGGACATCAGATGATTCATGTAGGCAGGGCATAATTGTTTGTTCTCTTTTTAACTTTCTGTTAAGTTTACGAGTAATAACTAATAAACCACTTTCATGAAAGCTTTTGAAGAATGTAGATGTATTGTTCTTCTGGGAGGACAAAATTTCACGGCATCCTTAACAGTGACAAATATAATAGTGGATAAAAGCAGTTGTGGGGGTGCCTGTGATGTAGAAGAGTGAGGCAATTATATGAGAATATCTGATTGGATCTCATGTTGCAATTGAAATGCAAACTTTATTGGAGCATTTTATGACCTTGAAGAATGAAAGGAGCCAGATATGCTCTAGCTCTACCTTTCACTTACTTTAGGGGGAAAAGGGTAGAAGAAGAGCTAGACTGGCTGTTATAGATAAATCTAATGATACTGTTTCTGCTGTATTGCATGTACATAGTATCGGTATGCTATGACAGTAACAAAAAAGCTGGATGATGGCTTTGGTGCTCAGATATGCGGTATCTTGCATTCATTAGTGTTTGGCTATATTGTGTTAAACAGCCTGCCAGTCGCCACCCCAAACATTTGGACACTTTCTATCCACCCGAAAGGGTAAAAAATGAATATTATAAGAGGAAAGTGAAACTCGCATGCACACTCACATCTTAGATGCTTGCTCGACGGTTTTCTCGTTTTTATTTTCAACCTTCATGCCAATTCTAAGTTTCTGTGGGAAAATTGCAGCCCCCTCAACGCTCCAAGTTTTGTACTCTCCTCGAGACTATCGGAGTGAAGGGGCTTCAGCTTCTGAGTGGAAGGAAGTTACTGTAAGATCAAGTACTGAGGTTCTCTTTCAGCCACAGAATTCAACCAAAGTCCGCAAATTCAAGATCTCTTCAGTTGTCTCTCTGTGTCTGACTGCGTAGAGAAGCCTCTGCTTATTACTGCAGGTCGGAAAAGCTGAGTTAACCATGTTACACTCGATTTCCTATCTTTTTTGGGTTTTATGCTATGCGGGGTATGCTGTATATATAATGTTGTGGAGATTGTATTACGTACACGTAACACTTCCGTCCTATCACATTATGCAATATCAATGAAAATCAATGCTTTACATGAGCAATTTTAATGGCATGACATTATGTAAAAGGATGAGAGTAACACGTCATCCCTAATATTTTTCCGAGTTAGGATATTGTCTTTGTTGTACATAAGAACGATGCTCATAGTAATGAATATATAAATGTAATGGTTGTGGTTTATTTGGATTATTTCGAACATGTTGTCCATTTTTTTTTATTGTCTCGATGTAAGTATATTAAAATTCATACCAAATTTCCACACGTTATCAATTGGGAGCGCTCCAACATGAGTAACTTAATGAATATTAACCCAATGGATAGCTGCCATATGCTCACTGCCGGGCATGTAATAATTGCTCATTGAATCTTTACTAAAAATGTATAGATGATGTCAACATTTTGTATCTTTATGTTATGGGATATGGTTGTAATTAGAGTAACTTGTGCAGGTATATTAGTCAATTGTATGTATTATATATATATATATATTGTGTTTAACATCAATGAATAATATGAAAATAAAATATATTTATAATCGTGAATTGCGTAACCGCCGATTATTTAAAAAAAAATAATAAAATATGGTATCCACATAAAAAAAATTAATTTTTGAATAGTAGATCTCACTCTTTTTCAAAACGATTATACGGCGTTTATGTACTTCACGATTATATATAGAATTACTCTTACTTTACAGCGATTTGAAGCTCGCCTCGGGCCAGGAAACATTAACCCTTTTGCCGCAGTTCTGTGATCCAAGTTGAAGAAGCTACAAATCACAAATACAGTAATAAATAAAAATCCTTAAACGCACACAGATTGCTCAAATAGTCTCAAGTGCTTAAATTTCTTGAAAAGTTTAGAAACTGGCATAACTTCGAGATCTGGCATAGATGGTTTCTCTAACATTTGAGCTCAAGAGCAGATTTCAAAATCTGGGTATTGATCCTCGGGTAGAAAAGATAAAATCTGGATGACAAACAACGACAAAATTTGTGGGACGAATTGGGCCGAAGGAGTTGGGTGAAAGAAATATGTGAAGTCATGAATAGGGGAGTTGAACCATGTCTTGAAATGCTTTGCTTGTTCGGTCAGTATGTTTTACTCTTAAATGCCAACTCAAAAAGAGAGAGAGAGATGGATGTCAAGGAAGCATTTATTGCGGAATTATTTTTACTTTCCTTTTTTCCTTCTACAACTTTTTTTGGCAACTTTAAAATTCACATTCATATACAGAGCGAGAGTGTGAAAAAGATAATTGTTTTGGTAGAGTAAAGTAGAGAGAGATGCTCGAGACGAAAACGAGCTGGTTTTGGGTTGTTATTTTATTTGTATTCTTTTAATAAGTTGGCAACGTGGCTACTTCCACGTCAAGGAGGCAAAAGCATCGGTAGAAATTAGGAGGTCGAGTAGCTTTTCTCTTGACTATATTCATCAAAATGCTTGTTACATCTAAAAAAATATTGACTTTTGTAGATTTACGGTATGATTATGAGCAATCTCAATGGTGGTCAGAACCCAGAACTCATTCACCAAATGAGTATTTACCTTCACCTTACAATCTGTTTTAATTGTTAAGCATTGTCTCGAGATGTTACAATGGCTAGGTTTATACTTGCCACTATGTGCACACCAATTGTGACATATTTAACACTCTCATCTATCTCTTGCTTCATCCTTTGGTTATTATATCAAAATCTGCTTGATTGGCATATCGTTTATAATAAGCAGAAAACTCTTTCTCAATGGTAAAAGTCATACTAGGTTTTGGTTCATCAACTTGTTCCTTATTATCATCATCATTATTCCCCTCGGCCTCTACTTGTACGTCGCATGTTGTTTTTTTATCCCCTACAAAATGGTTGAGATTAGCATGCATGTTATAAACAATGGTTGTGAAATAATGGAGTTTAAAGTGTAATACCATTATTAATATGATAGGTATTATCCTTTGTGTGTGATGCAGCTACAACATTTTCACTTTCTGCACTATTAGGCACGATGGGCGAATCACTTATTGTTATGTGGTATGTTCAAAAGTTCTCAATGCATCAAGATTATTCAACAAAGGGTAGTACGGTTGGTCCAAGAGTTGGCATTACACAACGAAAAAAAGTAACACGGTTTAAGGGGAACAACTATCATAACCACATCATTATATTGATGTACAACGCTAGGGTGGCCTCCCATCTTCCTCTTTCCCCATTAAGCTATTTCAACCAAGAATTTAGTATTAGAGCCAATTCATAATAATTCTATCATCTACATTAAAATCTATTTCCTTGTCACAATAATTGTATCATCTAGCGGGTCATTGAATATCATGACTCGTATAAAAGACTAAACTAAGGAAATAGGAAAACACATTGTTGAGACATTTGATCAAATAAGTTGTCCTCGCTAACCTACAATCAACGAAAATAACTTACATGTACATGACCAATCCTCAATGTCAATGCAATTCTAACATACAAAACTATGACAATCATTCAATGAAAAGAACTCTTTGCTTATTGGAAATGGCATTGAATGTTTCTTATACAAAACTCTGAAAATATATGACATTGAATATATAAAACTCATATTCATACAAAAATCTATTTCAAACTGATTCCATACCATTTCAAAATATAAAATTCTTATTCCATTAAAAAATATATAGTTCAAAATATACAAAACTTTGGTTCCATATAGTTCATATAAAACTCTAATTCCATATAAAATTATACAAAAATATTTTTTCAGTTCTACAAGAAACATTCAATGTCATTTCCATGCCAACCATATATACAAAACTCAAAATAAAAAAATCTACTTCAAACTGATCTCGTTTAACTACACTTAGATTCATACTTTCTTATACAAAATTGTAGAAAACATTCAATGTCATATTCATCTTCATACGAGAGTCTCTCTGTCTTCGGAATAGTATAGAACAATGGGTGTTCAAATAAAAAATCGCAATGGCCAACTTAATATAGAACACTGGGTGTTGAATAGATTTATTACGAACCGGCCTTAGAATGGATTAATCTTCTCTAAACCACAAATCAAAAAGAAAGAGAGAAGGAGTTGGAGCAAAATAATACCTTGGGTTGAGGAGTTCGACGATCTGGGTCAGCTAGAAAGGGAGGTATGAGAATCTAGGGCTTTGGTTTCGATTTGGGCTAGCTAATCGAAAGGGAAGATCTGGGTTAGCCTTGATGAATCTTCTTAGTCGACAACCAAATGCATGCAGTTGGCATTTCATCTCAAGGATTTAGGGATAATCTTCTTCGCATGCATTTGGTGGGTGGTATAGGGTGGGAGATTTTGAGAGCATTTTCGAGTCACAATGGTCTCGGGCGGGACATTTGGGAGATTTTGATGTTTATTGAAAATAAATAAATACGTGGCTAATCCACGTCATCAGTGTGAGGTGTGAGTCTTTGTATAGCAAAACTCGTACTCACAATGCTTCTCCTCCACTCAGCATCAAAACCCAACCATATCTACCTTTCCCCCACCCCCACCCCCTCCCCCCCCCCTCTCTCTCTCTCTCTCTCTCTCTCTCTCTCTCTCTCTCTCTCCCCATTCTCTAACTCTATCTCTCTAGCTCTAAATATACAAAATTCCCAACAAAGTGACGACACAAATGATTTACCAAAGAGACAACAATATCATGTCAAAGGATTAAAAGTCATTTATCATTCAATTCTTACAAAAGTCTAGTCATTGTAAATTGAGAGACGAAACAAACTAAAATGGCATACTGGTGACTGAAATCACCTAGTCACTAGAAATTGAGGAACGAAAACATAAATCATACCTGCGAAACTAGAGACTTGTTCAAATGGGAATAAAACCGAGATATGAAGAAATTGAAATGGCGGATTGGCGATGAAAAAATTGAGATTTGTTTGATGACACACATAGAGAAGTAAGAGAGAGAATGGCAGATCTTCATGGGCAACGACGCTGAGCGAAAAAGAAATGGTGGCATAGTGTTGTGTAGCGGGTGAAAGTTGATGGCATGAGATCTAGAGGAGATTTTGGTGTTGAACAGTAAAAATTTGAACTTACAATGAACAATATATAAGTTAAAGGAAAAAGCTTAAAGCCGGTCTGTGTTAGTTTTCTTTTTACACCTACTAATAAAAAACTACGTGCCCACCAATAAAAAACAAGCACGTAGTAGAGTTGTAGATATTACGGTGGGATATGCATCCAGGTAAACCCCCTCTCTTTTGCATCTTTCCTCCTCCCCACGTAGCCCTTCTTCTCTCTCGAATTTTTTATTCTCCTCTCCCCTAATTTTTTCCTGGTTTGTAATGAAAGAACTGGTTTGTAATACTGGGCACGCACACTCTGCACCCTAACAAAACTAGTTTATGGAGAGCTTGGTTTGCAATACTACGCACGAAAAAAAAAATTACATGGAAATTGAAATCGACGTCGGTTTCAGGACAGGACTGTGATATCTGAAGAACAAGGTTTAAGGACAACACTTCTCTCTGCATCCAAACATAAATTTAAAGGCAATGAAATCAAATAGAAACACAGACAATACTCTCACAAATCTCTCGTCGATGGCCACAACTCTCTTGGACCTTGAGGAGAGCAACAATTGGAGGAGGTAGGAAGAGAAAACGCAGCAAGGTTCTTGGTTGCAGGTCACGATTTTGGGCTGAAATGAATTTGGAGAGAGAGAGTGACGGACGGAGAGAGAAAGAGAGAGGGAAAGATCTGGAAAAATAATAAAAAAAATTATATGTGTGCGCGATCTAAAGTTGTATTCCCTATGTGTCAACTTGTGATTTGTTGGTGTAAAATCCAATTACACACTCAACCGGCCTGAAGTTGCACTCTAAGTTAAAATGCACTAACCAGCTACCCACACTCGTGTGGGTGGGTAGAACATTAGTCTACCCGTCTGGACTTACTAGGGTACACGGGTTCTGGACCGGATCGAAAAAAGCTCCGGTCCGGATCTATACCCTTGATTCTCATCCATGAAATGTATTTCTAGCTGAAAAACAAAATTCAAGTCTAGCCCCTGTAGAACTGCATCGTCAACATCCGTAAATGAGGAGGCTTAGGACCCGGCCCAGTTTTATCCATACGTCGCTCTCTCTCTCTCTCTCTCTAGGGGTTCAAGTATTCTTCATTGGAAAATGCTAAATGTACTTACAAAAAACTTATTTCTCTACATGTCAATTATTAATATGTTGAAAATAATGATATTTGAAATTCAAAATTTAAATTTTAAAAAAAAACTAACAAAATAAATATTAGAAATAAAATAATAAATAAAATTGTAAATACTATGTAGTACTATTCTCTTTTGTTTGTTGTCTTGCCATCCCTTACTGTAGACTAAAGAGCGAACGATCATGACGTACTTTTTTATATGTATAAACCAATCATGGACTTTAAAGAAAAATGTAATACAGTAGGAAAATGATTCCCACACATCATATTACACAACACAATGCACAACTGTCCTCTTGAATGAAGTGAAAAAAAAATTGTCCCGAATGATCACGTTACATCATTTAAAAAAAAAAAGAAGACTTGGGACTTAAAAGAATGAGTAATGCTACATATAGTCGTGGAATGCGTAAGCGCCGCACAATCGTTTTGAAGAAAAGTAGGGTTTACTATTAAAAATTTAATTAATTTTCATGAGTCTCATATTTACTCACTTTTTTCAAAAGAATTGCGTGACACTTACGCATTCTACAACTGCAAAATATCATTTTTCTAAACTAAATCAAGTTTGGTTTCTAAAATTTAAACTTTTGAACTAAACTTATTTTCTCTATCCAACACACCTTAACGAACTAAACCTACTGCAATGGCTGAACAACCGCAAGTTCATGAGGAAGTCGCCCCTATGTCCTCTCTCTGTTTTGCTTTCTATCGTCTCTCTCACCCCATGTCTATCATTGTCTCCCTTCCAATTGGTCTTGTTTAGATATAAGAAGTGTTTCATCTCATCTTATATTATCATTACAATTTTATCAAATTTTTACATAAAATATAATAAATAATTCAACTTTTTCAAATTTCAAAACAATAATAATATTAAAAAATAATATTATAACCATATTTTATTCAACTTTCAACTTTTGTCTCAACTTATTTAATCTCAATTTATTATCCAAACCACACCTAAATGAAATGCCACTTCATTTCATTCTCGAAAAAATTGTGACTTTTCTACGGATGCTGTTCCAAGTCAGTAGTCTCCCATTATTTCAAGTTGAATACAAGATTTTGACATACTAAAAACTCACATGCATACGCGACTCTTTGAAAATTGTTTGGGCCATGTCCAACTTGCGAATAGCATACTTGCTAACGTTGTGTTTCGTATATCTTTGGGTTATGTTCCAGCAACTCAACTCTCAAAATTAGGCCTGCAAAAATAGAGAATAAGGCAATTAGGAGAGGGTGGCCTTGAGGTCAGGGAGTTTCTGATGCCAAAGTTAGTAAAACCTCTTGAAAGTTTGTAAATAAGTGAGAAAACCTAGGGATCAGAGATATATTTCTCGTATATTGGAATTGTTATTTATATCAGGAGTTTGGACGGGAGACAGATCGTGTCTGCCCCTTGGAGTCTGTGTCCTTTTATTGTTCTTTCTGTCAGAGTCCCTTCATGCGGCGTGTAGCTTGAGTAGTAGTATCATTAATGCGGCGTGGTTCCCAGATTTGCCTTATCCCACTAGTGCCCTCTGTGGTCCGTCGATGTCTTCTTGTCGGATGATCGAGTGTCCTCCTTACTTTCCTCTCATTTACGTGGATAGGTACTCGAGGGGCCTCCAAAACGGCGAGTCTCATCCCATGCAGTACACCCTCATAAGGACGTTGCATCCAGGGGAGGCCTACGCTTGGGCCAGGCCGAACAATCTATTCATTCTGGGCTGGGCCTTTGTTCCTCATTCCCTTAGTAGCCTTTCTTAGGCCCGCTAAGACAGGGGAATCCCTTACAATACCCATTTTAATTTTAAGGTATCGTTTGGATGTTGAGTTGAGTTCTTTATGAATAATAGTGAGTTAGGATGATGGAATGAGTTTTGTGGAGCCCACCTAAAATGAGTTTTTTTTTTTTTTATACATTTGGGGAGGGGGTTTCGGACCCAAGACCTCCATTTTGGAGGCTGGAGACCTAAGATGAGTTTATATGTGTTTGGATGTTAAGATAAGTTTAAATGTATTTATGGAAAATTGAAAAAGGTCGTGGGTCCTGCGTGTTAAGAGGTGTTGAGTTAAAAAAGTTATGGTCCCACTTGTAAAGAGATTTTGAGTTGAGATGAGTTTAGTGATTTGAGAGTTGAGTGATAGTTGTGTGTACTTCGAGGTCTTGGGGGCTCTGGGAGAACCCTGGCAAAGAGAGTCCAATTTTAAAAGGGAAATGTTTTGGGTTCCGAATTCGGAATCTAAAATGTGTCCCGAATATAATTTTTTTTTTTTACCGAATGATTAAAAAAATATTTTTTAATGATGTTGTGATTTTTTTATTTTTTTTTAAATATTTATGATGATTAAAAAAATACATAAAAAAAAAGAAAAAAAGAAGAAGAATAAAAAAAAAAAAGAAAAAAAAAAGCCTATTCGGGACGAATTCGGGACCACAGCAGTTCCCTTACACAGCAGTTCTCTATTCGGGACGGTTTTCTCTTACACAATTTTTTTTTTTAAACAATTGTAATAATAGAGAAAGCCATCATCGACGGTGACGGTGGGCGCAGATCCTCAGAGCCAGAGGAAGACCATTGAAAGTTCTAACGATCATGAGGAACTTAGTCCTCAAGTGGTTCCTTCAAAGCTCAAGATCCAGCCCTTTCTTGCTTTCCTCTCGATGGGTCAGTCTCTCTCACTCTCTCACGCGATATATTTGCATATGCACTTGTATATATCGTATGAAGTTCACTTTTAAATTGATGCTGGAATTTTTTTTTTCAGATTATTTCATTAATAAATCTTATTTTTTGGTTCTGGTTCAAGAATTCATGTGGGGAGCTGAAACTCGTACATGTTCGATAATGCTTTTGTTGATTCACTTCTGTCTTTTTGGATTGTGGGTCTGGCCGACTGAGCTGTATTTACTAATTCTATTGTTTGGAAGTGGACTGGAATTCCGATGATCATGCCTATTTAGATTAATGTGAACTGCTCCGAACGCGGTTCAGAGTTAAACTTTGTACAGAGAAGGAAACTGAGTTCCTTTTTTGGACCATAAATTTTGAGTATTGAAGGGGAACAATGCAGCCAAGTGGCTCCGGAGATTTTGATTAGATTCCTAAAGAAAAGTTAAGGGTTCTCGTGGAGTGGGTTTCTTGAAAATCAAATAGTTAATGAATGTTTTGGCTGAGCATTGAGAAAATGGAAGGGTTTCTATGAGTAGGATATGGGTAAATTGTCAACTCAAAGTCTGGTGTGAAGGTTTCATTCCCTAGATTGTTCAAGTGAAGAGTGGGTTGGTAGCAGAATATTTTCTAGAAGGCATCAGGACCTCATTCTTTCAGCAGGCTGAAGCATCAGGGTCTTAAGTTGGCTGTGAAGTTATTCAGGGACCTCCTTTTGATTGAATCAATTTTCCCGTTTCATTTCTTTTAGGTCGTTTTGGTAGCAGATCTCTGTTTGGACTGTGGTTCTATGAAATTCACGTCTCATAGACATATATGTCATCTAGCAACAATTAACGCTAAATACTTATAATTTTTCCACTTGAGTTTTTGGTAATTCATTTGTATCTTACCGGGTTATAGCTAAAGCAATACTGAAATGCCTGAAGGTTGAAGTGGATGATATATTTTCTGAGACATCATTTTATTTTTTGCCATGGAAATTTGTATATTCTAAAATATCATCAAGTAACTAAAACAAAGTGAACATAAAAGCTTGCAAATATCTTGTTAAATTTTCATTTAGAATAAAATTTTTTAGGTATTTTATGCTAAACACTCAATTAACTTTGAAACTTTCAACCCTTATCCAATCTTTGAGATTTTTCAGCTGTTGCCAACTATGCTATCCACTGCATTATGCCCATGTTAATATGGTTTCTTTGAGGTTATGTCCAATTATGCTTTCTGTTGGATATTGTCCAATAGATGTATTTTCCTATTTCAGCATGCTCATCCCTTTAATTGGCTCTTCATTTTCTTGGAAGTGTATTTGGAGAAACAAGTAGCCTTCGAATGTTGCTTTTTTTTGTCTGGCTGGCAGTCCTAGGAAAGTTCCTAACCACTGATAATCTAAGAAAGAGGCATGTTGTAATTCTTTTCTACGTTGTGAGTAGGGAGTTATGGGTGGCGAATTCAGCACTTTTTGAGATTCAGTGGGTTATGCCCCAACGAGTGGTGGAATTGTTGGCATGTTGGTGGAATCCCTGTGGTCATAGAAATTCAGATGTTTGGAAAGGGTCCCACTATGCTTAATGTGGTGTATTTGGCAGAGTGCAATTCTCAAACTTTTTAAGGCCAAGAAAGGACGGTGTTGGGGTTGAAAGCTACTACCTTTAGCATCCCCTATATTTGAATTGCTGCTCACTAAACTTTGTATATAACTATTTTGTGCTATGTGCGGCAATTATGATGAATAGTATGAAAAAGAGAAAACAAGAAAACACACAGAATTTAACGTGGTTCGGCAGTGTGCCTACATCCACAGGAGCAGGAGCAGGAGTAGGAGCTAAATTTTCACTATATATGAAATTAGGGTTACATCATATGTATTTAGACTAAACCCTAGCTGTACAAGAGGTATTAGAAAATTTCAATAATACCCATGTACCGTCGTTCCGCTCCTCTCCGCTCGGTACGCTACACTCCCCTCACTCCGCTCCGCTTCACTCTCAACTTCAGCCTGCTTTCTTTATATATGTGTTCCACTCAATACGAGTCAACTACAACAAACTATATCTTAGTTTTCTAGACTTCAAAGACTTTTGCTCTTTTTCTTCTTGTTATTTGGGTGTTTCCTATGTAAACTCTTTAAGTACTTGTGTTGCCCGCCCTTTATGCTTTTAATAAAATGCTTGAATCATAAAAGAAATATGGTTTCTTCTCTTTTTACCTTATGAGCCTTGTATCATTATGAGATGCTATTTAGAAATTTTAGAAAGATATTGGGCATTAGTTTCTTTGAAATTTTTGCCGCAAAATGTACTTTTCTTTGATATAACTTTGATGCAGAGGAGACTAGATTTAATAAAATAACATGTCTACCAGATTTCAACCTATTTTATGTCTAACATGTTCAACTGTTGTTCTTGATCATCTTATCTCGAGTATCTTTTCCTATTTTATTTTTGGGTTCTGGATGTCATATTTTGACATCAGTGTATAAGCTTGCATGAAACATGTACTCCTCTATGTAAATCCAGACTAGTAAAACTAGACATCATCTTACGATATCCTTATTATTTTTATTTTGTTATTGTTTTTGAAGTATTCAGTTTCTGCTCCACGTGCTAATGAGGAAGCTGAAACAGTAGTGTTTCCAAGGTGATCCTTTGCTTGATGACCTGAAGAATAGTATTGATACTCTGATGAAATTATACTCAGTTTGAATTCTTTGATTTAGACTAGCGGGGCATGCAGTGTGGATGTGTCTAGCTGTGTGTTTGCGCCTTTGTGAACCGTGGTTTTTGTAGTTGTACACTACTAACTGTTAGGATCTCTAATACTTTTTTCAATTTGAAGTGTGGAAAAGCTCCGGCTGGTAGACCATCAATGAGTTTGATATCTGTATGAAACTCCTAGTTGATAGGCAGACCTTACCCCTGATATAACCATCTCTACATCTGTCTGCAAATCCTACCTACCGTAATTGCTCTTCTGTCACTTTATCGTTTGTTACAGAACATCTATGCCTATATTATCTGTCTCAAACTCTTTGTTAATGGAAATACCTAATTTAATATAGCTATTATAATCACTGACAAAAAAAAAAAAAACAAAAATAGAGCTATTATAATCACTGACCAAAAAAAAAGAATAAAAGAGCTATTATAATCAACATTGAATACCTATAGAATATTAGGTTTTGGTAAAATAATTTATTATTTAAAGACTTGACCATTGAGGGTTCCATCTTTTATGATAGAATTTTTTTAGTTGGTTAGCAAATGAAACTTGTGTGGTTTGGCTGCAAAAAACTTTTGTTTTGATAATTAATAATAGAATTTTATTACCAAGCATTGGCAAAGCCCAAGTACACATGAAGAATACAAGGGGAAATACCAACATTCACACTAGAAACAGCTAAAGCAAAACAGGAACAACTCAAGGTACTAAAGAAAAACTCCCTAAGTTCTTCCATTGAGTGTTCTCTATCTTCAAAGCACGTCCCATTCCTCTCCAACCATAAGCACCACATCAAGCACAAAAGAATCACCTTCCATATGGCAGCAATACATTGTCTCCCCTCAAAACCTTTCCAACGTGCAAGAAGATCCATCACAATAGATTCACCATCTTTCTTGCACATGAAGCACCAATCTACTACACACATTCCATGCTTTCTTAGGTTATCCGCGGTCAGAATTTTACCAAGAGACACCAACCAACAGAAAAACGCCACCTTACTAGGTACCTTAACTCCAAATGCTTTTCCAGGGGTAACCATAGACACAATGACAAGTTAGAGCCTTATAAAAGGAGCTTACCAAAAATCTGGAATTTCCCGCATGAACCCACAGCAAACTATCCTCCCGTCCTTGGACAATCTTCAAATTGTATTATCTTCCAAAAACATTAGAGACTACGTTCACTTCCCAATCATGCACATCTCTAACAAAATCAACATTCCATTGAAAGTTATTATTCAAACAAGAAAAAGAATCAGCCACTGCAGCATCTTGATCCTAGCAATCCTAAAAAGGGAAGGGTAAGCAATCTTGAGAGCCCCACATCAAGTATCATGCCAAAAATGAATCCTTGTCCCATCCCTTAACATGGTTACATGACTGACAAAGTCCCCCCAACCCATCCGAATGGTTTTCCACAAACCCACCCCATACGCTTCTCCTACTTCATTAGAACACCAACTCTCCCACATCCTCCCATATTTGACATGAACAACATTTTCCCATAAGGCATCTCTCTCAATATGATATCTCCAAAGCCATCTCCCAAGAAGTACTTTGTTAAAAAGCTTCAAATTTCGCACCCCAAACCTCCACAAGAAACTAGTAACAAACCTTATTCCATCTTACCAAATGAAACTTTTTTTCCTCCCCTTTACCTCCCTACAAGAAATTCCGAAAAATCCTCTCCTACTAGCCACCCTTGTCGGCAAAGGGAAAAGATAAAGAAAATATGTAGGAAGATTAGACAACGTACTCTTTATCAAAGTTATTCTTCCCCCTTTAGACAAATATAACTTTTTCCAACCAGCTAACTTCCTCTCAATCTTCTCAATCACCCCATTCCAAATCATAACAAATTTGTGAGGAGCTCCTAAGGGAAGACCGAGATACCTCAAAGGCAGCGAAGATACCATACACCCCAAAATATTAGCCAGATCTGAAATGTTCGAAATAGAGCCCATTGAAACAATTTCAAATTTAGATAAGTTGATTCTAAGACCCGAAACAGTTCAAAACATAATAAAAGGGCTCTCAAAGAACGAAGATGGTCTTGGTTGGTCTCACTAAAAATTAAAGTGTCATTGGGAAAAAGAAGACGAGAGACTTTTGAGCTACTCCGAGACTTATCTCCCACCTCAAAACCCGACAAGAAACTACCCTCCACCGCTGCTTCAGTCATTCTACTCAAAGCATCCATAATTAGGACAAAAAGAAAAGGAGATAGAGGATCTCCTTGTCTCAAGGCTCGTGAGTTGTTGAAGAACCCAACTGGAGAGCCATTCACCAAGATGGAAAATCTCGTCGTCGAAATACAATACTTCATCCACGAACGCTATTTCTCTCCAAAGCCATATCTTCCAATTAAGTACAAGAGAAACTCTCAACTAACATGATCATAAGCCTTTTCCATATCCAATTTAACTAAAACTCCACATTCACCCACTTTGATTCTACTCTCCAAACATTCATTAGCAATTAAAATTGAATCAAGAATTTGTCTGACCCTCACAAATGCATTTTTAGACTTCAAAATAATCTTCTCCATCACCACACTCATGCAATTAACTAGCACCTTAGAAATAATCTTCTACGCCCCATTTACCAAACTAATAGGCCGAAAATCCCTCATAATAGTTGCCTACCGCCATCGTCCCTTTCTGAGTTGCAGACCCATCCATCTGAGTCATCTTAAGATTGGGCTGAACCTCCACACATGACGGACTGTTGGATCTATGATGTTGAAGTGTCGCCTTAGTGGAACTTGACGCTGGAATGCCCCTAGAAGAATCGCCTGCCACCGTCAATCCATTCTATGAAGTCGAAACCTCCATCAAAACTGCCATGCACTTGGGCTGAGCCACCACCACACCTAACGGGCTTTTAGAATTCTGCTGCCCTCGAAGCTGCTTAGGCCTCCAAAGGACAGGCCTATTTACTGGGTCTCTGTCCCGCCCAACTCCTTTCTTAGCAATCATAGGCCCAAACAACACCCCGGATTCCTCCTTATTCACTTTAACAACCACGAAATCTTGGCCCAAGCCCAGGCCTCCATCAATTTTCTTCAACAAAGAATCAAACTTCTCCTTCCAGCCATAGCGACCCTTCGGCTTCTCCAAGTCTTTGCAACGCCTCGGAAGTCCAACCGACATCTTTGCTATCAAGATGATTCCGCCGAGACTCTACATTCAATCCATCCTTCCTATTCCTTCCTTCCGATGCAAGCTCATCCTTCCACTGATATCCATTGCCACCCTTCTGGCGTAAACCAGAATACCCATGCGCTGGCTTAAAAAATGCCGACAAGTAAGAAGCTTCACAAGAAGAGGTAGCACCTCTGTTAAGTGTCCGAAAATGCCTCTTTGCCTTTGGAATCCCGAGAAGCAACACCATTTTTAGAAACAACTCTATTTTCGTGAGCAGAAACAGAGGAAGACGAACTGACCGTCTCTCATTTTTCTCACAAATCCAGCCCATCCACTCCCTTTCTGCCCTTCAGGAATCACTATGATACCCTTCCCTGTTCTAGTGCCATACTCGATCAACTTCACAAATCTACCATACGAATTCTGATATCTTTGAACCATGAAAACTCTATCTCCCTCCCTTCTAGTCTGGGAAGAATCAATTTTTCCCGAAGACCTCAAACAATGCTCCACCACCTTAGCCATCCAGAAAGATAAAGGAACTTCATCATGTTCCTATGCTTTTCAGAAATACAGAAAAGGTTGCCACATTTCCTTCTGAACACAAAAACTTTGCTTCTATCCAAAAACTACGATCCATCTTCAACTTAACTAAGAAAAAATTAGCTATCCTGAAAAAGAAATAACTAAAAGAAAAGGAGAGAGAAATCGAAAACAGAATAAAACTGAGAAAGGATTAAGGATTATTCCCTGCGAGAAGCACCGGAAATGGAAGACGAAGAGACATACTCAAAAGGATAGAAGGTACACACGCGCACATGAGAGAGAGAAAACAAAAACTAACAAAAAATGGCTGCAAAAACTCCACGTAGTCAATTTGCAATTGTTCATTTCTGTCTGCAGGACCTACGAACTGACGCTCTCATGTGCGCCACGAGGTGACTCTCGTTGATGCCATGAGAGATGACGTTCAAAGGTGACGCTTATGGGATGGCACGAAAGCCGACGTTTAAGCCCATGTATGTTCTCAGATGAAGTTTTCAAGAACAAACTGTTAAAGAAAAGATAGAACTGAAATGAACTGAAAGATGAAAAGACCATTTTCGGGCTTACGCCCCAAACGATATTTTCTCACGAAAAGAAATGTTTTCTCATGAAAAGAAAGGACTGTAAATGAAAGAAAGAACCGAACGAAAGCGTCAGCTCTTTCGAGCTGACATAAACGAACGAATGCATGAATGAAAAGCTAGAAAGAAGAAATGAAAGCATGAATGTATGAAGATACGTAATGGCCACATGACTGAAATGAAAGGGTACCAATGAATGGGCAGATTGCAATGCCAGGTAAGTAGTACTGGAAGTGCACCTAGTGCTGCCCCCTATGAAAAGGGATTTCCCACCCGTGGCCACGGGCGGAATCCGGGTCCAAAGGAAGACCGCTAACCCCATATACACGGGGCGTAACAGTGTGTACTGGCCTATGAAGGTGATAAGAACGAATGGATGTATGCACGCATGTACGAACGCACGAATGCACGGATCTTTAAGAAATGAAGGCACTGACGGGGGACACGTTTTTAAAGAAAGGAAAGTCTTTTGAAAGAAAAGCCCCGTCCAGTGACGTTTTCAAAAGAACGCACGTAAACATGCACGAACTCTTGCAGAAATGAAGGCACTAACGGGAGAAATGTTTTACGAAAAGGAAGCCCATGTTTAAAAGAGAAAAACTCCGTCCAGTGAAGTTTTCAAATGAACGCACGTAATAGTATGTACGAATGATGAATGCATGAATGAAAACCTATATTGTTATATTTTTAACGGTATGAAGTAATGCTTACGAGTCTTCGACTCATTTTAGTTTTTATGTATGTCCCTCCTCCTCACAGGAACTGCACGATCAGGATGGATGCGGCCCATGGGGAAGAGCACGGAAGTTTAGGCACGAGTTTTAAACGTACGAGACCCTTTTATTATAAGACTTATGTTTTCCGCTGTAAACCTATTTTATGATAAAAACACATTTTAAATTATGAACGTGGAGTCTTGCACCCTGGGTATGCAAGTGAAAAGTTTTAAATCGGACGGTAATTCCCGTCGTCCTTTTTATAAAAATATTTTGAAAAAAAGTCCGTCACAACCCCACCCCAAATCTTACGACCGAGACGTGGTCGCGGCAATTAACCTTTTTCTTTTTACCTTGTTATTAATAGTACTATTTTCATTATGCATATTTTTTTTTTTGAAAAATGGACATGAACATGTCGTGCATGTACACTGCGTTTCTAGTTTAAAAGTAAGTACCTGATAAACGGTTCATTCAAGATTCTAAATAAAGGACTCTCAGAGTCCATCCATTCAACAAAATATATTAGTTCTAATTAAGAGGACTCAGTCCCCATAACACATATAAAAAGGCATTTAACCTTCCTATGAGGGGTTACCATCACCCCTCCATAGCAAATAAACCGTTACCATCACCCCACCATAGCATTTACACCATTACCCAAAGGCATATTGTATCAAAGTCAAACCAACAAAATGTCCCGACATGGGACCCATCATAAAACATAAAGAAAACATAACAATAGTCCTCAACAGTCCAACCAACTGGGAACCCTAAACATCAGCCCCTCCCTCCTCAGCAGTACCTGGCTCCACAGCCTCGTTGTTCATACCTGGACGTTTAAAACATAAACACAAAGTGAGTCTAATACTCAGTAAGCAGTACACCATGCCGTTAACTTAATAGTCATATAATCTTTTCCTTTTGAAAACATGCAGACATAAATGTTTACTAGTTCTTAACAAATGCTTTCATGCATAAATAATTTAAAGAATAACTATGCTTTCATGCATCATTACAATTCATGCTTAACCGTACCTTTTCTGTCTAACAGTACTTTTCATGCATACTCTTACTTTCATGCATAACTACTTCTTCATGCGTAAACTATGCTTCCATGTTTACATGTACTTTTCATGCATAAATAATTAATGAAATGACTTTACTTTATATTTCACTTTCTTGGGCCAATACACACTATTACGCCCCGTGTGTTGGGGTTAGCGGTCTTTTGGACTAGGATTCCACCCGAGGCCACAGGTTGGAACCCCTTTTTGTGGGAGTAGCACTGGGTGCACTACCAGTACCACTTACCCGGCATTGCCATCTGCCCATTCTTTGGTACCCTTTCATTCATGAGGCCATTATGTACGTTCATGCTTTTAGTTCTTCTATTTTATTTCCTTTTTAGTTAAACATTTTCATTATCTTCCTTTAGTCCAATGCAAATGCTTTTTACTTAAAAAAAATGTTTCATGTCATGTTACATATAAGTAAGGCATAGATATTTAAAGAGAGCATGCATAAAGTTTCATGATGCATTACCTTACATACACACAATTGTAATCAATAGGATACTTAACAGGGGCTACCAAGGAAGGCTTGTACATAATATATACATTTATCCTTTTGTAAGAGAACATGTGCAAAGAGAGAGATATTCTTTCATAAAAGAGCTTTGTGTGTAAGGAGCATGGTCATAGCTACTTACCTCGAGGCTTTATAAGTAGTCTTTAAATCTTGCAATGACACTCCTATTCAATAAAAGGAAATAACATATTGAAATTCATTTTACTAAAGATTTTACTACCCATTACTCAAACGTGCTCCCTTAAATTCCAAGAAATGGAATTAAGGCGTCTTCTTTACTCACTAAACTATTGCACGGCATAAAACAACCCTTAGTGTCTTCCTTCAATTATTCAAGAACCTCGCATGTTTTCTAAAACCAATACTAACAAAAGGTACAACTCTTGGTAACTTAAGGGTTTCTAACAACTTACTAACTTAGGTTTAAAATTCTTAATGGCTTACTTAGGCCATAACTAGAGGAAACATGTTTGAAAATCATAACTTTAACTCTATAGTTTTAACTATTAAAAACATGAGTTTAACAAGAGTAAAACATGACTTAAACTCAAGAAAACATAAGGAAAGGGACCATAAAATTCTGCCTTGGGACACTTGGCTGTTATACCCACCAAGACAGACATACCTACATACAGCTTAGGGCCATAAAACATAACACACACACACACGAGCACAACTAGATCTATGAGACAGAACACACACACACAACTAGACTCATGAAACAGAACACTTACACGGCTTAGGACTAAAACAGAGCATATACATACACACAACTCGAAATCACTAAAACAGGACATGACCCACGGCAAGACAAAACTCAAGGTGCTCGGTTCTAACCCAGAAAATTTGGGTTTTTCATTTACTAGCAGCTAAGTGAGAAAACAATTAGAGAAATGTCTCAAGAAATTACCACACAAAGTCGGCTCACACAAAGATTTCGAAACCCAAAACACAATAAAATCCCGTGGAAGGTGTAAAACCTGTTTGAGTCCCTCTTGAAGTCACGGAAATGCACAACCACGGAAAAGGAAGAAGAATCCGAAAAGTTTAAGGCTGGAACGACAGAAAAATTCTTAAAACAAACCCTAAATTAAACCATGGATCTAAGATTTCGAAACCAGTAATTGGGGCCATAGAAATCCACTTACATGGTGAGTTTTCCCCTGAAAACTTTCAGTGAAACCTTAGGTGTTGGAAGTGAAAGGAGCGGCTTGAGGAGAGAAAGGGATCGCACGGCTTGGGGAAAACCAAAGGGTTTCTCGTGTGAAGGAAGCTTGAGGAGTTTCTCTCTTCGGGTGCCTTGGAGTCGATGGATGAAGAAAGGTGAAGAAGAATTTACTGCTTTTGTCTTGTAGGCCGTCGGTGGGGTAAGGGAAAGTGAGAGGATTTTGATTCTCTTGTCTCTTGAAGCCAGCGTATAGGAGAAGAATGAGGAATCCACTAAGCTTCTTGAGGAAGCCGACGGTGAAGAGAGAAATGAGAAAGTCAATTGGCTTCTCTCATAAGCCAAGGACTGGACGGTGAAGATTAAACCTTGGGAGATATTTTCTCCCACTAACCCATCCTATGGTTGAGAATGTTTGGGTCATATTTTAATTAGACAAAAGTAAAGGACTCAAGATAATAACCCACTTTAAAAATATAATACACACCCATCTTAAAATAATTTATAAAAGAAAATGAAATTCTTTGTTTCAAAATATTTAACTTAAAAGAAAATAATATTAATAAATGACGTAAAGACTTACGCAGTAGGATTCGGGTATTACAACTCTCCCCCACTTAAAAATAATCTCGTCCTCGAGATTGACGTACCTTAAGAAAAGAGGGTGGGATATTTATTCTTCATGTCGTCTTCGTGTTCCCACGTCGCCTCTTGTTCTGTGTGGTTGTTCCATTGTACTTTGACCATTGGGATTGTTTTGTTGCGGAGTACTCGAACCTCCCGATCCAATATTCGAACCGGCGTTTCCTCATATGAGAGGTCTTTATGCACCTAGAGAGGCGCATATTCCAGCACATGGGTAGGGTCGTGCACATATTTTCGGAGCATTGAGACATGAAAAACATCGTGCATGGCTGAAAACTGTGGGGGTAGTGCAAGTCGATAAGCTGCTGCTCCAATCCTTTCAAGAATCTCGAACGGGCCAATATATCTTGGGGTTAACTTGCCCTTCTTGCCGAATTTCATCATTCCCTTCATTGGAGCCACCCGTAGGAATACCTTATCTCCTACCTCAAAGTGTAGCTCCTTTCTCCTACGATCGGCATATTTCTTCTGTCTTTCTTGAGCCAAAGCAAGCCTTTTTCTGATAATAGATACTTTCTCTTGCATGTTCTGCACTAAATCAGGGCCCATCATTCTTTTCTCACCAATCTCATCCCAATAAAGTGGCGATCTACATTTGCGCCATACAAAACTTCGTATGGTGCTGCATTAATGCTCTCCTGGTGGCTGTTATTATAGGCGAATTCGATTAGTGGTAAGTATTTAATCCACCCTTCTTTAAAATTCAAGATACATGCCCTTAACATATCTTCAAGAATTTGAGCTGTTCTTTCGGATTGACCATCCATCTGAGGATGAAAAGCAGTGCTGTAAGTCAATTTTGTTCCTAGATTCCTTTGCACACTCCTCCAAAAAGCTGAGGTGAAACGCGAGTCCCTATCCGATACTATCTTGGATGGAACTCCATGCAACCTAACTATCTCCTTAACATATAACTCTGCCAATTTACACATCGAGTAGGTCATCTGGACTGGTACAAAATGGGCTGATTTCGACAATCTGTCGACGATCACCCACACTGAATCTTGTCCTCCCTGGGCTTTAGGAAACCCCGTTACAAAATCCATGCTGATTTCATCCCATGGCCAAACTGGAATTGGCAACGGTTGCAATGTTCCCGAGGGCCTTTGATGCTCGGCCTTAACCTGCTGACATGTCAGGCATTGAGCTACAAAGTTGGCCACATCTTGTTTCATCCCACGCCACCAATAGTGTCGTCGCAAGTCTCGGTACATTTTGGTACTACCCGGATGCACCGTGTATAAGGACCTATGTGCTTCCCTTAATATTAAGTCTCGTAATTCCTTCTTGGCGGGTACACATAATCTTCCTCTAAACCGTAAAGACCCATCTTCAGAAACCACAAAGTCGAGGTGCTTCCCTTCCGAGACCTCCGTCTTGATCTTCAGATAGCCAATGTCTTCGCCTTGAGCAGCTTTGATTTGGTCCAATATCGTCGGACTAAGAACTAGGCTGCCAAGTTTTGCTTGCACATCCCTCACCATCTCTACTCCCAGCTTTTCTAAATCCAGAATGATAAATTTCTGAGGAGTATACATACTCATAAGAGTGCCAGAAGAAGACTTTCGGCTGAGGGCGTCTGCGACTACATTGGCTTTCCCCGGGTGGTAGTTGATGTTGCAGTCATAATCTTTCAATAGCTCCAACCACCTACGCTGTCTCATATTTAATTCCTTCTGAGTAAAGAAATATTTTAAGCTTTTGTGATCCGTATAAATTTCGCAGCATTCTCCATAAAGGTAGTGTCGCCATATCTTTAAGGCGAACACCACGGCAGCCAATTCTAAATCATGGGTTGGGTAGTTCTGCTCATACTCCTTAAGTTGACGCGAAGCGTAGGCTATAACTCTTCCATGTTGCATAAGAACACATCCCAGCCCTTTGCGTGAGGCATCGCTGTATATTACAAATCCACCAATACCCGAAGGTATAGTGAGAACAGGTGCCGTCACAAGTTTCCCTTTGAGTTCCTGGAAGCTCTTCTCACATTCCGCAGTCCATATAAATTTTTCGCCCTGTTTGGTCAACCTTGTTAAAGGAACTGCAATGCGAGAAAACCCTTCAACAAATCTCCGATAATACCCCGCGAGACCGAGGAAGCTTCTAATTTCTGAAACAGTCTTTGGTCTAGGCCATCCCACAATGGCCTCCACCTTTGCGGGATCTACGGGAATACCATCCTTGGACACTATATGACCAAGAAAGGAAATCTTTTGTAGCCAAAACTCACATTTATTAAATTTGGCCTACAGCTTCTTCTCTCGCAGCACTTGTAAGACAACCTCCAAGTGCTTCGCATGTTCCTCCGTGGTTTTTGAGTAAATAAGAACGTCATCAATAAATACAACCACAAACTGATCAATATATTCTTTAAAAATACGGTTCATCAAATCCATAAAAGCTGCTGGTGCATTAGTTAATCCGAAGGGCATCACTAGAAATTCATAATGCCCGTATCTTGTTCTAAAAGCAGTTTTCGGGACATCCTCCGCTTTAACCTTCAACTGATGGTACCCTGAGCGAAGATCAATCTTTGAGAATACTTGGGATCCCCGAAGTTGATCAGATAAATCATCGATTCGTGGTAAAGGGTACCGATTTTTAATAGTCACCCTATTCAGCTCTCTATAATCAATACAAAGTCGCATCGATCCATCCTTCTTTCTTACAAAGAGAACTGGTGCTCCCCATGGTGATACACTAGGGCGGATAAAGCCTTTTTCCAACAACTCTTGTAATTGATCCTTGAGCTCCTTGAGCTCCACGGGCGCCATCCGGTATGGTGTCTTGGAAATGGGTGCCGTACCCGGAATAATGTCTATAGAGAACTCAATCTCCCTATCTGGAGGTAAGCCAGGCAACTCATCTGGAAAGACATCAGGAAAATCCTTTACCACTCCAATATTCTGCAACTTAGGCTCGTCTGGTGGCGGCACAACCAAACTAGCCAAGAATCCTGCGCAACCCTTCTTTAACATAGTAGTGGCCTTCATTGCAGATATCACTCTTGACATAGGGTGCTTACCCACAGCACAGAAGCGGAACTCTGGCTCGCCCGGTGGTCTAAAGACCACTTCCTTTTTGAAGCATTCCACACTGGCATGGTATCGAGACAACCAATCCATGCCCAAAATTACGTCAAATTCCTCCATGTCAAATAATATTAAGTCGGCAGGGAGGTGTCGACCTTGTACCTCCAATACACAGTCCTTTAACACGGATTTACAAATCACAGATATCCCAATAGGTGAAGAGACAGACATCATAGACTCTAAAGGTTCAGGCACCTTTTTATTCAAACTAGCATATCTACGGGATATAAAAGAATGTGTAACACCCGAATCGAATAGTACTAATGCACGATGTGAAAACAGGGTAAGAGTATCTGTCACCACATCAGGGGAGGCATCAGCATCCTCCAAGGTGAGAGCAAATACTCGGGCTGGTACTAAATTCTTCTGCCCTGGGTTGGGTGTCTGCACATTAGGAGTCGCGAGAGTGGGACAATCCCGTACTATATGGCCTGCTTTACCGCACTTGAAACAGGTATTGGTTCCCATCAGGCACTTTCCAGCATGGGGCTTGCCACAGGTTTGGCAAGTATGACGAGGTGTCGGTATACCTACGCTGTCGGCACCATACAAAGTTTCGTATGGACGCAAATGTAGATCGCCCCTTTATTGGGACAAGGTTGGTGAGAAAAGAATGCTGGGCCCTGATTTAATTCAAAATATGCAAGAGAAGGTGGCTATCATTAGAAAAAGGCTTCCTTTGGCCCAAGAGAGGCAGAAGAAATATGTCGATCCTAGGAGAAAGGAGCTACACTTTGAAGTAGGAGATAAGGTATTCCTACGGGTGGCTCCAATGAAGGGAATTATGAGATTTGGCAAGAAGGGCAAGTTAACTCCAAGATAAACTGGCAGTTCGAGATTCTTGAAAAGATTGGAGCAGTAGCATATCGGCTTGCACTATCTCCACAGTTTTCAGCTATGCATGATGTTTTCCATGTCTCAATGCCCCGAAAATATATGCACAATCCCACCGAAAATATATGCACAATCCCATCCATGTGATGGATTATGCGCCTTTCCAGGTGCACAAGGACTTCTCATACGAAGAAGCGCCAGTCCGAATTTTGGATTGCGAGGTTCGAGTACTTCACAACAAAACAATCCCAATGGTCAAAGCACTATGGAACCATCGTGCGGAACAGCAGGCGATGTAGGAGCACGAGGACGACATTAGGGATAAATATCCCACACTTTTTCCTTAAGGTACGTCAATCTCGAGGACGAGATTGTTTTTAAGGAGGGGAGAGTTGTAATACCCGAATCCTACTACGTGAATTCTTACGTCATCTATTAAAATATTTTAAGTTAAATATTTTGAAATAAAGACTTTCAATAATTTTATTATATTATTTTAAGATGGGTTTGCGCTTATTTTTAAATGGGTCATTAAATAATTCGTGGGTGTGATTTTTAGGACCTTATAATATTTCCTTCAAGTCCTCTACTTTTTATCCAATTAAGAAGTGACCCAAACCTTCTCAACCATAGGATGGGTAGGTGAGAAAATATCTTCCTATGCTTGAATCCCCACCGTCCATCCTTTAGCTTGTAAGACAAGCCTTGACTAATCAACTCACCTTTCTCTAAGTTTAAACCGTCGGCTTCCTCAAGAAGCTAAGAGGATTCTCCCTTCTTCCTTCTCTTACACGCCGGTTCCAAGGGACAAGAAAACAAAAACAATTCCTCTTCTTCTCTTACACCCATCGATAGCTTCATGAGCAAGCAAGTTTCCTTTCTCTTCTCATTCACCCGTCGGTCCTAAGGCAAGCAAAGAGAGAAAAGATTTCCTCAAGTCTCCTTCATTCACACGAAGAACCCTTCGGTTTCCCCTCTCCCAGCCGCGCGATACCTCTCGGTTCTTCAAGCCGATTCTTCCACTTTGTAAACCTAAGTTTCCACCGAAAGCCTTCAAGGAAACTTCATCGTGTAAGTGTATTTTTGTGGCTGTAAATTCTGGTTTCGAAATCTTAGATTTATGGTTTAATCTAGGGTTTTGTTTTAAGAATTTTTCTGTCGTTCCAGCTTTGAGATTTTTGGGATTTCTCTTTCCTTTCGCATCTGCTGTGTTTCCGTGGCTTGAAATGGGGATCAAATCAGGTGATGCTCTTTCCCTAAGATTTCTTGCGATTGAGTTTATTGAAGTTTCCTAGACTAGTTTTTTGTTGCTTCTCTAGTGTTTTATCTAAGGGGTAGTGACCGAAACTCCTATTTTTCTGGGTAGACCAAGTATCTTGAAAAGGCTTTGCCGTGAGTCATGCTCTGTTCTTGTTGAACCCGAGCTGTGTGTGTGTGCGTGTACATCTATACTCTGTTTAGGGATTCAGCCGTGTGAGTGTTCTGTTTCATGAGGATAGTTGTGCTTGTGTGTGTTCTGTTATGTGTGTGTGTGTGCTCTGTTTTGAGGTGGTTTTTGCCATGGATCATGTTCTGTTTTGTATGTGGATCAAGAAGTCGTGTGTGTGTGTTTGGTATCTGTTTTGGCCATGGGATATGCCCTGTTTGGAGTGTTCCAGCCGTGTGTTTCTTATCATTGGGATGACATATTTTCTGGTCTAAGTTGTTAGTCACAAGTGATGACTATTTATCTATTGGGTATATGTGTACATGAAGAAAACCGTGTGTGTGTGTGTGTCTTGTTTGTGTTCCAGCCGTGTGTCCCAAGGTTGAGGTTGTGTTTTCTCTTATGTTTTCTTGAGTCCAAGCTATGTTTTTAATCATGCTTTTATGTATTAAATTAATGAAGTTAAGATTATAAGTTTGGACATATTTTCCTAAGATTTATGGCCTAAGTAAGCCACCAAAACTTTTAAACTAAATTGGTAAGCTTACTTAGAAACTCCAAGTTGCCAAGAGTTTGTATCCTTATATTTGTGCTATGTTCCAGAAAATACATGAGGTTTTCTTGAGTTTCTACCACTCTTGTACTAGTTAATTGTATGATTGATATTTGATTAAGTAAGAGATGTTTAAGACCATGAAAACATTGAGATTTGCTACCTGTCCATGCACTACAGAAACTAGAAAACAGGTTCTGTTTTGGAAGCCTAAACCAGTCACTTTACCTTTGCTTAACTTTACCTCTTCTTGTTTAATCAAAGATAAACTTTAGCATGAAAAACCATTGGAGAATGAGTGACAAAACCAACCCTCTTATGAGCATTACCTCTTGTTGGATCTATCTTCCATATGATGATGCAAAACTGTCAAAATGCCCTCCTTTATGAAAATTCCAGCTTTATAGCACCTCTTCATTTTTAACTTATGATTCCCATCTATTACCATTATAGAAAACAATAGCCTTTAAAAATGGACAGCAAGCAAGCCTCATACTCTCATGGGTACTTAAATATTGTAATGAGGATACTAAGAGTTTACTTAGTGCCAATGTATGTAGCTAAATGGGTTAAGGAAGACGCCTTAATTCCACTTGGAATTTAAGTGAGCACGTATGAGTATTGGATAGTAAAGTCTCAAGTTAAATGAACATTAATATGTTTATTTCATTTCATTGAATAAGAGTTTATTTTCAAGATTCAAGGAACTTACTTGTAAAGCCACGAGGTAAGTAGCTATGACCATGCTCCTTACACACAAAGTTCTCTTATGAAAAAGTCTATCTCTCTCTCTTTCCAAATGTTTCTCTTATGAAAGAATAGATGCGTGTATAGTATGTATAAGCCTTTCTTGGTAAACCCCTGTTAAGTACCGTGTTAATTACCATTGTGTGTATGTAAAGTAATGCATCATGAGATTTTATGCATGCTCTCTCTCAAATAATTATGCCGTACCTATATGTAGCATGACATGAAACATTCATTTCAAAGAAACGCATACGCATTGACACTAAATGAAGATAATGAAAACGTTATTTTTCTAAAGAAAGGAAAGGAAAATGAATGAAAGCATGAATGTATGAATGTACGTAATGGCCACATGTATGAAAACGGTACCAAATGAATGAGCAGATTGCAATGCCGGGTAAGTAGTACTGGAAGTGCACCCAGTGCTGCCCCCCATGAAAGGGATTCTCAATCTGCGGCCGCAGGCGGGAATCCAGGTCCAAAAGACCGCTAACCCCAACACACGGGGCGTAATAGTGTGTATTGGCCCAAGAAAGTGAAACGTAAAGCAAAGTCATTTCTAAATAATGTAATGCATGAAAGCAAGTAATGTTATGCATGAAAAGTATAGTTAAGCATGAAAGTACGATTATGCATGAAAGTTAAGCATGAAAGTACAGTTAAGCATGAAAGTACAGTTATACATGAAAAATATAGTTATTCTTAAATTGTTACGCATGAAAGCATTGTCAAGAATTAGCAAATGTTTATGTATGCATGTTTCAAAAGAAACGAATAGATGCCTAGTATGTTTATTGCATGGTGTACTACTTACTGAGTATTCGACTCATTTTTGTGTTAAATGTTTTAAACGTCCAGGTAATGATGAAAAGGCTGGGGAGCAAGGCATTACTGCAGAGGGAGAGGCAGACGCTTAGGACCTTCCCTAACGAGGACAGTTATGTTACGAATGATGGGTTATGTTATGTATAGATATTTTAATTTGGGATGGACTCTGAGAGTCTCTTATGGATGAATGTTTGAATAGAACGTCCATTAAGTGTTCCCTTTTATTAAATGAAAAATTTAGAGTGCATTTGTGTCATGTCCATGCCGATCGCATGTTATTAGAAAAAGAAAGAAAAGAATAGCCATGTAAGTCAGGATTCTGTCCTTCCTGAGACGGGGTCGTGACAAGTTTGAACTTCATTAATTTAATACATAAAAGCATGATTAAAAACATAGCTTGGACCCAAGAAAACATAAGAGAAAACACAACCTCAACCTTGGGACACACGGCTGGAACACAAACAGGACACACACACACGGTTTTCTTCATGTACACATATACCCAATAGATAAATAGTCATCACTTGTGACTAACAACTTAGACCAGAAAATACGTCATCCCAATGATAAGAAACACACGGCTGGAACACTCCAAACAGGGCATAACCCATGGCCAAAACAGAGACCAAACACACACACACGACTTCTTGATCCACATACAAAACAGAACATGATCCATGGCAAAAACCACCTCAAAACAGAACACACACCCACACGGTTTAGGGCCATAACAGAACACACACAAGCACAACTATCCTCATGAAATAGAACACTCACACGGCTGAATCCCTAAACAGAGTATAGACGTACACGCACACACACACAGCTCGGGTTCAATAAGAACAGATCATGACTCACGGCAAAGCCTTTTCTATAATTATATCCAATTACCAATTGGATATCAACATTGTGTTTTTCATGTACTTTTAGTTTTTTCATGACTAATGTAAGTTAAGATTGGTAAAATTAGTGAAGAGACTTTTTTTCCTCAAGTAAGAAATGAAAATTAGTGAAGAATCTTGAATTGTAATAGAATATTCTCACTGATTCTGAGGTTCTGACTTTCTTTGTTGACATGGTATATCTTAGGCTTTTGGTTTAATGGATATGCTAGACTTTGGCCATGAGATTTTGTTGACATATAGCACATGTAAATCGTAAGGAGCAAACTTCATATGATTTAAACACTGTCAGATAGACTTTTCAAGTTATGGGTGTTGCAATCTTATATATGTTCCTTGCGCCTTCTTGAATGCAGGGAGGGCCCTGGGTTTTCTTATGGTCTCCACTGGGCTTTGGCTGCAAAAGGTATTCTTGTAAAGGAAAACGCTTTTCGAAACCTGGAGTCTTCTGAACTACAACAAAAGGGTGCAAACATTGTGGGTAGGCTATCACATGGTCATTTCTAATCTTATTGATTTCATTTCTTACTATTGAATACTCTGATTTGTCCCATCTTTCCTGTTAGATTCCTTGTCAGGACTTCCAGTTTATGTTAGAGGAAGTATTGTTGGAGGAGCTTCAGAAATTTCCAAGTCACAGTTTGGCAAACTTTTGAAACAGGCATGTTACGGAGTTGCTTTCAATATCCCTTTTCTTGTCTGGCTTATTTTTATGTTTTTTAGTTTGACAATAATGTTTTCAGGTATTTCAAAAACTTAATATAAAAGTGCTAAAATGTCAAGAATAATTTCTTTAGCTTTACTTGATTCATCATATGGAATTTCATTTTTACAAGGTGTTTATGTTTTTTTAGGGGTTTGTTCAAGTTTTTTGTTTGTAGGAGTTGGACATTGTTTTTGGCAGGATAGTTTTATTGATGATAAAAAAGGCGTCATGCAAGCACACCTCACTAGAAAGAGTACGAGGGGAAACGAAAGAACACACAGGATACTTAAGCTGAAAGAATATAAGTATGCTGCGATCCAATGACAAAGAATAATAAAAATGAGATCCTTTAGCTCCTACAATTTGTTAGAATTTGATTTACTTGTTACTAAGGCACTGGTTTCTGTTAACTCTAGTCTTGGTTGACTATGTTTATCAAACCTCTATTCTTCTCACTATCTGTGCTACTTCTTGGAACTGTGCTCAATGTTTAATTTGTTAATACTATAGCCCTTGGTTTTATCAGGTTTCAAATCACATTTCATCCATTTCAGATGTTTTTGTGCATGATGGGGCTATTGGTTCATCACCAAAATGTGATGCAAAAGTCCGTGTAATAAGTGATAGTCCTTCAGCTGTGTTATCACTTTCAAATGTTCTCTGGAAGACTCCAACACGTGCAGTTTCACATGATTCTTGTCCGTTGACGGTCTATGTTGCAACATCTATAAGGTATTTATCGGCAATTTTGATTCATATGCTATAATGCTATGTGCCTGGAAATATTAAGCCCTGTACCCTCATAGGCTTTACAATGCAAAATGGCTAGTCTTGCTTGGTGTATGCTTGCCTGGTTAATGTTTGCAACTGAGTTGGTTGGGACTAAATTTTATTAATATAAGCTTCCTAGCTAATTTGGTTGTTTGACCGAACTTCCTTATTTTTCGAAGGAATGCCTAATGCTTGTGAGAGTAAAAGGCTAATGACTTGATATCAAAATATAGGTGTATCATAATGTGAAGATACTTAAGAGAACACCTAAATACATTCTAGGATCCAGAAATTAAAACTAGAAAGTCGTGAACATTGTTTCCATTATGCACAATAGCTGAAAACCAAAGCAATAAAGTATGTAAAAAATAGTTATGAAGCTCCGACGTTGTATGTTCCCTATCTTTGAAGCATCGTGCATTCCTTTCCAACCAAGTACACCACATAATGCACAATGGAATCATCTTCCATGCCGCCGCCACTTGGGGACAGCCTTGAGTCCCTTTCCAACAAGCGAGTAGATGGCATTACCCAAGCTACACCAACTTTTCTAAATATCTCATCCCAGAGCACTCTTGTCACTTCACAATGCAATAATAAAGGATCCACTAATTCGCCATGCTTTTTGCACAAATAGCACCAATCCATCCCAATGAGCCCCCTCTTCCTCAAATTTTCCGTGGTCAAAATATGCCCAAAAGAAGCAGTCCATACGAAAAAAGCTACTTTGGAAGGCACGCGTGACCTCCAAATACTCTTCCATGGGAAAGGAAAATTACCTTGTGGTGCCAATAATTTGTAATACGACCTCACTATAAACTTCTTACTACCATTGGGCCTCCATTGCATCCTGTCCCCTTGTGCCGTTATACCTCCCAAGGAGTATATCATGCTGAAGAATTCTAAAACAGTATTCAATTTCCAATCATGAATATCCCTATTAAAGAGGATATTCCACTGGTAAGAACCATGAGAAAATGCAATCAGATCCGTCACAAAAGCATCCCTGTTAACTACAATGCGATAGAGAGTTGGAAAAGCCATATCAAGAGCGTTATCACCTCACCAAACATCATGCCAAAACCTGATTTTGGAACCCTTGCCTGCCACAAAACTGATTTGAGTTTCAAAACTCTGCTAGCCCCTCCTAATAAATTTCCATAAGCCCATGCCATACCCCCCCCCCCCCCCCCTCACTTCATTGGAACACCAACCCCCCGAAACACTTCCGTGACGGAGGTCAATAACTTCCTTCCAAAGCACATCCCCCTCCAAGTGATATCTCCACAACCATTTCCCCAATAGAGGTTTATTGAATGACCTCAAATTGCGCACCCACAAACCACCATTTGAGATAGGAGAGCAAACTTTATTCCAATTAACAAGATGAAATTTTGCTTCTTCCCCCACTCCACCTCACAAAAAAACCCTAAATAGCTTCTCAATCCTATTAGCCCCCTGCAGGCAAAGGAAATAGAGATAAAAAAAATAGGTGGGAAGGTTAGATAAAGTGCTCGTAATTAATGTGAGTCTACCCCCTTTCGATAAATACATCTGTTTCCAACCAGCCAACCTTTTCTCAACTTTCTCTGTAACCCCATTCCAAATAGTTTTAGCCTTAAATGTCGCCCCGAACGGAAGACCCAAATCTTTCATAGGCAAAGAAGACACTTTACAACCCAGGAGACTCGCCACGCTGGTGATGCTAGGCACGAGTCCTTCCAGAACCATCTCGGACTTACCAAGGTTCACCTTAAGACCCGACACGGCTTCAAAGCATAACAAGAGTGCCCTTAAGGCTTGAATCTGGCCACGATCGACCTCACAAACGAGAAGAGCATCATCTGCTAAAAGAAGATGTGAAATTATAATAGAGCTATTGGTACCATTTCCCACTGAAAATCTAGATAAGAAACCTCTCCCAATAGCAGCATTCACCATCTGACCAAGTGCCTCCATGACAATAACAAAGAGAAAATGAGATAATGGATCCCCTTGCCTCAAACCACTGGAAATTCTGATGTGAAAATACTTTTTACTGAAAAGTAGGAGTAAGGCCTGGTTTTGTTTCACAAATCTTTCAAACCATCTCATATTATTTCATCTTAACATCCAAACACCATTCAAACACAAACATTTTTCAATTTCAAATTTTCAAATTTTTAACTTTTTTATCTAATAATTACCTAATCATTACAATTTTTCCAAACTTCGAAACAAAACACAAAAAATAATTCAATTTTTTCAAATCCCAAAACAATAAATAATATTAAAAATTATATTCTAACCCTCTTTTAACTTTATAATTTTTTAAATTCAAAATTTTCTCTCCTTTCCCAAAACCTCATAAAACATCTTAACTTAAATAATTTCACTACTATTCACAAATGATCTCACTACTATTTACAAATTTTTCATCTTATCTCATCTCATCTCATCTGTGCAACCAAACGAGGCCTAAAACTTTATTAATAGAAACCTGGCCACCTCACAATGTAACTATAAACGATCCACAGTCTTCCCCCATTTTTCTTACATAAGTAACACCAATCTATACTGATAAGACCTTGTTTCCTCAGATTGTCAATGGTGAGAGTTTTCCCAACAGAAGGAGTACAACCAAAGAAAGCAATCGTGGGAGGTACCTTACATCTCTGCATGTGTAATAAGTGATAGTCCTTTTGCTGTGTTATCACTTTCAAATGTTCTTTGGAAGACCAACACATGCAGTTTCACATGATCCTTGTCCATTCACAATCTATGTAGCAACATCTATAAGGTATTTGCCGGCAATTTTTATTCATTTGTTATGATGGTATACTAACCCGTTTGGTTGTTAAACTCATTTGAGTTCAACTCAGTTCAGTCTAATTTTAAGTTAAGTTTAACATCCAAACATCCAACTCTCAAATTACTAAACTCATCTCAACTCAAAACCTCTTTACACGTGGGACCCATAACCTTTTTTAATTCAACACTTCTTTACATGTGGGACCCACAACCTTTATCAACTTCTCATAAATACATCTAAACTCATCTTAACATTCAAACACATTTAAGCTCATCTTAGGTAGACCCTACAAAACTCACCATCTCAACTCACTACTATTCATAAAGAACTCAACTCAGTTCAACTTCGCTCAACATCCAAACGTAGCCTAATGCTATGTGCCTGGAAAATGTCTAGCCCTGTACATCTCTGGCTTTACAATGCAAAATGTCTAGTCTTGCTTGGTGTATGCTTGCCTTGGCTAATTTTTGCAACTGAGTTGGTGGGGACTAAATTTATTAAGATAAGCTTCCTAGCTAATTTGGTTGTTTGCCCAAACTTTCTTATTTTTCGAAGGAATACCTAATGCTTGTGAGAGTGTAAGGCTAATGAAGACTTTTTCATTGAGAACTTCTAAATTGTTGCTAAAGAAATTTTGTCGCATATACACTTCAACCATGATTTAGTGTAATTCCTTTTTTACACTTAAAAAAGGAGTTATTATTTTTGCTATTTCTGTTTGGTTCACTTCTCGGTTATGGTGGTCAATGGATGCTGTCAGAGCTCAAAGAATCTGTAGTATATATATCTTTGAAGTAAGAGCTTTACTGCTGTTGAGCCACGTCATCTAGTCCTGCATTAAATAACCATGACTGTAGTCGTTTAGGTTTAAAATAACTTGAAAGGTCATGCCAATAAATATTACATAATTTGGAATTTTAAAAGTCTGGAACCCTTCATATTCTTTCCTCTATAATACGTCGTCTTCTTTTCACTATAGAAAATTTATTTATTTTTTCTGTAAAACAAGGATTTTATTTATTACCGTTTGTAATTAAAGAATGCCATGTTTTCTGAAATGCGTAGAGATCAGAAAGAACACCAATGGCAAAAAGGACTCAATTGAATCAACAAAATTTCAAGCATGAAATATAATCGCTATTTTGATTCAAGTTGAATGCTCTAATTGTGTTATTCCAATTTTGACTTTTGACCATGCAGTCCAGGGGTGGGTGACACTGTTGGTTTGGGAGCTCAAAGGAATAAGGGATTCATAGCTGCAGATATAGAGCGATCATCACTGATTTTATGTGGTAAAGCATTCTCTGATACAAATGGGATTAAAGAAGCACTGGCTTCCTTGTCTGGACCTATCATATCTTCACGGGGAGGCCTTCCTCTATCTGGAAGGTAATGCTCTCCAACTTTTTTTTTTGATATTATGATTCTAGTATGAATGCAATGTTCCATTTACATCTGGTAGCGAATTTCAGGCTCCTAGTGTCTGGCGATTCAGTGGTTCTTTTGTTTGCACCCTATCAATCCATTCAGAGCTGCACGGAGTCCTTGGTGTCTGCAGATGCAGGTGTAATTCTTTCTTCTGAAGGTGTTGCACCGTATTTTCAAAGTGGAAAATCTGGTGGCACGAATTTATTTAAATTGCCAGCTGCTGTTATCCTTGCATCTTCTGATAGGTAATATAACCATGTAAAGATTGGTCCCTTTAATATGGATAGTAATGGTGTTTGCTAGAGTATTTCTGTCCAAATTATTCTTGCAACATGCATATGTGACTAGGTTACTGGGTTAGATGGTACCACTCACTATAATGGTCTTGTTCAATGGTCTTGTTCGAATCAAAATTTGCAAGAGCTGGTACAACTTGAGTAGGCCGGTAGTGTTGGGTTAAGAATCATTTTCTTCGTCCAGAGAGCAAACAATTTATTCTTATATGTGCTGCATTAGTGATTGTGACTGGTGTGATAAAGCGTGTCATTGATGTGGAATTGCTGTGGGTTGAAAACATACTTTCCTATAAACCCACTAATATTACCTTTTACCCATCTAGATGAAGGGCTGGAAATGTATTAAATTGCTGAAAACATATGTTTTTGCCAAATGAATTAAAATATAATCGTGACTGAAAAACTTGACTGATTGCCTTTCTGGCTTTACAAGCTGATCTGGTCTTTTGCAATGTTTGAGTGAGAACTTGAATGTTGCATAAGTTGCTTTTCTTGCTTGTTAAAATGTAAGGATGCACAAAGTGGCTTGCTATTAATTTGCATTGTGCTTATGATGCTTGAGCCTAAGGAAAGGCTCAGTTTTGAAAGCCTTGAGGGATCATCATCCTCACTCTTGCAATTTGCATCTTACCACCTAGCCTTCTCCAAGCATAGAAAAGCTCCACTACGCTTCTAGGCATGAGTGAAGAAATCACTCCACAATGCACTTGCGATCTTGCAGTGAAGTAACAGATGATCAACTAGGAGATTGATAGCTGTGGTTAGCAGCTATCCAAACATAGAAGGTGTTGAATATAGTAGCTTAACTTCGGACTGTCAGAGAACATCTTATATTCAATAAAATGGAAGAATTCCCCACCCTCTTCTAATAGCTTTCCACGCCCCTACCCCAAGCGATTGGCTAATCTCATTTGAACACTATCTTCTCCTGATGCTACCATATTTGGCTTCCACCTTCAATTGCCACAGCATTTTCCTTTCCTCGACAAAGCTTTCTTGAACAATAACCTATTTCCAATCGCTAATCTGCCCAGAAATTGTGGAGTGAAAATCTGGGACCACTTGACTTGGTGAAAGTTGAACTCCTCACCCATTCCTCCTTGGAAGAAGTCCCTTTTAAGCTTCTCAAAATATTGGGGTACTCCCACAGGCATAGGGATAGAGACAAGTAATATATATGTAGTAAGGTTTGAGAGAGTGCTCTTGATCAGTGTAACGTGACCTCCTTTGGATAAATAAAGCCGCTTCCACCCTAGAGGACGTCATTCCATCTTTCCTATAACACTGTTCCTAATAAATCTCACCTTAAAAACACCCCCAATGGGAGACCTAGATACTTCGTAGGAAGCAATGACACCCTATAACCAAGGATATGTGCGAACCCACTAATGTGATTGACTGGTTCTTATTGGTGGTTTTATGTCCAGCTTCTCAATGGGGGAGGCAAATACTGGCTCTCTCAATATATCTCATCTCTTATTTGCTGACAATACGCTGTTATTTTGTGAGGCCAGCCATGATCATATCCGCGCATTGAGAGCTCTCCTTCTATGCTTCAAAGTGATTTCTAGATTAAAGGTGAACTTGGGAAAACCAGATGTAGTTCTGATGGGGCAAGTGCATAATGTGGATAGTATGGCTTCTGTCTTGGGATGCAAGATATCTTATTTACCCATGAAATATCTTGGCCTCCCGTTGGGTGCTCATTACAAATTGATATACATTTGGAATGATGTCCTAGAAAAGATGGAGTGGAAATTTGCTAGTTGGAAGTGGATATACTTATCCAAAGGTGGCAGAGTCACTCATAAAAAGTACCCTTTCCAACCTACCTTCTTATTTCCTCTCTTTAGTTCCACTTCTATCGAAGGTGGCTTATCATATGGAGAAAATACAATAGGATTTCCCATGGGAGGGATGAGTGATGTGTTCAAATTTCATCTGGTAAAATGGGCCTCCGTTTGTTCTCCAAGTTCTGAAGGAGGTTTGGGCATCCAAAATTTGCAGCTTTTTAATAAGGCGTTGGGCAAATGTCTATGGAGATATCCCATAGAACATGGAGCTTTGGGGAGAATAGTTTTAGACTCAAAGTATGGTAGAGTATGGGGGAGGTTGGTGCTCGAAAGAGGTGAGTGTATCATATGGGGTGGGGCTCTGGAAGCACATTAGAAGAGGGTGGACTAAATTTTCTAGTTTTACCCTTTTGGAGGCAGGTGACGGGTCCCGAAACAAATTCTGGCATGACATATGGTGTAGTGACAAGGCACTTAAGGAAATCTATGCAGACTTCTTTGGTATAGCGAGGATGAAGGACGCCTCCATTGCGTACCTCCTTGATCAATCTAACGACACTCCCCAATGGAATGTCACATTTCTTAGAGCTGTCCATGATTGGGAAGTTGAAGCAATCTCTGAATTTTACAACCTAGTCTATTCTGTTCCTATGAGGGGGAGAGGCGAAGACAAGCTTTTTTGGCACCCCTAGGCAAAAGGGAAGTTCACAGTACTCTCCTTCTACCAATCCATCTCTAAGTATAACGGAAATCCATTCGTGTGGAAGAGAATTTGGAAGTCAATGACCCCTTAAAGGCATCATTTTTTGTATGGATGGCTTCTTTGGGAAAGATTCTCACTATCACCTAAGGAAACGAGGAATCATAGTCTTGGATTGGTATTGTTTGTGTAAAAAGAGTAGGGGACCCGTCGATCATCTACTAAGACGTTGTGAGATTGCCACGACTTTGTAGAATGACTTTTTTGCTAGGGTGGGTGTAGCTTGGGTGATGCCAAGAAGGGTGATCGACCTCTTAGCTTCATGGCGAGGTCTCCAAGGCACTTCTTAGATTGCTGCAATTTGGAAGATGGTTCCGATCTGCCTATGGTAGTGTCTTTGGAGGGAGAAGAACGAGTGAAGCTTCGAAGATTGTGGGTGGTCATTGGATGAACTTAGACCTTTCTTTTTTAACACTTTGTTCAACGGTCGATTGTTATTGATTTTAATGGCATGGCCGTTCATGAATTTCTTGTATCACTAAAATATCACTTCTAGGCGTTGCTTTTGTATATGCCCTGTGTATTTGGGCTTTTGCCTATTCCTACTATCAATAAAATCTTATTTACCGATCAAAAAAAATATGCCAATTTGATTTTGAATCCTCAGACAGCCTCAAAGCATAAGAATAAACTATGCAAATTGGTTTTTTATATTTGATAACTTAAAAGCTCCAGCATGACAGAACATGCTCTTCATTATTTTTAGTCCCCACGGAGAAATCTGATAAAAGTGCCCTCTGGTTTAATGTGCAATCTTGGATTTTGTTGGTTTCCAAGGAACTTTTTTTAAGGAAATTTTTGTATGACCTGAAAATGAATCATATACTACTAAATAAACTTCGAACCTTCATGTGAGGAAGTCCCACAAACTTCTTCGCTAATTATGGTGAAACATCATTATCTGTGATCTCTTCATCCTTTTTCTCCCTCTTTTTTGTTTTCTTTTATGCCACATTCAATTTCTAGACGAAAAAATGAGGTTCACACTGGGACGTTGCCCTCGTATATACCCATTAAAGCCCTAATATGCTGATAATGGTGGGAATGAATCCCAGATCTATGCAATATTTCTGAGACTTTACCAACATTTTTATTACATAAGATTCTCTTCCCTGGTACATTCTAATACTGCCGATGACTAGGAATGCTCTCCATATCATGTTATGTTATATTCACAAGATAATTTTATTAATGAGCAAAAAAGGTGCTGCTCAAGTACATGGGAAATTCATGTCCTTTTTTTTAACTAGCCATTGGGCTGTTGATGTGATCCTTTTTTTTGAAGCAGTTCTGGAAGTATCCCTTCTGCATCAAAGCTCTCTCCTGGGCAAGCAGCCTATCACTTCCTGGCAGGCTATCAAAATGGGAAGTTCTTGCCTGCATACAGCAAGAGCTCTTCATCTATTGACCTGTTAGAACTTGCACAGGCTCTTTGGGCCAAGGTGAAATGTTAAACTTGTTCATTTAAAGCAGGCATTATGTTGTCTGGTTTAAATTAATTATCGTTTTATTTTTGGTTATGTTTATCAGGACCAATTAATCTTTTATACTGTTTCTGCAGTTGCAAGAGAACCAAATCCCATCTTTCCTCATCAATATCAACGAGGGGGAAAAGAGTGTAACTGGTAGGTAAATGGGATGAGTTGAACGTTCTCACCGGTAGAAGCCGCCCTTTAGATATTATCTACTTTTGAGCAACTATCTGATCAACTCTGTAAATGATAGTTTTTTTTTCTCCTCTCCCAACATGAGAGTTGTTGTTGAGTGGTTAAATTATGTTTTTTCTCTGTGGTCTGCTTGCTTTATGGGCAAGAAACAGTTGATTCTTCTTGCTGCTGGAAGGGAAGGATTTGCATTATTTGAAAGGAATAAAGGGGCACATGCTAAATGCTTGCTTTATTCTTAGATCCCAAAAGGGAGTGATATTTATATGGAAGAAAGGAAACAGAACGCAAGGACATGTAGTAGGATTACAGTCATGCACTGATAAAAAAACTATTACCGTTATGTGCAATGCTTCAGTAGTTTAGAGTCTAACCTCATCTTTGAGGGTTAAAAGTTAATTGGAGGAGCTTTCTTCTTTAAAACACCATTTTTGTATGGCTGCCTATTTATGTTTTCTCTATATTTATGTTTTCAGGATTTTTTCCATCTTTTTTACTTTCTCTAGTTAGGTTTATCTGATGCATACTCCCTTTTACTTGGATTTGCCTTTTCATCGTTAGAAAAACTTCATGTACCTAAAAAAGGTTGCGTATACGATGTCTGCTCCATATGTGGTGGTTGTACGGCCATACACTGAAACAGAAAGAGATCACCATGAAAGAAGTGGCTTCTGAAAGATTTTACCCGGCTCTTTTCTTTTTTAGTCTTGGGCTTATTATGATTCTCTCCCCCTTTTAACACTAAAACATTTATGACATTAACTAACAAAAGAGGCTGCTTTGCTTGAAGTCCTTGCATCTTTTCTGCTTTCATTTTCCATTTGAAGCTAAAAAGGTAATCCATTTCACTTGAGTTAGATACCGAGCACAGATATTTATTTCAATGTGATGTCATTTGTTTGACTTTTGCAGGTAAGGATCTTGTTAAGTTGGTGGAATCAACTCTGTCCAAGAACATCCCCCAATTTGAAGCCAAAGGTTTCTTTTCATCCTTTTTCTTTCCCTGCTGGTAAGGGAAAGTTTACTGGTGGATTAATATATATATTTTTCAGGTGGAAATCTTCAAGGAAAGTACAAGAGTTTTTTATCAGGAAAATTTCAAGACTTACCCAAGGAATTCTCATTCTGAGAACGATAAATCCTTTTTGCCTTTTCCTTTGAAGCTCTTGTTTTCCTAAAGGTACAAATGTAACCTCTTTCTTGTGAAGTTATAACCCCCCGTTCATGTGCGTGATTTTTCCTTCCTCACAAAATGTCTTGGGTGGAATACCAGTGGCTGAAATAAGTTATCCAGTTGTATATCTGTGGACTTGTATTAATTTCATTTTCTCAGTTCAATGAAAGGACTTTCGGGATGCTTATTCTGGGATATGATGATTGAGTTAAATTCTGAAATGAAATGAAGTGGGACTGTGGTGTAAATTTTTATTTATAGTGGATAAAATGAAGATTGAGGAATCTTGATGTGCTGTTTTGTTTGTCTGTGTTATGAAGAAAATCTTTCTTCTGAATATTTGATAAATTTGTTTTCCCCACCCGAAGCATAGTTTCATAGGCCACAAATAATGTCAATACTTGTATTTCCAATGAAAAGTGCTTGCAAACATGGTTAATTAGTTCATACCCTGTGTACCTTTTGTTTTGAGAAATTTGTTGGAATGAGAAAATGAACAGATGATGATGGAAGATTAGTCATAGGTCGATCTCATATGAAACTGGAATGTTTCCTCTTGGGCCCTTGCTTTATGTATACCAGCTTCAATGGCACTCTTATAGGGAAAATAGAATGAGAATTGGTGATGTTGAATGGTTTTAGGCCTCGTTTGGTTACGCAATTTAGATAAGATGAGATGTTTTGTTGAAAGTTAAATAAAATATTGTTAGAATATAATTTTTTAATATAATTTTTATTTTGAGATTTGAAAAAGTTGAATTGTTTGTTATATTTTGTGTGGAGTTTAGAAAAGTTGTAATGATGAGATAATATAATTTTATGTATCCAAACCAGCCGTCTGACAAATCCCAGTTCCTTGCATATTCTGGTTTGGCCTCCAGTCTTGGCATTTAGCCTGTTTGTGGTCTCTTTACTCTTAGGCTTCGTTTGTTTTTAAAATTCATGTCAACACATTTCATTTAATCATTATAATTTTTTCAAATTTCTATATAAAATAAAATAAACAATTCAACTTTTTCAAATTTCAAAACAAAAATAATATTCTAATAATATTTTATTTAACTTTTAATTTTTATTCCAATTCATCTCATATCATCTTATGAACGAGTGGTGCTTAGAGGGGTGTAAATTTAAGGGAGAAGAATCGATTATAATTATATATTTAAACTATCATTGCGCATGGCAGTTTGGTGGTTGTTCACACTTCACACAGCAATTGGTTTACAACGTGTACCTCAATTCCTCACCATTTTGAATGGTGTTCCTATAATGTGTAGTTCACATGCAATTTTTATAGTTTACATGCGAATTTGAAAGTTATATATATTATATATAGTTTACTGCTCAAATGGATCATTGTACCTGGCAGTACCATGTAGTACCAGGTCACGTCATATTAAAAGAAAAATAAAAAATAAAAATAGAACATGACACTTTTTTTTTTTTTTGAGCTTTGCTACATAACCTTCATCACACTCTACACTTCACATTTTTTTTAAATTTTTTAATATTTTTAAATTTTTTTTTTTGAGTTTATTCTTTTTAAATTATTTCAAATTTTTTATTCATTATTCATATAATAAATATTTAATAAAAGAAAAAAAAATAAAAATTAAAAATAATGTGGAGTGAAATGTTAGGAGGTTGTGAAGATTTTTTGATAAAATAATGCCCATCAATTGTAGGCTGTGATATTTATTTGGTTCAATAGAATAGAAATAAAATTATAATTTTAGAAATAAGGGAGATTGAAACTTCTACAAGCATTATTGTTTGGTAATTAACTAAATGGTTTATTTTGGGATTTATTAAGAGATTTTTTAATCAGTGAATCATTATGCAAATAGAAATGATACTTGTAGTTGTGAGTGTGTAAGTGCCGTATAGTTATTTTTAAAAAAATGAATAAATATGGGACCCACAAAAAAAAAATTAATTTTTTAATAGTAGATTCTACTATTTTTCAAAACGACTGTACGGTGTTTGTACATTCTACGACTGTATGTAGCATTACTCTTATACAAATGTCATGATAACAAATTAATACATTTAATAAAGAAAAAAAAAGTTTTATGTTTTGTTTTGTTTTTTGTTTTAATATGACATGGCAGTACCACGTGATATTGCCAAGTGAAGCAGTCTATCTCAACGGTAAACTCATATGTCCAAGTAGCAACATCCTTCTTGCATATTTGGTAAGGTAAAAAATTAAAAGATTATGTGTGATGTATAACGTAGAGATGATGAGATGAGGAGTAAATTTCTCAAGTTGATTAAAAAACAAAAAAAAAAAAAAAAAAAACAAAAGAGCATGGGGATTTGGCGTTGGTAACTTGGTGTGGTTTCACCCTTAAAACCCTAACTTTCCCGCCCCTAAACCCTAGTTGCCCTCCTCCTCTCTCTCATGGCTGCCGTACCGTTGAAGAAGAACTACCGCTGCGTGCCCTCGCTTCAGCAGTTCTACACGGGCGGACCCTTCGCCGTCTCTTCGGACGGCTCATTCATCGCGTGCGCATGTGGCGAATCCATCAGGATCGTTGATTCTTCCAACGCCTCGGTAAGGTCCACGATAGACACGGACTCGGAGGCCCCCACGGCCTTGGCGCTTAGCCCCAATGACAAGTTGCTCTTCTCCGCCGGCCACAGTCGCCAGATTAGGGTCTGGGATTTGTCCACCCTCAAGTGCGTGCGGTCTTGGAAGGTAACGCCTTTTGAATTGGCCACTCGTTGGTTTCTTAGAACAGATACGTAGAAAGAATGCCAATGGAAATTAGGGAAATAGAAATGTGCTCTGCCTGGTTGTTGAGAAAACTAATGAAAAAAAAAATCTACCCTTGTCTTGTATTTAGTTTGCGCTTTTTATAAATTTTTTTATTACTTGTAGAAAATGAATATTTTTTCCGTTCGATGTAGTAAAAGCGAAAATAATAATTCAGCTGATATAAGTACGGTTGGCTTTAGGTTAATTGACGTGGGATTTGTTTGGTTCTGGAAAAAAAAAGTGATATCATGGCTTTTCAGCTGGTTGAGAACTGGAGGAAAAAACACTCAGCTTCTGGCACTGGTTCTAAGAGAATTGAAAGACTTTTGTAGATGGTTTTTAGCATCTTAATAATAGTTGTATGAACTGTTCTTCTGATCGTAGTTGATATTTGTTTTTCGCGTTGAATAGGGCCATGAAGGTCCTGTGATGGGTATGGCTTGCCACTTGTCCGGAGGATTACTTGCAACTGCTGGAGCTGATGGGAAAGTCCTTGTTTGGGACGTCGATGGTGGCTTTTGCACTCATTACTTCAAGGGCCATACAGGGGTTGTTTCTAGTATTATGTTCCATCCTGATACGAATAGAACACTTGTAAGTTCCAACTTAAGACAATTATACTCTTATTTTTCTGTTTACAGTGTTTTAGAGGTGACATTTGTTGATGATTTATGGTATCCTTGTTTTGCTACGCTTCACTATTTTATTTGTTGCTTCAGATTGATCCTTCTTAAGTATGTTCTAAACCTTGAACTATTACATAAGATGAAAATCTGAAAATAATACTTAAGGCGTTTGTTTTTACTGGTATTTGATGCTGTAAATTTAAATGTACTCGTGTTTTCAATATTGGGTTCTCGCTCTCTAATCTTGGGATTCAGAGAATTTACTCTGTTGAGTCTATAAATAACCATTTACAATCCTGTTTACTGCTGGAGTCCGTACAATCCTGTTCTTCATTGCTGGATTCTCCAGCTGTGGCTCTTCAAATTTCTCCTTTTTTCCTCTTTTCGGGGTTGTTGAAGCATTGCAAAAAAAGAAGTATCTTTTCTGTCGCTAATGGTCCCTTGGATCTCATATTCTCACATCATACAAAGAACACTATCTGAACATTGTTTCAATTTTGCAAACTTCTGCGTCAAAGCTGAGAAAATATTCACAGAAATATCACTTGGTTGCATGGGGAGGTAAACTAGGTAAATTGAATGTAGAGGCATGGCAGATGGCTCCTTTGTGCTTAATGCAAGTATATGGATGGAAAGAAATGCCCGCAATTTTGAAGGTTGTGTGAGAACACTAATAGAGCCAAATACCTATATGCTCAATTGTTGTATGATTAGACAACTGCCCACAACAGTTGCTTCTCACCCTATGGAGATTTTCTGAATTATTGTTCTCCTCCCCCACCTTAGCTAGATGTTCTCTTTGTATATTTCATGTGTACATGGGTTGTGCCCCCAGCACACTTTTAATAACAGAGAAAAGAAAACCACTTTGAAAGCTCTAACTAGGTATAATAGCATTTACAGGTTCAGAATGTTCTTAGGTGATAGATTATTTATGTGATATAAAAAATTTGATAAATAAGAAAGTGAATGTTTGGTTATTTGTATCCTCTAACGTCAAGTTTAGAATGTTGCACCTTTTTCATGTTGTTGGTGACGGAGCACACAAAACCTTCCAATCAAACCAATATTTTCATGAAACTTTTTTTTTTATAAGCTATATTTTCAGAAAATTTAATTCATGTTGATATTTTGTAATCACAAATGTGGTTAGCTGTTTAGAATAAGTTAGGCATGACTTTTGGATATGCATGCGATTTAAGGTCCTGCTTTCCTCCGTTAAAACAATTGTATGGGGTCTCAAAAGTGGTTTGTGTCTTATTTATAAGTAATTAACTCGTCATTAATATGCACAAAAACAAAAGATACGCCTATATGGAAGAAGAAAAAGATACAAGAAAGTCCTGTAGATTTAACCCATTAAGTTTTATGGAAGCTGTCCATGATGAAAGATTGTTGATAAAAATTTTTTTTAGCTCCTCCAAAGTTCTTACATGATCCTCAAAGATTTAATGCATGTTTGAGTAATGAGATGAGATGAGAATTCTGTGAATAGTAGTGAAATGGTTTTTGAATAGTAATGAAATGATTTGAGTTAAGATATTTTATTGGATTTTGGAAAATGAGAGAAACGTTTTGAGATGAGAATGAGATATAAAATCTAACTTCCCAAACAACCCCCAAGTCATTTCTTTCCTTATAAATGCACCAAATGAGGCTAGTAGGAATCATCTTCCACACAATTGAAATTTGCCAGTTGCCACCTAACCCTCCCGAGGCATAAAATAAGTCCACAACTTTGTGGCATGACCCAAGCCAAATCAATTCTACTGAAAAAGTCACTCCACAATGCACATGCAGTCTTGCAATGAAGTAGAAGATGATCAATGGACTCCAAACTCCTCTTACACATACAACACCAATCAGTCACCACAATAAACCCCTAGGGGCTGGCTCAAGTGGTAAAGGTCTTGGGCTTGGGGGTATGTTCCCCCCAGGTCTAAGGTTCAAATCCCCTTGTGTGCAAACAATCTCTAGGGGCCATTGGACTGTGGGATTTTTCCCTTGAATTGCTTGAGGTGCACTTGTGGGAAACTCCTTGCCGAGGGCTTGTGCAACCCTGGGATTAGTCGGGATGCTATTCTTGGACACCCGGTGCCAATAAAAAAAATCACCACAATATGTCTCATAAATTTTTCATGCTAATAATCTTCCCTAAGGCTATCCAAGCAAAAATACGTAGCTCTAGATTAACCCTTTTCCTCCAAATATTCTTCCATGGAAATGGGTTATTATCATGAACAATAAGGATACTATAGAAGGAGTGGACATTGAATATTCCTTTTATGGATGGGACTTAGAGAATCTTGTTTTTGCCTTCTCCTTTCAATCAAGTGGAATCTATTATTGCTTTCCATAAGGTCATTCCCTCATTTTGGTAATGACAAAGGAATTTTCCCAATAATGCATTGTTAAACCTGAGCATATTACGAAACCCTAGTCCAACCCCAACCCACCCTAAAAATCAGATAACATTTCTTGGCCCAATTCACCAAGTGATATTTTGCCTCTTCCTCAGGAACCCACTCCTGTAAATGAAGTCTCGTTGTAGCTTCTTGTTGCAGTTACCCACACTAGCAAGGAGTGGAAAGAGAGACGCGAATATGTAGGCAAGTTCGATAAAGTGCTTTTAATCAATGTGATCCTACTACCTTTGGTTAAATATATACGCTTCCATCCGGCCAATTGTTGCTCAATCTTCTCAATAACTCCATCCCAAATTGCCTTTGCCTTGAAAGTGGCTCCTAAGGGGAGGCCAGCCTCACATAACACCAAAGTATCATCTGCATACAAAGATGAGATAAATTGTGTACACTTGCATTTCCATTCTCCTCATAAAAGTCTAAAATAAAACCCCATCGACAACTGCAGATAACATACTGCTCAAAGCCGCAGAAAAGTTTCATCAATTCATGGTAATCTTATCCTTTAAATTGAACTTGTGACTTGTCTCTATATGTTTTCTGATGATGTGGAACCCCAACAAGGTAGGGTCCGTTGGATGCACACTTGGGGAGAATCCTGGATACACGGCCCTACTCACCAGAACCGTGTATCAGGTAATCTGGGGGAAGTTCTAGTGTATAATCAAATTCGGTTTGTTTGAGTCTATTGCCCATCTCATGCTCACTCTTTGAGAAAACATTACAACTTTTCCAACTTCCAATACAAAATAAAATAAACAATTCAACTTTTTCAAATCTCAAAACAAAAATAATATTAAAAAATATATTCTAATAATATTTTATTTAACTTTTTAACTTTAATCTCCACTCATCTCATCTCCGAAAACAAACAAGCCCTAAGATGCACTATGCTACATAACTTGTATATACATTTTTTTAACAAGTAGTAGAAAATTTTATTGAAGAATGCAAAAGGTAGAGAGACACATGATGACTACAAGAGAAATACCTAATTAGGAACATAAAAAGATACAAGGGAATTGAAACTTTGAGAATTACCTTGGTCTTCCTTTGGGGGCAACTGCAAGGTCTATATCGATTTGGGATACAGTGGTGGAGAAGATTGAACGCAGATTGGCAGGTTTGAAGAAATCATATCTCTCGAAAGGTGGTAGGATCACCCTTATCAAAGGTACTCTTTCTTATCTACCAACGTATTTTTTATCTATATTCCCAATTCCAGTAAGTGTGGCGAACTGTATTGCGAAGCTGTATCATGATTTTCTTTGGAGTGGGATAGGAGAAGAATTCAAGTATCATCTAGTCAAGTGGGATAAGGTATGTTCTCCAGTCTCTTCGGGTGGGTTGGGTATTAGAAACTTGAGGATTTTCAATCGAGCCTTGCTTGGGAAATGGTTGTGGAGATATAATATGGAACTAGAAGTCTTATGGAAGTCAGTGATTGATTGCAAATATGGAAGCATATGGGGGGGTGGGGTGGTGCACTAGGGAGGTCCATGGGGTTTATGGAGTGGGAATTTGGAAACACATTCGAAGAGGGTGGGGGATCTTTAATCGGCATACTAGACTGGTGTTGGGCGATGGATCTAGAATAAAATTTTGGACTGACCTATGGTGCGTAGATCAAGCCCTAAAGGATTTATTCCCATCAGTTTTTAGGATTGCAGGTGAGAAAGATGCCTCGATGGCTAATTGCATGGAGTCATTCGGGGAACTAGTCCAATGGAACGTGGATTTCACTAGAGCTGGCCAAGATTGGGAAGTTGGCAACTTTGAGGAGTTCTTTGCTCTTCTATACACCATGAGGTAGAGAACCCAAGGAGCAGATAAAATGTGGTGGATACCCACATGTAAAGATAAATTCTCGGTCCGTTCTTTCTATAAGTTGCTTACGCAACCATAGAATACGCAATTCCCTTGGAGAAAGATATGGAGAAACAAGGTGCATCCCAAAGCTGCATTTTTTGTATGGACAGTAGCATTAGGTAAGATCTTGATGACAGATAATCTACGGAGATGTAAGGTGATCATAGTAGATTGGTGTTGTATGTGTAGGAAAAATGGTGAAAATGTGGATCATTTACTGTTGCATTGTGAGGTAGCTGGAATGTTATGGAATGAAGTGCTTAATAGAATTGAGTTAGCTTGGGTTATGCCTGCCACAGTGACAGAGCTCATGGCCATCTGGATAAATCTACGAGGTTTCCCACAAATCTCAGCGGTGTGGAAAATGATCTCGATTTGTATCAAGTGGTGCCTATTGAAGGAGCGAAATGACCGGACATTTGAAGACAAGGAGCGCTTACTAGAAGAACTTAGATTATTTTTTGTTAGCAATCTTTTTCTTTGGGCCATATCTATAGATTGTCGTGGCCTCGAATTTCATGATTTTCTTGTTTCTATTACTTCTCTCTAACTGGCTGTGACCTTTTGTATACCATCTTGTGTACTTGGGCTATGCCTATTTATATCAATATAATCGTTTACTTATCAAAAAAAGATACAAGGAAATCATTGAAAGTTCAGCCCATCAAAGGTCCGCTCATGCTCTTCAAAGGTTCGCTCATGCTCCTCAAAATTTCTACCATTCCTCCCCTCCGAATACACCTCACAAGACAGATAGGATCCATCCCCACTGCTGATATTTGTGGGCTACCATGTAACCCTCTAACTTTACATTTAAGGGATTTATCTATTTCTGAATGTTTGAATGCGCACTGGCCGTAAGTGTGATCTATTTTTTTTATATTGATCAAAAGAGTAGGCAAAAGCCCAAGTATACGGGACATATACAAGAGCAACGTCTAAGCGTACTAGTTTAGTGATACAAGGAAATCATGGAAGTTCATGCCATGAAAATCAATTACACTTGACCAATAGAGTAAAGTATTGAAAAACAAAGTTCTAATCTCATCCATTGACCGCTCTTGGTCTTCAAAGCTTCTATCATTCCTCTCCCTTCAAATGTATCACCATAGGCATATTGGTACCATCTTCCATATGGATGCATTTTCAGCGTTGCCCTGAATGCCTCTCCGAGAAGCTAGGAGGTCACTTACTCTTCTCGGCGTCACCTAAGTAATCCCAAACGAGCAAAAACTTCATTCCACAAAGTCATGGCAATCTCAGAATGAAGTAGTAGATGGTCAACGGATTCTCCACTCTTCTTACACATATAACACCAATCCACGACTATGATTTGACGTTTCCATAAGTTGTCTAGAGTGAGTATCTTCCCTAAAGAAGCTGTCCATACAAAAAATGCTGCCTTTAGAGGTGCCTTTGTCTTCCAAAGTATGATCCATTTGACCTTTGTTCTTTGCAAGTTTTGCAGCTGTGCAACTTTTTTGTATGTTACTACTAAGAAAAGAAACACGGGATTTGTTATATTACCAAATTAAGCAAGTGTTGTTCTAAAAGAGAAATTACCATGACTCATCATCTGTTGTTTATCTAATCCCACTCAAGACAAATTTTAGATTTTCTACTCCTATTCTTTTCAATCATTTGTTTTACTCTTATCATGTTTTTAATTTCCCATGTACTTGCGCTATGCCTACCATATCATTAATAAAACTCTTAGTTTACTGATAGAAAAGACACTATCACGTTTTCAATTGCATTTTCATCTTGTCATTGTTACTGTTTTATAGCTTTTCTCTGGAAGTGCGGATGCAACAGTACGGGTCTGGGATCTTTTAGCCAAGAAGTGTGTTGCGACATTTAAAAAACATGAGTCAGCAGTAACTTCTATTGCTGTATCTGAAGATGGAAGGATCTTGCTCACTGCTGGAAGAGATAAGGCAAGGTTCTACCTTTTCTGATCAATGATTACAGATATGGTTATCTTAATATTGGAATACCCTTATTCATTGATATGTACATGAGTTTTCTCATGTTTAAAGTTGTGCATCTGCTTTCTCTTACAAAATGACATACAGAAGTAGTTTTCTTAGAAGGGTCTCATAAAATAGTTTTGATAACCACCTCTCTCCTTGTTCATTTTTATTTCTTTCACATTTTGTTTACGTTCTTGGGCAGGTTGAATGATTTCATCCCTCATCTGAACATATTTCTTGTGACTCATCTTTCATCAACCTTGGCATGCATCGGGATTACCCGAGTATCTGGCCGGATCTATTCATGAGGGTGTAGTTTTGATATTGGACTAGACTACGCTTGATAGCCCCAAGTTTTTATTCATGCTCAATGCTGAAAGAATGATTCTGAGGCAATGGAGCTCATAATGCAGTTATTAAAGTAGTGGAAAGAGTATTAGTGTTTAATGTGCAATGTATTTACATCTTCTCTTGACCAAATCCATCCACCATTTTGTAACTGAGAACAAATTTCATAGGCATTAGTGATCCTCAGCTGTTGTTTTTTGAAAAAGGAGTGCTTTTGACCCTTTTTATAATCTAACATGAGAAGTGTGAAAAATAAGTCATTGAATGGGGTGGGGGGAGGGGGTTATTTACCCTTGCAGTGTTGATTGTCTCCACAGTTATTGCAAAGCCTATGTAGCTTTTTAAAAAAAGGGCATCAAGTGAAATAGTGATTTAAATTACCTTGTTTTGAAAATTTCATATACCTTTTAGGCTGTTTGCAGTGTCTCTCTGTGTAACTTAAAACTAAATGCTGAGTTCTGGGACTTTTCCCCACCCATTCATGAGATTGTTATATCTTTATTTTGTTGGCCAGATTGGTAATTTTTTCCTTATCCTTTCCCCTGGTCTTCAATCTATTTCCAATAATCAAGGCAAATGACAGCTTACAATCATTTGTTACATTATAAGCGCATTCAATTGATTTTCCTACTATAGCTATCTTTTTTTTAGCTGTGATGGTTGTTTCTTAGATCATAGGGCATTTTGTTTCATGACTAGATTGGGATAGTTATTGTTCAGGAAAATATGAATGTCTTTATGTCAAAATGCTGCGCTTTTTATATGCATCTGTTTACTTATTGAGAAAAGTATTATATGCGTGTATGGTTATTTCTGATCTTATAATAGCTGGGCGTTCATATAGTGTCAGCTGAAAATTGATATTTAGGTTCATTGCAGGTTGTGCACTTGTGGGACCTTCATGGCTATGGTTTCATAAAGACTGTTCTAACATATGAGGTACTCGAAGCAGTGTGTGTGATTCGTTCTGGGAGCCTCTTTGCTTCATTCCTGGCTTCATTCTATAAGCAAAGCGATAAGAGAAAAAGTGTGTCATCGGCAATTCATTTTGTCACAGTTGGTGAACGTGGGATTGTAAGAATATGGAACTCTGAAAGGTAAGCCAACATGAGGATGTTTTCCTAATAGATTGGATGAATTATATATCTGGTTAAATGGCTGAGAGGCCTATGGGCCTTCCTGATTTTCGTCCTCATGAATTGTTCATTCACAATAAACTGCATTTATTTTAACTTTTGTTATTTTTACAGTGTGGCTTGCTTGTTTGAGCAAAAGTCATCTGATATCACTGCCAACTCAGACATGGATAGGGGCTTCACATCTGCAGTAATGCTGCCTGTAGATCAAGGATTGGTTTGTGTGACTGCTGATCAACAGTTTCTTTTCTTTGCCCCTGTAGAACACACAGAAGGGATGTTTAAATTAGCATTAAGCAGAAGACTTGTTGGATACAATGAAGATATTGTGGATATGAGGTTTGTAGGTGAAGAGGAAAAATTCCTTGCTGTTGCCACAAATATTGAACAGGTAATTTGCAAGAATCCTAATACTTCTGGTGATGAATATCATCCCTCTAGGGGAGGTTTATATGTATTGACGCACAGTTGTGCATGCCATGTGTCCAACTGTCGTGGAAAAGCCACTCTTCTATTATAAGCTCTTAGGGTAAGAAGATGCTACAAATATCATAAAAAGGTATAGACATGCACAATGATAAAACCTTAAAGTGAAACCTTTGTTGTTGTATGTTCATGACAAGTTACATTTGTGTGTTAGATGATTGTAGTGTAATAAGTACAAGCACAAGCTATGGGGATGAGCAGTAATTAAAGTGAGAATATATTCATGAATAATGCATAAGCTAGGGAACGTTGCTTGTACGTGGCCATAATTTCTGCTAGTGGTTGGCTCAAGCGGTAAAGGCCTTGGTCTTGGTGGTATGCTCCTTCCTAGGTCTAAGGTTCAAATCCTCTTGGGTGCAAACAATCTCTAGGGGCCATCGGACTGGGGGATTTTCTCCTTGAATTACCCGAGGTGCACTTGCGGAAAACTCCTTGCCGAGGGCCTGTGCACCCCTGAGATTAGTCGGGACATTGTTCTCTGACACCCGATGCCAATCAAAATAATAATAATAATAATAATAATTTCTGCTAGTCTGGCAAACCTATCTAAATGCACAACTTTTATTTGTGTTTGGGAAGGAACATTATGTTTATTTTGATATTTGTTGACTAATGTATGTATGTCAATTTGGACACATGCAGGTACGAGTGTATGACCTAGTGGACATGTCATGTTCTTATGTGTTAGCTGGTCATACTGAAACTGTTCTATGCCTTGACACCTGTATATCAAGTTCTGGAAGAACACTAATTGCCACTGGAAGTAAGGACAACAGTGTAAGTTCCATTTTCTTCTTCCACCAGGCAGCTGTAGTGTACTTTATTTGATTTCCTCTTCTCAAGTAGTATGCAAGTGAAAAATGAAATGAAATCCAATAAGCTCAAGCTCAAATTGCACATATTCTTCAGGGAAACTGGGGTAGAGGTGAGATTGTAAATTCAAGACCAGTTATTTGCATAACTTTCCAATCAAAAGAAGAAAACTGTAATTAATGGAAAACTGGAAATATTGCTACAGTGGGATAAAGCACTTTACTTTTTTTCTTTGTAACATAGCTATCTGGTGCATCCTCCTACACATGCACAGACACACACACATACATACCTAGAGACGTGTAGACTCAAAGAGACTTGTTTGTTTGCTTGCCTGTAATATGTTTCATGGAGATTCTTCATTTCTGGATCATTTGTATTCCATTCAGCTGAGACAGGTGGTGAGGATAAGCTTTGTTGGGTCCCTTCAAAGTGAGGGGTCTTTGAAAGAAGATTATCTCACATAATATCAACCCATTTCCTTGTAGGATCATTTGGTGGTAAAAAGCTTTTGAAAGTGGCTTCTTCGTTTTGACTCCAAGGAAATCCTCGCCTTGGAGAGTTTGTGGAAAAGGAATATTATTGTGATGTATTGTACTGTAGGTGTAGGGGGAATGGGGAAATGATTGAATCTTACTGCATTTCGTGAGTTGGCTTGTGCTTAATGAAATTCTATCTTTGGGTTAGCTTGGATTATGCCTCATTGTGTGCTTTTGGAGCATGGAAAGGGAATTTTAGTTCTCAAAGCGAGGCATTAGGGAAGATCCATCTCGGTTTTGTGGTGTAGTTGGAGAGAAAAATGGTGAACTTTGAGGATTGTGAAAAGGCGGATGGAGGAGGAACTCAAGGATTTATTTTCTATTTCGAGTTTAATGAATTTTTTGGTCTAGTTTCTCTTTTGGTTCGGTATATCACAGATATAGATCCTATGTACTTGGGCAACACCTCTTTTGATCATTAATAAAGCTTAAATTATGAAAAATGTTTTTGTGTCTCTAATCCATTCTTTGTACAGGTTAGGCTGTGGGAATCAGAAAGAAGATGTTGTATTGGAGTTGGTGTTGGTCATATGGGAGCTGTTGGAGCCATTGCTTTCTCAAAGAAGCGGAAGGACTTCTTTGTTAGTGGCAGTAGGTGAGTGCTTACACATGCAATCGTTCACCAATAAAATTAATCTGACCATTTATTTCAAGTGTACCTTGAATGCTCTTTGTTTGGTTTTCTCATCTTGGTGCTTTCCATTGCACCTCTAGGGGTGGTAAGCTTTAGATGAGAGCAGTTGTAATATGTAGTGCTTCTTATGTAACAATAACTGCATGCTTTGCTCCTCTTCCATCAGCATGTGAACTTAAAGTGGTGCTTATTATTGACACTAGTAACCAAAATTTCATCCCATCTCTCCCCCCCCCCCCAAGTATTTCTAGTAACTATTAACTATTCTCTGTTAATAATCTATTTTTCTTGTCTTAGTGATCGTACTCTTAAAGTCTGGAGTTTGGACAGTCTCGTAGATGAGGCGGTGCAGCCTATTAAGTTGAAAGCAAAAGCAGTTGTAGCAGCTCATGATAAGGATATCAATTCTCTAGCTATTGCACCAAATGATAGCTTTGTTTGCAGTGGTTCTCAGGTTTGCCTTTTTTTTTGGGCTGATGTGGATAAATTTGCTTTTTTGAGCTTATTTGCTAAATTGCCTTCTCCAATTTGTTTTCTTTTTCTCCTTTTGTGCTGGTTAGGATCGCACTGCTTGTGTTTGGAGGCTTCCAGATCTGGTATCAGTAGTTGTACTTAAAGGGCATAAAAGGGGGATTTGGTCAGTAGAGTTTTCTCCTGTTGATCAATGTATCATAACAGCATCAGGTGATAAAACGATAAAGATATGGGCTATATCCGATGGTTCGTGCTTGAAAACATTTGAAGGGCATACATCTAGTGTATTACGAGCATCCTTTATTTCTCGTGGGACCCAATTTGTTTCTTCTGGTAATGTGGCTAACAGTTACCTGTTTGGCTTTATCTATTGCTGAGATGACAGTTATAATCAACTAAATAATCTTTTTCAGGTGCTGATGGCCTTGTAAAGCTATGGACAGTCAAAACCAATGAGTGCATTGCTACATATGATAAGCATGAGGACAAAGTATGAGTCTTTCTTACAATATTTATTCTCAGTTTCCTCTGGATTATGTAGACTAAACATAGCCCTACAATTTATGTTATTCTGTATATATATGCATCATGCAAAAATATCTCCCCAAAATCTTGTATACTAAATTATTTGCATACGACGTATTAAAAAAATGATCTGCATAGAAATGATGGGGAAGCTGAAGCCTCATCATCCGCTATCTTGAATGTCCAACCAATTTGTTGGCAATGGTCACTCTACAGAATGTCAGAAATGGTTGACCTGGATTACATCTCTTTTTTATACAAAGTTATCTATGACATGTTGATGCTGTCCATCCATAGATATGGCATTGTGATAATGAAGATTGATGATCCCAATTTAGGTTGTGCCACTGAGATACAGATAAATTAGTGACCTAAGCTTTACACTCGAGTGGTTTATAAATGTGAAAGATCATATTTCTTAGTCTCAGTCTTTGTTTGATTTCTTGGTCTGCATCTCGTTTCTAGTCCTCTGGTTTTATCACGATTTCAGTCTACTAGAAACACACCTATAAGTTACTTTAGCTGTATGGGCAATGCAAGTTTGGTATGCTTCTTTAGTCCTCACCAGGATATCAATGTTAATCTAGAATTAGGGTCACATTGGTGAGAAACTTCTGTGGGGAGAATTAAGCTCTTGGTAAAGAGTTGTGTGCTAAATTTCCATGATTCTTTAAAGGGCCCTGGGGAAAAAAACTGTACAAGTTTCTCTCTATTTGTTTGAGGGGTTTAGGCCCTTGTGGGCCCCTATTAAAGTCGGTGTCTTTTCTGGTATAATAAAGGTTAAAATGAAACAGCTCTGAAACTGTGCTGGCCTATATGGGTGTTGGGGAAGAGCTGACCCTGTTCTAAAGTGATGTGAGTTAGCATCATAAAATTAAACACTAGTCCCACCTAGTTCTTGCACCATATCGATGCTTTTGTTGTGCTGGGTCAAGGAGGGGCAACTGACCCTGTTTCAAATTTAATGAGTTAGCACGATAAACTTGATCCCTGGCCCTGCCTAAAAGCACCATATCTATTTTCTATTTGTGCTGTTGGTAAGCTTCTTAATGTCCCATTTCCCTTAATTTTGAGCGGAAGTTTTTCAATTATTTTAGTAGTTATCCACTTTTATGTGAATGCTTGGAGAAATGAACGAAATAAGTGATAATTGAGGAACCTTTTACTTTACAAACTTGGCAGATGAGTTTTGCTAGGATGGTTAAATTGTCAATTGATGTAATTGTGAGGCAATGGCTCCTCGTAGAAGGTGATTGTATTCTTTCGGATCATTTGGCTGTTAAGGAAAATATTGTGAATTTTTATGAGAAGCTTTTTTGGGAGGAATACACTTGGAGACCTAAGTTGGATGGGCTGGTTTTTGAGTCCATTGATCAGTTTAGTGTGGAGTGGTTGGAGAGAGCTTTTGAAGAAGAGGAAGAACTTGATGTGGTTGGAGGAATGGTGAGGGATAAAGCTCTGGGCACGAATGGTTTTTCTATGGCTTTTTTTCAAGCTGGTTGGGAATATTGTGTGAGACGATGTTATGAAGGTTTTTCTTGAATTTCATTTGTTTATGAAATTTGAGAAAAGCCTTAGTGCTACATTTATTGCACTTATTCCTAAAAAAGTGGGGGGCTGTGGAAATGAGGGGTTTTCAGCCTATTAGTTTGGTCAATGGGGTGTACAAATAATTTCCAAGGTGTTAGCTTGCTGCATGAGTGTGGTGATGGAAAATATTATTTTGAAATCTCAGAATGCATTTGTGAGGGGAAGACAAATTCTTGATTCAGTTTTAATAGCTAATGAATGTTTGGAAAGTAGAATTAGATTGGGCGACTTTGGTATTCTAGTTAAATTGGACATGGAAAAGGCATATGATCATGTTAACTGGGAGTTTCTCTTGTACTTACTAGGGAGACAAAAAAAAAAGTTACTAGGGAGATATGGTTTTGGAGAGAAGTGGTGTTTGTGGATCAAGCATTGTATTTTGACGGTTTGATTCTCTATGTTGGTGAATGTCTCCCCAATTGGTTTTTTCGATAGTTCACGTAGCTTGAGACAAGGGGATTCTTTGTCTCATTTTCTTTTTGTTCTTGTTATGGATGCTTTGAGCAGAATGATTGAAGCGGCGGTGGATGAGAGTTTCTTGTCGGGATTTTTGGTGAGAGATGAGTCTCAGGGCAGCATAAAAGTCTCACATCTTCTTTTTGCAGACGACACTTAATAGTTCCAGTGGGTTCGGTATTGAATATTTTGGATTTGGCTAATAGATTGGGGTGTAAGGTATCCTCGCTATCTATGAGATATCTTGGTCTTCCTTTGGGCGCTCACAAAAAATCATGGTGTGATTGAGAAGGTTGAGAGGACGTTGGCTGGTTGGAAAATGATATATTTGTCTAAAGGGGGAAGAATTACTTTGATACGGAGTACATTGTCTAATCTTCCAACGTATTTCCTTTCTCTTTTTCCTTTGCCTGCAGGGGTGGCCAACATAATTGAGAGGATGTTTCAGAATTTTTTGTGGGGAGGTAATGGGGAGGAAAGAAAGTTTTACTTGGTTAGTTGTAATAAAGTGTGCTCATCGGTTTATTGTGGAGGATTGAGGTTTGAAATTTGAGGCTTTTCAACAAAACTCTTCTTGGGAATGGGATTGAGAAACTTTTTAAGGCATTTTTATGGAGAGGCATAGGGGAGGAGAAGAAATTTCATTTGGTTAGTTGGAAGACAGTATGTGCCCCAGTTGTGAATGGGGGGTTGGGTGTTTATAATTTGAGAACCTTTAATAAAGCGTCATTGGGGAAATGGTTTTGGAGATATCATTTGGAAGGGGGATCTTTGTGGAAGGAAACTATAGATGCTAGATATGGTGTTACTTGGGGTGGTTGCTGTTCCAAAGAAGTGAGAGGGGGGTATGGAGTGGGGTTATGGAAGTTTATAAGGAAGGGGTGGACATGCTTTGAAAATCATATTTGCTTTGTCGTCGGTGAGGGCAACCGAATCAGCTTTTGGCGGGACGTGTGGTGTGAAGATCATGCATTGGAAAGGGTTTTTCCGGCTTCCGTGGTCAAGATCTTCCCAAGAGCGGCATTCCAAACAAAAAAAGCAACTCTAGAGGGCACACGAGACCTCTAAATGTTCTTCCAAGGGAATGGAGTGTGATCCTGTGTAGTCAATAGGTTATAATACGCCTTTACTGTACATTTCTTGTGATCCTGAAACATCCACTTCAAGCTATCATGTTGTGCCATTGTAGTCCCCGAGGAATGTAATAGGCTGAAAAAGTCTGAAACCATAGATAATTCCCAGTCATGAATATCCCTATTAAGAGGATGTGTAGTGTTGGATTGGTGCTACATGTGTAAAAAGAATGGAGAATCGGTGGATCATCTCTTACTACATTGTGACGTAGCAAGGGTGTTGTGGGATGAGATCTTTCGAAGGGTTGGTGTTGCTTGGGTAATGCTTATGAGGGTGGTGGATTTGATGGGTTGTTGGAGAAAATTGCAGGGCAGTCATCAAGTGGTAGCAGTTTGGAGGATGATTCCATTGTGTATCATGTGGTGTATTTGGACGAAAGGAATGCGCACTGTTTTGAAGATAAGGAACGCACAATGGTGGAGCTGAAGAATTTTTTTCTACATACTTTATTGCTTTGGTTTTCCGCTATTGTATTAAACGGGGATGATATGCATGAATTCTTGTCCTTAGTTCATCGCTCTTAGAATGTATTTAGGTGTTCTTTTGTATACTTCCTGTGTACTTGGTACATGCCTATTTCATTCATATCAATAAAATTGATCTCTTGCTTATTAAAAAAGAAATGGCTATGGAGGTATCATCTTGAGAAGGATGCGCTATGGAGAAATATTGTTGATGTTAAATATGGGAGGACGTGGGGGAGTTGGGGTTCTAATGAAGTTAGAGAGTGTATGGGGTGGGTTTGTGGAAGTCTATTAGGATGGGTTGGGGGAATTTGTCAATCGTTTTAAATACAAGGTGGGTGATGGGGCAAGGATTAATTTTTGGCATGATATTTGGTGTGGGGATTCGGCTCTTCCTTCCCTCTATAGGAATGCTAGAGATCAAGAAGCTGCAGTGACTGTTTCCTTTATTTTATTAAACAATAATCTTCAATGGAATGTTAATTTTATTAGAGATGTGCATGATTGGGAAGTGAATGTCATCTCTCAGTTTTTTGGAAGATTATATGATATGAAGATTGTTCAGGAAAGAGAGGATAGTTTGCTGTGGATTCATGCTGGAAATTCCAGATTTTCAGTTAGCTCCTTTTACAAGGCGTTAACTTGTCATTGTGTCAATAAATTCCTTTGGAAATGTATTTGGAGATCTAAGGTGCCTAGTAAGATTGCATTTTTCTGCTGGTTGGCATCCCTTGGAAAAATTGTGACCACGGACAACTTGAGAAAGCGTGGATTATTTGTGGTGGATTGGTGCTTCATGTGTAAGAAAGATGGTGAATCTGTTGACCATCTATTTCTTCTTTGTGAGATGGCTAAGACTTTGTGGGATGAGATTTTTTATAGGACGGGTATTTCTTGGGTGATGCCTAAGCAAGTGGTGGATCTTTTTGCTTGTTGGGAAGGTTGTAAGGGGAGTCATTGCATTGTTGCCATATGGAAGATGATCCCTTCATGTTTGATGTGGTGCTTATGGTTGGAAAGGATTGGGCAGTGCTTTGAAGATAGAGAATGCTCGATGGGAGAACTTAGAGAGTTTTTCTTTAGTACTTTGTGTTTTTGGGCTAAGGCTCTTGTATTGAATGGAGATAATATTCATGATTTGCTTTTAGCCTTTTCTAGTTCCTAGCTTGTATTTAGGTGTTTTCTCTTGTATCTACATACTGTGAGCTTTCAAAATGAATTCCCACGATGCCCCCCCTTTTTTAAGCGGATTGATTTTCCTTTTTTATTACAGGGACGGGTGTGTTACATATGAAAAAAAATGTGGGGAGGGGTCTGTCTGTGTGTGGTCGTCAGGTTTTGCTTGCATTTTCTTCTGCTCACAGGATTTACCCTGCAGGTTTGGGCTTTAGCTGTTGGGAAGAAGTCAGATATGCTTGCTACTGGTGGTGGTGATGCTGTTATCAATTTGTGGTATGATTGTACTGCTGATGATAAAGAAGAGGCTTTCCGTCAAGAGGTGAGTTGTTTCACCAGCTATTTTTGTGCCTTTGTCTATATTCATAATTTTTAATGATGACATAATTGTATATGACTCGAGACTTCTGTTTGTCTTTTGTTTAGTGGAGCTCTTCGATACCTGGATTTGTTTTTTGTTTATACCTGGACTTTTAAAATGGTAGTTTGGATGTGTTGAACATTTCCACTCTCGAATCCGAGTATTCTATCAGTTTTTATGCTGTTATCAGCTCTTTTTTTTTTTTTTTTTGATGATGGGGAAACCACCCCACGGCAGAGCTCTTAGGACTCACCCATGGAACCTAAACCCCTGGAGAGACTAGCACAGCAACTCACCGCCATGACCTCCCACTTAAATCGCAGTTTAATCCCAGGGGGGGTCGAACCTGTGACATGGGGCTCATGCACACAAGTTTGCCGTTACCACTTGGGCTACCCACGGGTGGGTTATCAGTTATAGTGAACATATGGTGCATATTATGTAGTACAAAAATGTACATCTGAATAGTCCACGGGCTTTATTATGGATTTGCAAAATTGTTTTGTTGTGCTGAGTTCTTGATTCACAAAATGATTCAGTTGGACATATTGAGCTTCTAGGCAAATTACCTGCACTGCCCAAGACTTTTGATACCTGATCCAAGCCGGTCAGCAAAAATCAAAGTTTCCTTTGATATTTTTTCTTATTTAAAGGTTCCAATTAGATACCAGGACAAGCTGTGTCTCGAATATGAATAAATTGTATCATGGTGATATGTACATAACAATATTCTATCGACTAACCGTTAGTCGATAGTTGTCAGTGTTCCATACTTGATATCTAGCAATCTACATAGATTGGTTGGTCTTTGGTAAATCTCTCCGTAACTATCGTTTGTCCTGATCTTAACATGGCAATTTTACCATTGCTACCGTCGAAAGAAGTCTAAACTGCTGCTGCTGCTGATTGCTAAAATAGTGTTGGCATAAATTTTATATAGTTCCTATTAATAGCCAAAACTAGTATTTAGGTTACTAGCAGAGCCACCAGATAATACCCCAAGTCAAACTTGAACCTATTTCTAGTGTGGCAGTAAGAACATTTGTGTGAAGTGTGGGCAAGGCAACTTCTAGAACTTGGTGGTGGTGTGTAGCTTAGATGATTTAAGTGCAATTTCCAACTCTTGTTGCAATGTCTTATTTATAAAACTCATGGCTTTTACTGTGATGTCTATGCAGGAGGAGGAGGTTCTGAAAGGCCAGGAATTAGAAAATGCCGTATCAGATGCTGACTACATTAAGGCAATACAAATTGCGTTTGAACTTCGCAGGCCTCATAAACTCTTTAAGATGTTTGCTGAACTTTGCAGGTTAGGAACCTCCCCCCCGGTCTCTCTTCTACCCTCTTTTCCCTTCTCTTTGTGGTGTTTAGATCCCTTAGCTGGGTCCTCTGCAGGAAGAGAGATGCTCAAGGTCAGATAGATAAAGCCCTTCATGCCCTTGGCAAGGGCGAGTTTCGTCTTTTGTTTGAATATGTTCGAGAATGGAATACCAAACCAAAGCTCTGTCATGTTGCACAATTCGTGCTGTTCAGGGTTTTCAACATTCTTCCTCCAACGGAGATTATTGAGGTAAGTATTCCTCTTCATGCTCTTTTAAATTGATGAAGAAAAAATTTAGAATTATGGCCCAATGAATTGAGGCAACCATAGAAATGGTCTATGAATTTGGTATTCTAGGCTTAAAGACTCCGATAGGGTTTGGTGACTCCTATCTGTGGGACCCAAAGTCTTGATAGATGTTAGGGGCTAGCAGATGTGAGCATATCTATCATTATATATATACACACTCAGCCAATTGTTGTGAACGTTGCTTTGCCTTGTTTCATTAGGATGGATGGCTCCTAAAACTTGGTGGCTGTGTTTGAGTGCTAGAACACAAAATGATATATTGATCTGGGGTTGAACATGTAGTTGAATTTATCAAATTGTTCATGAAAATAATGTATGCAGTTCGCTCTTCCGAATCATGGCAGTTAAAAATGAAGAATATGTGATTAGTAAGAATATTGTTCTGGGTATAAAAATGTGACTAATAAGATTTCATCAATATAATTGACTAATTAGTTTACTTTTGTGATGCCATCATGTTTCAGATAAAAGGGATAGGGGAACTCCTTGAAGGTCTTGTTCCATATTCTCAGAGGCATTTTAGCAGGATAGACAGGCTTGTAAGAAGCACTTTTTTGTTGGACTACACTCTGACTAGAATGTCAGTTATTGAACCGGAAATCGATGAAAAAGAAAGGAAAGATGAGTCTTTGAAGCACTCTCATGTCCAGCATGTGGATGAGGTGCTTTCGACGGAAAATGCCGATTCAGAACAAAAACAGAATTCTGAAGAACGGCAGGCCGCTTCAAAGAAACGGAAATCAAAGAAATCCAAAGACAGTACAAATAAGAAGGTGAAGAGTGTGGCGTACACGAGTGTTGAAGCTCTTTCATTACAGGCATGATGCATTGGGGCTGCTTTCATCCCGTTGATGTATTTATTGATTTCTCTTAGATTCCTTCACAGGTTTTGCAGTTTTGGCTGTCCTTTTGGACTTGAGTTGTGGTTAAAGCCAATGTAGAAAATGCGCCTTAATTGATTCTTTTTAAACCCCCCCCCCCCCCCCCCCCCTCGTTTTCCTCTTCTTTCCTTTCTCTCATCACATTTTGGTGAACCAACCATGAATATTGGAACACTTGACACTCAGAAATTAATTTGTTTTTTTAAAAAATAGTTGAATATTTTTTTTTCTTGAAAACCAAGAACATATAAACTTCATACATAAAGAGTATTACAAGACTTATAAAAAAAATAACAGACTTGAGAATCGAAGCAGGACCCTCTTCTATCCAAATCTCCTAAGCATAATAGTTGAAAGCTTGTTTTGCTAGCTTATGAGCTACCTTATTAGCTTTTCTGTATGTAAATTGGACTCTCCACATAGGTCTGTTGGACACGATCTTTCTGATGTCTTCAATGACCTGTCCGTTCCATGTCCAGCATTCCTCTCTACCATTAACATCTTTGATGACAGCATCTCCTTCAAAAATAGCTCTTGAGAAACCAAGCTCAGCACACAACTCCATACCCTTGTCAAAGCTTACTGTTTAAGCAATGCCGGGTTGAAACAGAGTATATTTTTGCACATAAAGTCACCAAGATCTCCCCCCTGAATACCTTAAAGTAACTCCAATCCCAACTCTCGTTGACTTAGTCTCCCCCGCAGGCATCCCAACTCATGTTCTCCCGGTTTCTGCCATCTGTTGAAACTCCTTACCGTTCTTGATGGAGGAGACTGATCCTACCAAGGGTGGAAAAAAAAACAGGTAGTATTAGTAGTTATATTGATACAATATCACTATATATTATAATATACTATAATATATATATAGCATATTATCTATACTATATATATATATATATAATATACTAGAGAAATTAGACCGGAACCGATAAAACCGAAAGTACCTGTTTAGAGACGTAACCGGTGCGGTATTGGTTCTTCAAATCTCAAAACTAGTGTATACCAGTCTGATTACAAAATATATCCAATACCAGATTGAACCGGACCGATTACACCCCTAGATCCTACAACCTGGTTTGAGCTTCTTTAAACTTCTCTAATCCTTTTGCAGCAACTAGAGTCAATTGTTGAGGGCCTTTCAAATTGGTTCTTAAAAACATAAACATTTCTCCTGTGCCGGATTCTTTTCATTATGGCCACCACCAACTCTAGCTCTTCAGAATGCAGCTTCAGAGTTATATTCTTCCACGGCTCAAGGAAGTCAAACAGCTGCCCCAATGGTGGAACCATAAATGTTTTAATGGGGGGCCAATTTTTTCAAACGTGTAATATAAGTAAATAAATTTGAAGTTTAATTCCATGATAAATCATAACTACATATAAAAGTTACATTTCGAAAAAATCATCTCCAAAGAGGGCTTTCATTTCGAAGAAAAGAATTTATAATTTGTCATATACTTGTAGAAATAAGATTCTAGAAAAAGCAACTTAGCATCTCATTTAGATTTCTTATGGCAGTTTTTTATGGAATAATATTCATCATTTATCATTTTTGTAATGATATTTTTAGCAGATTTGTTTTCAATAAAAATTAACAGGTGATTCTTCATGAACTCATCTTTCTTTATAGAGTTTATACAAGTTTCATGTAAAATCTACATATTTTGGTGCCACATTTAGTGTATGATGCTATAATTGAGCCTCAAATAACATTTTCTTGCTTAATGATATCTTAAGGATAAAAGTTCCCAACTATTTTCCCATACAAAATGTCAACCTTAAATGAGACGAGGCCTCATTTGGACATTGAGATGAAATAAGAAATATATAAATAGTAGTGAAATAGTTTATGAAAAATAATGAATTGGTTTGAGTTAATATATTCTATGTGATTTTGATATAGAATAGAGAAAAAGTTGAATAAAAATATTATATAGTTAAAATATTATTAGAATATAATTTTTTTTTGAAATTTGAAAAATCTGAATTATTTTTTGTGTTTTGTTTAAAAATTTAGAAAAGTTATAATGATTAGGTAATGATTAGATGAAAAAATTAAAAATTTTAAAATTTGAAATTGAAAAGTATTTATATTCGAGTGGTGTTTGCCTGTTTGGATGTGAGATAGGATGAGATGGATTGAGACTATCTCAACATCCAAACATTTTCTTGCTTAATGATATCTAAACATTTTGAAATGTACCCATCAAATTAAAATAATTGTTGGGAGGAAAGAACTTAATTTTGAAAAGACCACATCATAGTAATTACGTGACATATAGAACTCAATTAAATAAAAATTCGGACTATATAGAAAAAAAAAGTGGAAAGAGACATTTATCTGTATATAGATTTTTGGAAATTTTGGAAATCATAATTTTGTTCGGGGGCTAATATCCATCTACATAAGATTTTCCCATAAGATTTTGAGAAATAAATAGGCAAAACTTTTAATTATAAAAACTTTTAGTCACATGCATGGTCGTTACCTGTGGTGTGACGAAGGGAGCTAGGGTGTGCGGATGGTCCATAGGTAGACCATGGTGCATGCGTAATAAATGGTTGTGTTTTGGGCTAAAAGGGTTTTTAGCGTGAGTGTTCTATTTACATGTGTTATTTATGGGAAATGGTGGAAGAAATAGATATTGTGGTATTTTATTTTGTATGGTTGTCTTACTTTGCTGATTGTATAAGTGCATGTTTTAAACTCTTGGTTGTTGCATGTTGATTATTTACTAGGATTGCGAAATCTCATTGTGGTATTTCCACCTACGGTTCCTTTTCATGGAACTGTAGATTTTGATGCAGAGGATGTGTATGAGCAAGAGGGACCGACCCCACCGGAGGAGTGAAGACTTGGGAACTTCTTCCTTGTGTTGTTGTTGTGTGGTTGCCTTCTTTTATCTAGTCGGATGACTGTGTTAGTTTATGAATTATTTTTGTTAGAGTTTGTAATTTGAAATTTTGGTACACTTAGCAGTTCAAACTGCCATTTTTTACTTCTCTGCTATGTCGATAACTGTACACTTTTAAGTTGTATGCTTGCACACACTTGCATTCACATTGCGCTTGGGGTGTGTGATCCATGTGGTCGGTGCCTCGGCGTCACGACTCCCTCCAAATCACACGTGGGGGTCGAGAGCGCCACACTTTAGCAATTAAAGCGAGTCAAAACTAAAGATAAAAAAAAACCTATTTGTTTTCCCTTTTTTTCTCATTTTCCTTAGCAAAAAGTTAATGAAAGGTCAAAACACTAGAAATACAAATAAATTTCACATGCCTTCAATACTCATTATGAGTGAAAGTATTAGCCAATACAAAACACACCCCTCGGTTTAGAATAAATGTGACTCGAATTTCTATCTGAAAGTATGCTTCAACTCAAATCTCACTAGGGTGTGCGCTCAACAAATAAAATCACTCTGAATGAGGTGTAACACTCTTAATAATGTAATATGTGAGCGGAATAATGTAAATAAACTCAAATATCTCACATTTAAATTATAAGAAGAAATGTTTGGTAAGAAAAAAATAGATAGTCTCATGACAGGATGTTTAGAATATAATTATGCCATACTTTATCACATAGTCAAGTCAATATCTAAATTATGCAATCCTCAAGATCGAATAAGGACTTTATTGGTACGTACGTAATGTAGGGTAAAACAAGGGAAACATATAATATGTGGGTAATGCTAAAAATTAGACTTACAATTTTCTTTGACATTTTCATTTCATTCCTTTTTCCAACTAAAGAGAAATAAAAATTACAATGCTCTCGTAAACATAGCTGCAAAACTGGAGATAGAACTCCAGTTTTATTTTCTTCTCCTTCAGTCTGTACATGTTGTGGCGCTAGAGTATTTCTTTGCTTTCCAGTGTCCTTGTGTCGTTTCGTCCAGAATGAGGAAGACCCTGCATAGACAATCATAGTCTCTTTATATAGGTTGGATGCCCCCTAACTTTTCCCTTTCCTTTTGTGATGCTACCACCTTTTCTTCTTTTCCTTATTCCTTATTTTATGTTTCTTCTTTTCGTATGTGACTCTTTTGCTTGCTTTGTGCGTCCAACGTCAGTCGTTTTGTTTTGTTTTTTTTCCTTTCATCTCTTCCTTTTATCTTCACATCCAAAGCTTTTTTTTTTTTTTTACTATTCCTCTAAGAAAAATAAATATTTCAATACTAATAAAATATAAGAATTAACACCACGTAGTTGTTATAATGCTTTATTTAATTTAGAAAAATTATACACAATTTGAATATCATCAGCACGATAATTCCTCCTCCTAAGTATAGATGGAACACAAAGGTGGCTCTAATACCTGTCTCTTAACTAAATTCTTTCTAGTTGGCAAGATGTCATGACAGGCTTTCCATATAAAGAGCTTAGTACTCCCAGGACTTGTAAGCCCCATATTTGTTATCAACTAGAATCCATTTCAGGCTGCCTTGATGATTCACCCCTTATAATCCTCTTTTTGTAATGCTACAATTGATATGCACTTTTAACAAAAATAAAAGTCCATTCTTTTTGTGTCCCCATATATTTTTATCTTCAATATCCATTCTACTAATGGGTAACAAGGATGCTATAGAAAACCTCAGCTTCTTCACTACAAAAAATCTCATATATGACTTGTTTATTCCAGCTTTCACTATCATCATGAATAAGTTTTTCAACTCTTGAATCACTGTCAAACAAATTAACATATCATTGAGTTGGCCTAGGAAGAAGGGACTGGTAACCACTTATCCCCCAAATCTTGATCTTCTTACCATTCCCCACTCTCTATATCAAATCTTCATTTAAAAAATCCATAGATGACCATAGGCTCCTCCAATTCTGAGAAGGCCTATGACCAAGCTTTGCATCCAGTAAGTGTTCATGTTTGAAATACTTCTCCTTCATAATCTGAGTAACCATGAAGGATTGGCTGCAAAGCATCCTCCAACATTGTTTAGCCAACATTACTTTGTTAAAACACTCTTATGTCTTTGAATCCCAGCTCCCTCCAACACATGCCGCTCGAGCAAAGCACGCAGATTTGGTTAGATTAGGGTTTCTAGCGCCACTCACTATATATATGTCCTATTAGACTTGTGTTGGACGGCCTTAAGCATATTTTGAGAGAGAACAATTGTCTTGTGAGTGCATATTGTGTGAGAGAGTAAAAAGCCATATAGAGTGTGAGTTGAGATTGAGTGATTGTAATCTCCTCTGGTTAATAAGATTTCTGCAGCTCCTGTGGACGTAGGTAATTTGCCGAATCACGTAAATACTGTGTCGTGTTATTGATTGTGTTACTTTTACTTTATTTATCATCATTGGTGTAGGTGATTTGCATAGTATTTCACAACCATGAGAATGCGACTGGGCAGCGGCAAAATCACTCAAAATTGCTTCTGTACGATTTTTGGACAGTAGGACATTTGGATCATTCTACCAATACTGACATGAACAAAAGACAAACAATTGGAGTACACGGGCTTGGATATAAGGACTGTAGCAGCTCTCTTTTCCATTCACTTTACAAACCTAACCCAAGATTCCAAACCCAGACAGCGTACTTCCAAAGGTTTCTGTGCTAAACTGCCGATCAACACACTTTCTTTCTTTGTCGAGAATTTTCCTTCTCAACTTTCTCACTTCTCAAACAGAAAATGTCCGATCTATCTCCAAGGTACCGCATAGGATATGCTCTTTCCCCCAAGAAGGAACTAAGCTTCATCCAGGACTCTCTCATCGATCACGCTAACCAGCGCGGCGTCGATCTCATCCGCATCCATCCCACCAAGCCCATCACTGAACAGGGACCCTTCGATTGCATCATCCACAAGCTGTACGGACGCGACTGGAATCAGCAGCTGCACCAGTTCTCGGTCGAACACCCAAACGTCGTCGTAATCGATCCGCCGGAGGCCATCGAGAAGCTCCACAACCGGGTCTCCATGCTCGAGGTGGTGACCCGGCTGAGAATGCCTCAAGGAAACGAAGCCTTCGGGGTTCCAAACCAAAGAATTGTGTACACGTCGGAGACTCTGATGGCTCCGAATGCGACTCAGGAGCTGGGGCTGAGGTTGCCGGTGATAGCGAAGCAGGTGTCTGCGGACGGCAGTGCGAATTCGCACGAGATGTGCTTGGTGTTAAACCCGAACGGGTTGAAGAAGCTGAAAACACCAATCGTGCTGCAGGAGTTCGTAAACCACGGCGGGGTGATTTTTAAGGTGTACGTGGCGGGAGAGTACATCAACTGCGTGAAGCGCAAGTCGCTTCCAGATATATCCGAAGAGAAGCTGAATAACGGTGATACGGAGGGTCTGTTGTCATTTTCGCAGATATCGAATTCGGCGAGAAATGAAGATAAGGAGGATAGTTGTTCCGATACTGAGAAGTCAGAACCGCCGCCATTGGAGTTTGTGACGGAGTTGGCGAGGGGGTTGAGGGAGGAGATGGGGCTTCGGCTCTTTAACTTCGATATGATCAGGGATGGTAGAGATGGGAATAGGTATCTTGTCATCGATATCAATTACTTCCCTGGGTATGCCAAAATGCCGTCCTATGAATCGGTTTTGGTGGATTTTTTCTTAGACATTGTGACCAAGAAGAGGAACAAGACTGTTGGGTTGAAGGAAGAACATCAAGACATCAGCCATGGTGGTCACATTGAAGAGAAGAACTTGTGAGGAATGCTTGCAGTTGCGGTCCTTTATATTTTCTGACACCGCCAAATAGAATACACATTACTTCTGCATCCAAGGTATATATATCTGTCTTGCCAAAATTAGTTAGGTTAGGATACTTGCACAAGCTGTTACGGCTTGAATGCATGAAGTGTGTGCTATATCTTCCATAAATTTCCATATCTTTGTTTTTTTTCCTTGCATTGAAATTGAGTATGTTTACTGGTCACTTGAACTCAATGACTGAGACTGTGTGGAAACGAAATAATCTGGAGAGATTGGAACTACTAAAATGGAAAGCTTCTTAATGCATTTCCCTGTTAAAATCAAATTTGTCGACCACAATGTTGATGTTTCTCCTGCCTGTGGATTCAAAGACCGAAACTTTCAAATACTTAATCTTGAATGGTCATTTCTCCAGGTTGTCTGAAGAAACTATCCCCTGACTTCTCCGCGTACCCCATTTCTCTCCCTGGGCATCATAGTCTCATAGACTAGATTAAACTAATCTTCAATCTAAGGAAACTCTTGGATCTAAATGCTGGTAGCATTAGAGGGCTTTTCTTATTTTTGACAGAAACACTTAAAATCATCCTGGATTTTTCAATTGCTGCGATACATCCAACTCATGCGAGAAAGGTCCCTTCTATGATTCTATCTACCAACTTCCTCTATTAAACTTGGATGTAAGTGTAACTATCAGGGATGGAGTGTTATTTTTCCAGCAGTACTTGAAACCACTTATGCCAACTGCAACACACTTGGGCCTATAAAAATTAATCTCTCTAATTAGGGTTCTAACGGTGAAACTAGGTTGCCCTTAAAATTTGGTTCAAGTTTTAAGGCTTTGGTCTGGTTGGTATGCTCCCTTGAGGTCTAAGGTTCAAATTTGGGTATAAACAATTTCTAGGGCTATTAGACTGGGTAAGTTTTCCCTTGAATTACCTGAGGTGTATTTACGGAAAGCACCTTTTGAGAGTCAATGGCACAATGCATTTCCGAGATTAGTCGGGACTTTGTTCTTAAGCACTTGGTGCCAATAGAAAAAAATGGTGAAACTAGGTTGCACTTAAACGACTATTTTGGAAGCATACACACTGAGATTGAATAACATCATCATCTTTGAAGGCAATTTGCTAATTAGATAAACACAAGGAAAGGAAGAAAAAAGCGAAAATGAGATCAAATAATGGCTTATAGGGTAGGCCTGAGTTCAAACTTAACTCACACACACAGAGTACTAGATCTACTTTACAATAAAAGTAATTTTATAATCTGACAAACCACGTTAGGTGGAATTATTTTTGTGTAATCCCTTTGTAACTAGAGTATTTCCCATATACATATTGTACTATTCTATACGGCTGCGTATTTTATTTTGTCCACTATGTATTGGATTTTAAGAGAATAAAATCTTTTGTAACTCTGTAGACTTGGACACGTTGTCGAATCACGTAAATATTTGTGTCGTATGATTGATTTCTTGTACTTTCTTGCATCGTTTTTCCAACACTTTCCATATACAGTTGGATTTATACACAATAAATGAACAATTCCATACGGAATTATGTTGAAATGTGCTTCAACATACATACATATATATATATATATATATATATATGTATATTGCTTTTCGTTGGATTAATGAATTCATTATGACCGTTGAATGCCGTAGAAGTCGAGGAATTCAGGAATTGATAATAAAGGTTGAATCATGAAATTGTATTGATATTGAAGAATTTACAGAAGTTGAGGGGGGGGGGGGGGGTAATACTAGGGGTGTAACCGGTTCCGTTTGGTCTGGTTTTGGACAAAATTTAGGATCGAACCGGTATGCATTGGTTTTGCATTTTCAAGAACCGATTTCACACCAGTTATCCCCCTAAACCAGTACTTCAGGTTTTACATGTTCCGATCCAGTTCGGTCCGGTTTTAATATACTATATTATATAATATATGTAATAGTATATAGTACTATAGTGATAATATTTTGTAGTATATTATAATATATAATATGGTGATATTTTTTTTTTGATAAGTAATAATATTATATATATATATAGAGTTCCGCTACAGAGCGGTCTGACTGTTAAGATGAGAAAAACAGCCCTCCATTCACACGCTGACACGTAGATAAAAACACAATAAACTCTTTAGACCTCACCACACAGAATCACAAAAAGACTTCAGCTGAGAGGAGAACTGCGCTCGCACTGAGCTTAGCCTGATTTCTCTGCCAAACACCTCATCGCCGCTTCATCAAAAGATCGAGAAAAATGATAAAACCTTAAGAGAGCAAGAACACGAGCGGAGAAAAGGAGGGATAAAATCGAACAACTTTTATCAACAACAATACAAACCAATCAAGTCAGGTGCTTCTTTCTGAATTATTTTGGATTTTTTAAGGGGAAATTTTTCTGTCCTTTTTCTTGTCCTAGACGCTGCATCATGTTTTCATGGAAAGAAATAATGAGAAAATGACAAATAGAAATATGAGGAATATCATGTTTTCACGGAGTGGGGGTGCAAAGAGGAAGGGCTTGCGAACTGCGAGTTGGAAGGGGTTTTCGAAGGAGACGGGGAAGGAGATGCGAGCTGTGAAGGAATGGGTTTTCGAAGGGGTTCCGTCGCGATTCAAAGGGGCAGCAAAGGGGAGGGGGTTGTGTCTCTCGCGAGGGGGAAGGGGCGGATGAGTTGCGATTCAAGTTATTTTTTGTTTTCTCATAGGGCTTTTGTGTTCTTGAGAATTTTTGCTTGGTTTTTGTCCAAAAGTTGTAGAAGATGGAACTGGGTTCCTTCGTTCCAGAGAATCTGCCATGAGCAAGGTGAGTCAAGTAAGCGGGTTCCTCTTTTCTCTCTCTCGCACTCCCTCTCTGTTCCTCTAGGCCTCGTCCCATCCTCTGAATCGTCTGGGTCACCGCCACCGTCTGGGTCGAGCTTCGCCACCGTTTGGATCGAGCGCCATGCGGGATGGCAGTGTTGAGATCTTGAGCCCGTCGGGATTCCTCAGGAAGAAGTAGAAGGGGCAGCATACGAAATATGAGTGAGGAAGAAGGTGTAATGGATTCAATGATCGGCTCCATGCATATGTAAAATAAACACAATAAATCGTCTACGTGTCGCACTGTGAATGGAGGGCTGTTATTCTTTACTTAACAGCCGGACCGTTCCCCAGCTTTTCTCATATATATATATTAATAGGAGTAACCAAGTACACTGGATGTATACAAGAAAACACCTAGCCCATACAAAAGAGCCCATAATGACCCAAAAATCCCATGAAACCTACCCAAAATACAACAAGCCTGAATTTGAATGTAACACACCTCCCAAACCCCAATCCCTTGTTTCCATAAAACTAATCCTCTACCTGAAAATCCCACTACAAGATCGTCTTCACAATGCCCTCCATTTATTCTTCCCTCGACTTGAGCTACCTCCCTTATCATTGTAGTTGATTGCACATGAAAGACGCTTTAACTCCCTACTTTTCTTGAAATGTGATTTGGTTTCAAGCGCGTGACTTGCCTCAATCGCAGTGAGTGGAGCTTTAAATTGGTCTTCATAATCTCCCTGTTCTTCATATGAAAGCCACAAGATTTGCTGAAGTCCGTTAACTTTATTCAGAACCCAATCCTATTATGAACCCGCTATATCGTTTAACGGAGGAATATAAACTAAGGGAACCCAAGGGAACAACATTATCCCCAGCCACATTATCCAACTTCACTCTCTATTCTAAACCTTCTCCCACATGAGGCACCAATGACAGCTAGTGTCCATTGTTTCTGTCACCATTACAGGTTCCTCCCCTCCATCAACATTGCTTGACTTTGCACCAACCTAACAATCCTTGTCGTGTCACTTTGTCTGACCCTATTGTTCCCTCCGTAACACAAGTAGGGAAAACACTACCTTTTGTAAGCTCGTTTGCATCTTCCAAAAGATGCTTGATTGTTTCTTCCAAAGTACTCGAAACCCTGGAGGATCCCCCGTCTTCAACTAAGGATGAACCCTAGACAGAAGTACCAACCTCATATGCATCTAGTGCTTGAGGCCCTACAGCTCCCTCAGAAGGCATAGTGACACTGGCATGGACAAAGATGCCAACGTTCAACGATCCTATCTGTGACGGCGTTGAAACTCCCTTTGCCGGCACCCTTGTGGCCTTCAAACCCTAAGGATCTACCCCTCGCCCTCCCTCATCCATTCTCGGTCCACCGCCAAAACCCACGACTAAGTCCAGCCCCTTATCCACTTTAATCATCAGATCTCTCACATATTCCATAACTCATTTCAATTGAGCTTTGACATCCCACAAGACCCCCTCCACCTCTCCCAATGTTACTTGATGGCCTTTGTCTCCTACAAGTGCCTTACTCTTTCTTTCTGCCGCTGAGTTGATCTCGGCCAGACTACCCGCCAATGACCTCAACACTGCAGCGTACGAAGCACCTTTGACTGAGGACGGCCTTCCCACTATTTTTCCATTAACAAACTCCCCAGTAACACTTCGAATGGATTGTAGAAAGTCTTTCCATTCAATGCCATTAGCGCCCTTCGGAATCACCAACAATATTTTCCTCCTTCCATTCCGGAATTCTGAGAGTTGCAGAAAGTTGCCCCTTGTGTTAGCATGATGTTGAATGATAAAAACTCCATTACCCATCCTTAGCTCTCTGAAGAAACCTTCATGACGGATAAGTTCTAAACAACCTTCATGATATATTATAGTATATTATAATATATAGTGATATAGTATTAGTATAATTATTAATACTATAGACTAAAAATATATTTAATAGAACATTACTTGGTAATTATATATACAAGTTCTGAACAGTCAACAACATAATACAGGTAAAATATAGTTCCCCTTTAAATAAATAGTAGTAGAAGAAATAAATATATTTTCTCCATTTTTTAGCAAACGGATCTTCTGTGCTTTTTTTGAAAAAAAAAAATCAATATTAATTTGTTCATTAAATTACCAATAAAACAATAATAAAAAAGTGGAAAAAAATATCTTAATATAAAAATAAAAATGAAAATAGAGACAAGAAGTTATTCCAATCTCATTGATCATTAGCGGTCCCAAAGGACAGTTATTTTAATATGAAAAATTATATTTGAAGTCTTCAAATGGGGACTGCATGTATAAGTCCTTCATTAAATAGAAAAAATATACCATTTTGAGAAGAATATTATTGTAATTTTAAAAAATTTTAAAGATAAAATTGACTAGATTTGCAATGCAATCTCCAAATAGATACTGTATGTTGCATTGCTCTTTTAATATTCCATTACTAATTTGAAACTTTGCTTCAAAGGTGACTACATGTACAACTTTTGTTAAGATAATTTATTGACGATGACTGGGAGGTGATTGTTATCTTCATAAATTTTTTAAGGTTTATTTACAAGGTGAATTGAAATATAATGGGTTAAGATAAAATTGTCTCCAGAATACAATGGATTAATTAGAAGAATTCTGTTGTTTGATTGCAATATTGTGCACTTAACGAAATCGATCAAACTAGATCACCAAAAGTTCTGAGAATTAATAACTTGAGGATGGATTAATTAGAAGGATCATCTGTTAGTTTTTTATTGTTAAAAATATGTAGAAAAATCATAGACTACCATGTGTGAACCTAGAAATTTCTTAAAAAAATAAATTACTTTTTTTAAAATTAAATGTTTATAATAAAGAAATATATTTTATATTTAAAATAAATAAAAAAAAAAGAAGAAAGAAAACCTTAAGAACCACCCCAAAGTTGCTCAAGTATTCATGTTATACCAGTCTCTAAAGTTTCATATTTTCTAAAGGAAAAATTAATATACATGAAATATTTTTCACAATTTTTTACACAATCATATTTTAAATACGAGATATATTTTTATAAAAACAATTTATAAAAATAATATCATTTTACAAAAATATCTTTAATATAAAATATAATTAAATAAATAATTATAAAATAATTAAGGTCATTACATTTTCTAAAACGGCTCTATAGTTTTCCAATCAAAGCCTCACAAAAAAATTTCTTGTAATGTCTCGTTCACAACAATGATGCCCTTTAGACAAAAGTATGAGTGTAAATTTAAACCGAAAAATTGAAAAATCGGTCCGGACCGGACTGAACCAGACCGGTTAGTCCGGTTTTGAACTAGTCCAGTCCGGAAGACTAGTTCAAAATCGGTTCTTATATTATAAAAACTGGCTGGATAGTCCGGTTTCAGTTTCGTAGTTTCCGGGACCGGACCGACCGGTTGAAAAAAAATATATATAAATTAATTTATATATTATACAAAATATTTTTATATATATAAGTTTTATATATAATATATAATTATATATTAAATTTTTATATATAATTATATATCATATATGAAATAATTTCATATTATAATTTATAAAATAAAAGTTTAATCTTAAAGATGAAAATTTAATTCATCATATGCTTTAAACATAATATATATATATATATATATTAAATTATTAATAATATTTTATCATAAGAAGTAACACTTTATTATATATTTTTTATATTTTTAAAAAATCAGAAAATTAAACTGGACCGGAAACCGATAAAACCGGAGGAACCGGTTTAGGAGGGTAACGGGGACGAAAAATTTGGATGCATGCTAATTTGACTATTCTCATATGACACTTCGAAATTGTCAATTATGATTTTCATAAAACTAAAAATATATTTAATAGAACATAATTAGGTGGTAATATATATACAAGTTCTGAACAGTCAATAACATAATTAATACAGGTAAAAGACAATTCCCCTTTAAATAAATAGTAGAAGAAGAAATAAATATATTTTCTCCATTTTTTAGCAGAAAAAAAATCAATATTTGTTCCTTAAATTACCAATAAAACAATAATAAAAAAAGTGGAAAAACAAATATCGTAATATAAAAATAAAAACGAAGATAGAGACAAAGAAGTTAATATTCAAGTCTCATTGATTAGCCTTCCCAAAGGACAGTTGTTTTAATATAGTCCATTCAATATGATTATTTGATTCGTCTAGAGTATGTTTAAAGTGATTGAAAAGCGAATTAACTAATTTGAATCTTTGATTCAAAGGTTATGACTACATGTACAAGTTTTCTTAAGATAATCTTCCGCCCCTATAGATCAATTTAGATCAAATGGTATATAATGGGTCAAGGCAAAACTGTCTTCAAAATACAATGAAACATAGAAAAATTCTGTTGTTTCACAATCTAATGACCACTAACTCAGAACAAATGGAAGAGACCAAATCTAAATTGCCCTTCCAAAATCCATGAATTCAAACGTACCACTATTGTAATTATTCACGTTTGTTTTAATCAAAGTAAAGGGCAAGCAACAAACAAGAAGTCCAAGCAAATGTTCATAAACGTTTCTCCACTCTATTGAAAGAGTACTAGATTGGAGCCTGAACACATTTCTCGAGCTAAGATACGAGTTCAAATAAACGTCCAGAAACTTAAGGTGCCAGAGGCAAATTGGGAGCGCTCGGAAGCAAAGATTCAACCAAGTGCCCTCAAAAGCTCATTGTTTCCATCTAAACGACAATGTATCAAGAAGAGTCACAGACTCACTATTTGTCTGGCCATATGTAGGGACTTTATGGCCACATGGTTGACATTCACTCATGGCAGATTAACCCTGCTTGAGGAGCCTGTTTCTCCTTAGCCAAGCTTCTAGAACGCAACAAAGAAGAGACCTTGTTATTATCTACATGTTGGTCACACGTGTCTTATAATGTACATGTTAAGAAGAGACCTCATTATGTAGATTTCCTCATGCCACTACTCTAATTTGTACACTATCATGCTCATACAATGCTGATGCAAAGGTTGTTCAAAGTGTTTTCATAACCTACCCTACTTATGTTTATGGAATTGCTTTCACATACATTTTATTTGGATTCTACAAAACCTTAATTATGATATTATATCTCGTTTAAAAGAGTGATGTTGATTGTTTTAATGAAAGGGCGGGTGGGTGTGTATCTCACAACCCTAAGCCAAGAAGTGACATTATCTCGGTGGATCTCTTATGGTCACTTAATAGCATATAATAGCAGAGTGACATCCTCTGGGTTGATGCTGGGCAATCAATGTGTTCGGCTGAGACGATAATACTCTTGGATCATAAGTCATCGTCTCTTTGCTAGCTGATGCTAGAGGACGCTCTAGTGAAGGACGGATATGCAAATCCAAATATCGCTTATTACAAAGTCACATGCACGGTCATTACTTGCAGTGTGGCGAAGGGAGCCAGGGTGTGCACACGATCTTTATAGGGGAAGTTATGGTGCATTCGTAACAACAAAAAATGGTTTGAGATATTTGACTTGGTTAAATGGAGCGTTTGGGGTTCTCAAGTTCACGAGTTTTGTGTTTTGTGTTTAGTATTTGATATGAAAAATGTTTATGGTGTTGGAAATTATAATGATTATATTCGCTTAATATTTTGAGATAATAGTTAATATATGCTTGGTTTCTTCATTGATTTCGAATTTAAAAGCATGCACATAAGCATTCGTTCCTATTGATTCGGGGTGCTGCATACCCTAAAGTGAATATTGGTTGCTCGATTCCTTTCCTCGGCAAGTTGGCATCATTGCCTGGATTTTCAAATTTCCATTTTCCTACATATTTCTTGTCATCAAATATGTTGTATGTCTTATCATAGCTCCTAACTTATTGGGATTTCTTCAAATCTCACTATGATAGTCTCACTATAATTTCGCTCATCCGAACAGTAGACTTTGATATAGATCCAGAAAGTGAGGGTGGTTACGTGTCACAACCCACACCCAAAAGGTTAGGGAGTGAGGTCTTGCCATTAAAAATCAAATTTCCAAAAATCCAAGTATAGACTCCAAACAATAAAACACAAAAACTTTCAATTTCAAAATATAAAAAACAATTCAAGTTTTTCAAATCTCAAAATAACATTTATATTAAAGATTATATTCTAACCATTTTTTCACTCTATAATTTTATTTGTTCAACTTCTTCTCTCTCATTTCTAGAAATTCTATAAAACATCTTAGCTCAAATTATTTCACTACTATTAATAAATTATCTCACTATTATTCATAAATTTCTCTTCTCATCTCATCTCATCTCATCTCATGTGTAACCAAACTCGGTCTAAAAGTTTTGGTCAAACAATTGCCTAAATACCTTGTTATTTAAATTTAGAATGTTATCCGTTTTTTTTTTTTTAAAAATCTTTGAGAAATAACTTGAGGATGGATTAATTAGAAGCTAGATCATCTGTTAGTTTCTTATTGTTAAAAATATGTAGAAAAATCATAGACTACCATGTGTGAACCTTGAAATTTCTTAAAAAACTAAATTACTTTTTTTAAAATTAAGTATTTATAATAAAGAAATATATTTTATATTTAAAATAAAAATACAAAAAGAAAGAAAACCTTAAGAACCACCCCATAGTTGCTCAAGTATTCATGTTATACCAGTCTCTAAAGTTTCATAGTTTCTAAAGGAAAAATTAATATACATGAAATAATTTTCACAATTTTTTACACAATCATATTTTAAATAAGAGATATATATTTTTTAAAATAATTTATAAAAATAATATCATTTTTCAAAAATATATTTAATATAAAAAATAATTATATAAATAATTATAAAATAATTATAGGTATATCATTATTTTTTCTAAAACGGCTCTATAGTTTTAGGTTGCGTTTGGTTGCAAGATTCAGTTAAGTTCAGTCTAAGTTTAAGCTAAGTCTAACATTCAAAAACTCAACTCTTAAATAAACTCATCTCAACTCAAAACCTCCTTATACGTAGGACCTATAACTTTTTTTAACTTAACATATCTAAACTTCTTATAAAAAATATTAAACTCATCTTAACATCCAAATATATTTTAAACTAATTGACCCATATAATTCTATTTACCACTGAACTCATTGATATAAGTAAAGAACCAAATATCTTCTATTGTCTCTTTCACAACAGTACTAATGCCATTCAGTCAAAAGCACATTGGCATATCTGGTCCTAAGATTAAAATATAGTCAACAAGCCACGTTATTTAAAAATATTAAATATTTATAAAAAGGATAATGTTAGAACCACATCTGGGCTCCAACTTGGCTATAATATGTATTTTTTCATGATTTATTATTTAAGTTATTTTTATATAAGTTTTTTAACACTTTTAGATATTTTTAAAAAATAAAATAAATTTACAACATCAACAAAAAATACTTCCTTAAAAAAAAAAAAAAAAAAAAAACACTATTGTTCCTGTTAGGTGCTCCCGCTCGGGGACTCCCAGGTCGTACACTCCCAATTTCCAAAGATGACTTGCACGGATTAAAATATCCAAAACAGTCAAAGTCTGAGAGCACAAGTTTGATCTAACGACCCAAAAGCATTTTTATTTTTTCCTACAAATTATGAATCTTTGGCCTACGTTCCTTCCTACAAGGAATCAACCCTCGACCACCACCTGAGACTCAGATTGGTTTTCTTTCTTTTGCCAATGGCTCCAACACTTGCTCATTTTCATCGTCCTTTGCTTCTTCTTCTTCTTCTTCTCCTTGTTATGGTCTCCCATATTCCTTCTGCAATTTCTCAAGCTATTCACAACGTAACTGTGGGATTTTATCTCGTTGCCACTAATGACAGCTTCCATTGGCCCACTTCACCATCTGGAGATTTTGCATTCGGATTCCGCAGCCTTCCAGGTCAAGAAGACCAGTTCCTTCTCGCAATCTGGTTCGCTAAGATACCAGACAAAACCATAGTTTGGTCTGCAAACAGAGATCACCCAGCAGACCGAGATTCAATCGTGAAGCTGACCACCGCCGGACAGCTTGTGCTCACAAAATCAGATGGGTTGTACTTGTGGGGTTCCGGCAACAGAGGAAATGCGCCTGTATCGCACGGGGCCATGCTCGACACTGGAAACTTGGTGATAATGAGCACAAACTCAACCATCATATGGGAGAGCTTCAAGAATCCGACCAACACCATTTTACCAGCCCAAGTATTCGGTGTTGGGAACAGCCTTTTGTCTAGTCGATCCGAAAGCAATTACCAGCAGGCCGGTAAATTTCAGCTCCGCTTAACTGATAATTATGATCTGATGCTTAATCAAATCGATCTATATACCAAAAACCCTTACGGCGCTTACTATAGAGATCAGAACGTTTCAGAGCTGATATTGGACAAGTCAGGCTATCTACAAATCAGGAGCTCGCCAAGTGGAAATATATCAAACCTTACATCAGAGAGCGCGGTCAATGGGGAAGATTCATACTACAGGGTAACAATCGATTTTGATGGAGTTCTCCGACTCTATGCTCACCCAAAGAAATTCAATAATAGCAACCAAAGCTGGTCCACTGTCAGGTTTGTTCCTGAAAACGTCTGCCTCAACATTTTTGACACTTTTGGAAGTGGCCCTTGTGGGTATAACAGTATCTGTGCATTGGCTCCAGATGGTAAGATAAATTGCCAATGCCCCCCTGGGTTTTCTCTCATGGATGTAAACGACAAGTATGGTGGCTGCAAACCAGACAATATAAGCTATATGCAGGAATGTGACCAGAAGGGATCTGTGATTGCAGAGGAATACTATGAATTATTGGCGATGGAGTTCGTGGATTTGCCTTTAGCTGACTATGACATGCTGCAACCTACAACAGAATTTGAATGCGAGACATCTTGCCTGCGTGATTGTTATTGTGCAGTCGCCATTTTCCAGGACCCAAAGTATAGTGATGGTATAGGAAGATGTTGGAAGAAGAAATTACCGTTTTCTAACGGCAGATTGAACAGGAGTACCATCGACAGAAAAGCTCTGTTCAAGACATTGAAACCAGAATATAATAGCTTTTCCCAGAATCCCGATCATCCGAATCCCGGCGGAGGGAAGCAGAGTAAAGAAGTATTGACCCTCGCTGTACTCCTAGGTGCATCTGTATTTTTTAACTTCCTTTCGTTAGCTTCAATTTTTCTAGTTGTCTGTTGCTTGTGGCAACGAAAACTAGCAAACTTCTACAGTGTCTTAAACACAAAAGACCCAGAGATGAATTTACGCTCTTTTACATACAAAGATCTTGAAGAAGCCACTGATGGGTTCAAAGAAGAATTGGGTAGGGGTTCTTTTGGCAATGTTTACAAAGGGGTATTAGTATCGAGTTGCAGCAAAAAAGTTGCAGTCAAGAAATTAGACAAAGTTTTGAAGGATGGAGAGAAGGAGTTCAAAACTGAGGTGACAGCGATCGGCCAAACTCACCATAAGAATCTGGTCCGGTTGCTTGGCTACTGTGACGAAGGTGAACACCGACTTTTGGTGTACGAGCTTATGTACAATGGCTCGTTGTCGAGTTTTCTCTTTGGGGTGTTAAGACCAAGTTGGCAACGAAGAATGCAGATTGCATCAGGAATTGCTAGAGGTCTTGTGTATTTGCATGAAGAATGCAGCACTCAAATCATTCACTGCGACATAAAGCCTCAAAACATACTCTTGGACGATTCTTTTACGCCCAAAATTTCAGACTTCGGATTGGCAAAGCTATTGATGAACCACCAGACTCGGACTGTCACCGGAATCAGGGGGACTAAAGGGTATGTTGCACCAGAGTGGTTCAGGAACACACCTGTCACTGTAAAGGTGGATGTCTATAGTTTTGGAGTCATGCTGTTGGAGATCATTTGTTGCCGAAGATATGTGGAAATTGAGATGGAGAAGGCAGCAATACTAATCGAATGGGCTTACGAATGTCATAGGCAAGGGAAGTTGGAGAAATTGGTGGAAAATGATGAAGAGGCTTTGAGTGATCTGAAGCAGGTGCAGAAGTTGGTGAAAGTGGCAATTTGGTGTGTTCAGGATCTGCCATCATTGAGGCCATCCATGAGAGAAGTCACTCGTATGCTAGAAGGCATTCTTGAGGTTTCTACACCTCCTTGTCCTTTCCTTTACAGCTCAATGTCCGGATCCGATCGTTAGTCATCCTAGGGTGGAAGGATTTTCAACTAATACAGATATAATATCTATCAAGTATTATTGTTTGTCATCCTTGAATTATTTAGCTTCTACTTCTCAGATTCCATAACTGTTCTGTCAAATAATAAGCAGTAAGAGTTGAATCTCACTTACATAGTTGTGGTTATTTCATGGAGATTAAAAAGACTATGTTTTAGGTAGGAATTTGATCATTGTGTTCTGATATAGATTTGAATTTACGATTGCTGTATCGATATTTCTTAGTTGGTTATGCTGATTTTCTTTATTATCTGTCCAAATCGTTCATTGTTTCCAAAGGAATCCGATCGCATTTTAGTTTTTCTGTTTGAAGGCATTTTGATGCGGCATAGTCTTGTGAATAGGGTTGTAAATGAACAGTCTGTTCGAAAGCCCGCTCGGAACTCGTTCGGTTAAATTCGAATCGAACTCGACTCGTAAAAAAAAAAACCTCGTTCGTTAAAGCAGATACCCGCTCGAATTGTAAATGACACATACCCGACAAAATTCGACTTAACTCGACTAATGTTCGTTAAAGCTTGCTCGTTTATACTCGAATTGATTCGTTAGCTCGACTCAATTAAAACTCATTTATATATTGATAAATATATATATATACATCTATGTATATATACATACATATATATGTAGTAACTAATAATATAAACGTATCACTTTTAAAATCAAATATAGAATATGTAATCTAATTACTTATATCTATATAATGAATATACTTCATAAGTATATTTTATAATTTGTATAATAATTAGTCGATAAAATTTAATAATTTCATATACTAGTATGTGGGAACCATATATGAAATAGATATATGCTATCATTTTAAGTGTATGTATTAATAATATATGTAGGCACATAATATATTGTTATTTTGAATAAATATCGACTATTTAGATATTAATCATTTATAAATTTTTTAAAATTTTATAATTCAGTAAATGTTCTACTTGTTAGTTGTATAAATTCAATATTAGATTTTTTATTTTTTAAATTTATTAATTATTAAATCTTATTCAAAAAATAAAAAAATAAAAAATTCGAGCTCGAGCTCGAACTCGAGTTGAGAGTTTAGCTTATCGAGTCGAACTTGAACAAAGAATAAAAAAAATCTCGAGCCAAGTTCGACAAGCCAAAGAACAGCTCGGCACGGCTCGATTACAACCCTACTTGTAAAGAAACCATCCAGTGAAAAAGTGGTATTGGATTTGGCAACCCAACTTAATGCAGTGAAGTGTTTTTTAATAATGTTCTAAATTTATTTTATTTTTTTAAAATATATAAAAGTGTTGAAAAATCTATATAATAAATAATTTAAGAAAAACACTTGAAAAAACAATGCTATACCCTAGCGGGAGCTCCAAGTGGAGCCGTAACATTGTCCATTTTTTTTTTCCTTCCCAATTCAAATGCACTGTCAAAAGCAACAGTTCAAAACAATGATTTTTGATTTTTAATATATACTAAGTTGTGTAAAGTTGCGAGGTAGTTGTTGCTAAATCATTTTCCTTTATATTGTTGAAAATCAAAGTAAAAGTGGAGTCAAATGACAAGAAGTTTAATATATAACAAGAGTACCATAGATGTAATGGTACTAAGAAGTTGATCAGATTGCCGTGGAATGGATCATGACGTACATGATTATATCTAACATTATTCTTTTTCTCTTATTCTTGTAATCTTTGCTTAAATTTTTTTTTTCTCTTATTCTTGTAATCTTTGCTTAAAAAAAAAAAAAAAAAAAGATTAGCGAGAAGGCCTCCTCCATTGTACGTCATAATCTATTCCAAACCCATCTCAACTTATTCAGGGTAATGCTTTGTAGTACCATTCTATCCGATATATTTATTATAGATTCTGATATTATATATATAAATTTATTGGATGTGAATTTTTATTTATTTTCGTGAACCACTATCTCAAAGAGATGCATTGGTTCAGTAGTAATGATGTGTTAGATTTGGACAGACACAATGCTTGGGCCGGTCAATCCTTGCATGTGGGTCAAATAATCACAACACTTGGGTAGTTGCACATAGGCCGAATAGACACTTTTCAATTTTAAATTGTCAACTTTTTCTTCTAATCATTATCCAAATACAAAATTCAATACGATTTTTCCAATTTCCAAACAAAACACAAAAAATAATACAACTTTTTTAAATCTCAAAACAAAAAAATATATTAAAATAGTTTTAACTTTATAATACTTTTATTCAACATTTTCTCTCTCATTTCCTATGCAAAATCTAATAAAATATTTTAACTCAAATTATTTTACTACTATTCACAAATCATTCACAAGTCTTATAAGTTGAATTAAGTTAACTTTATAAATTTGAATTGCTTAATATTTGAACCAATATTAATATTTATGAATAACCAATTTATTAAATGATCAGCCAAATATATATATAAGCCAAGCTCGAGCGGTGAGTGACTTTCAAGTTAATGCCATCCCACAGTCAAGAAGAAGTAAATGGCATTGAATATGTGCAAGTAATGAATTAGCCTTAGAAAGACCGAAATCTCAGGTGCTCTATAGATCATACATATATGGCTTTTTAGGATGAATGTAAAAAGTATGTCGATTTTCTAAGAAAAAAATCCACATCGATGACCAGAAACAGTACTCTAGGCTTGGTTCGGATACAAAAGTCTTCACAATACATTTCATCTAATCATTACAACTTTTTTAAATTCTCACATAAAATATAATAAATAATTCAACTTTTTCAAATCTCAAAATAATAATAATATTAAGAAATAATATTCTAACAATATTTTATTTAACTTTTAATTTTTATATTAACTGATGTAACTTGATATGGTACGTCAGATTGGATATTTTTATTGTAAAGTAGATATAATAAATCCTATAAAATCACTTCAATTTATAAATTTTTTTTTATAATTTTCTTTTTTTTGGTATATGTAACACTTTTCAAATGGAAATTAACCATTATCGGGTAAAATGTGAAAGATCATAAATGTTCGTCCAGCCAAAACCTAGGCTATTTAATTCTCCTCGGCTGCTTTGAAAATTTGGATGCTAATTTGACTATTCTCATATATATGACACTTTGAAATCGTCAATTTTGATTTTCATAAACTAAAAATATATTTAATAGAAAATTAGTTGGTAATTATATATACAAGTTCTGAACAGTCAACAACATAATACAGGTCAAAGACAATTCCCCTTTAAATAAATAGTAGAAGAAGAAATAAATATATTTTCTCCATTTTTTAGCAGAAAAAAATCAATATTTGTTCATTAAATTACCAATAAAACAATAATAAAAAAAAAGTGGAAAAACAAATATCGTAATATAAAAATAAAAACGAAGATAGAGACAAAGAAGTTAATATTCAAGTCTCATTGATTAGCCTTCCCAAAGGACAGTTGTTTTAATATAGTCCATTCAATATGATTCTTTGACTCGTCTAGAGTATGTTTAAAGTGATTGAAAAGGGAATAAACTAATTTGAATCTTTGCTGCAAAGGTCATGACTACAGGTACAAGTTTTCTTAAGATAATCTTTCGCCCCTATATACCAATTTAGATCAAATGGTATGTAATGGGTTAAGGCAAAACTGTCTTCAAAATACAATGAAACATAGAAAAATTCTGTTGTTTCACAATCTAATGACCAATAACTCAGAACAAATGGAAGAGACCAAATCTAAATTGCCCTTATCAAATCCATGAATTCAAACGTACCACTATTGTAATTATTCACGTCTGTTTTAATCGAAGTAAAGGGCAAGCAACAAACAAGTCGTCCAAGCAAATGTCCATAAACGTTTTTCCACTTTATTGAAAGAGTACTAGATTGGAGCCTGAACACATTTTGCGAGCTAAGATACGAGTTTAAATAAGCGTCTAGAAACTTAAGGTGCCAGAGGCAAAATGGGAGCACTCGGAAGCAAAGATTCAACTAAGTGCCCTCAAAAGCTCATTGTTTCCATCTAAATGACAATGTATCAAGAGTCACGGACTCACTATTTTTTTTTTATTTTTTATTTTTTTTAAGAAGAGGACGGTACCCCAATTTTATTGATAGCCCTAATTTATGGTGGAGGAAAACTGTGGTTACATCCAAGTGCATGGGGGTTACAAATATTTAACAAAACCAAACCCATGCATCAAAAAATATTAATCAACCCGACCACAATACAAAACAATAAAAATGTTCATAAAAAACCACATGACCAAGAAAAATGAAGTGAAATGAAAAACACTTGCAAAAAGAGAAAACCAACAAGAAATATCAACTCAAATAAAATAAATAGAACTTACCAATGGAAACTTACTTAAACAGCAGGTAGGGGAGACCAATTATGTCCATACGAAGAAGACCTTCAATGTGACCGGTCAAATTCTCGCTGTCAATCCAGATTCAAGCCCTTAGCACCCTGCTTGGCTAAAAAATCTGCCACATCATTACCCTCACGAAAAACGTGGGACAAACGATACTCCACGCAACCTAAGAGACCCTACAGCTCTTCCCAAAAATCCTCTAAATACCAAATATTACAAGCTCCTTTGGTAATCCAGTTAACTAGTAATTCAGAGTATGTCTCAATCTCAATCCTGCCAAAACCTAGCTGACAACACCTTCTAACCCCCTCCACTAAGCTTCTTAATTCAGCATAATTATTAGACCCCTCACCCAAAAATGCAGAATAAGCAGCATGCAGTCTACCACGATTATCACGGATCACCCCCAACACCTGTCGGCCCAGGATTTCCTAAACTACTACCATCCGAATTCAGCTTCATCCAACCTTGGGGAGGGCGGAGCCACCTAACCACACGATCTTTCCTGGGTTTGGGAACTAAAACCGAAATGTCCAATCTTTGTAAAATAGCAACATCATGAGAAGAGATCCTAGACACTTTCATGATTAAAGAGATAATCCTCCGAATCCAAAGCTTAATAACATGCCTAATCGACTGAACAGACTCAACCTTCCCCTCAAACCTCGCCTTACAGCACCTGTCTCAAAGCTTCCAAGAGACAATAGATGGAAGAAGGCAAAAAATAATCCGTAACTGAGAAGAGTTACCAGCAAAGCAGAACCAGAAATTAGCTTGCTCCTTCCACGTCTGAAAAACACACATATAAACACCTAACTGGGTCGCAGCCAGACGCCAAATTTGTCTAGCAAAATCACCAATACACAGCACGTGATTTAAATCCTCCGTATGACCCCTAACACAACAATTACATTTATAAACCATAAGAATGCCAATATGCCTGATCTTATCATCCACACTCAAACAATTATGGGATGCCTTCCACATCATGATAGAGATTTTTTTTAGGGAGATTATTGTGCCAAATCCAATGAGCCCAAGGTAGGGGAGGCGCTCGAATACAAATATAATCCCAGACACTTTTAGTAGCAAATTTACCAGTATTATCCTTCAACCAAACAAGAACATCATGCCCATCCTTTCTCCTAGCCAAAAATTGATATAACTAACTCAAGAGCTTGACTTTCACCCACTAATCTCTCCAAAAGGGGAATATCCCAACCGTCGTCCACCCGACACTCTTTAAATTTCAACAAAGGATTCTCAAGCACCTGATGATGAGCACTGACTGGACCACCATCCTCCCAGTTATCATACCAGAAAGAGATATTACCCTCCCTAACCATCCATTTAGAATTATTCAGCACCTCTGGAATACTATGAATAATAGATTTCCAGAACCGAGTGCCCTTATTAGGATTCAACAAGGATAAATGATTACCTTGAACATATTTACCTCTAAAAATTTCAGTTCATAAAGACTGACCCTAAATGAGACGCCAGGCAAATTTCATGTGTAAGGCCTTCTGAATATCCCCAAAATCACGAATACCCAAACCTCCTTCCTCCGTTAGAGTACAAATAGAATGCCAAGCCACCCACTTACGCTTACCTTTGCCATCGGAAGCACCCAAAAAGAAGGAACTAAGAATCCTATTCAAAGCCAAAAGCACCCTTTTAGGAACCTGTAAAACATCAAGATGATGAGTGGTCATACTAGACAAAACATGGCACAAAAGAATAACCTGCCCACCAACAGAAAGCAATTTCATTTTCCAACTTGCAATTTTCTTATTCACTTTCCCAAGCAACTCACCAAAATCACAAACCTTAAGCCTACCAACCACAATAGGAACACTCAAATACTTAAAAGGAAAAGAACCATCTGAAAAACCTGTGATACGGAGAATAGAAGCTTTTCTAGAAGAATGAATCTTCTTAGAACAGAAAATAACACTTTTATCTTTATTAAGAACTTGACCTGTCCTAGGCTCATAAACATGTAAGACCTCCATCAAACCTTTCATGGACTTATTACCACCATTAGCAAATATGACAATATCATCGGCATACATAAGGTAGGAAATAAGAGGAGTACCTTTAGCCTGAGTAAATTGACCAATTTTACCATGCTAAAATGCGACCTTCAGAAGACGAGACAAAACCTCTTGTATAATAATAAATAAATAAGGCAAAAGAGGGTCTCATTGCCTCAGACCCCGTTCCCCTTTAAAGAAGCCTAAAGAAGTGCCATTCATCATCATAGAGTACCAAGGGGTGGAGATACACAAATTAATGAGGTCGCAAAACTGAGAAGAGAAACCAAAGAGTCCAAAACATGTAAAAGAAAACTCCAATTCACTCTATCATAAGCCTTAGACATGTCAAGTTTAATCAGAACATTACCCCATGAGACTTTCTATTAATAGAATGAACCATCTCCTGAGTAAGACTAATGTTTTCAAAAATGCTACGCCCAGGAATAAAAGCCCCTTGCTCATGAGAAATCAACTTAGAAAGAAGATTCGTTAGACGACCCACAATGATCTTAGAACAAATCTTATAAAACATCGAGCAAAGACTAATAGGCTTAAATTTATCAAAACTATTAGGCTTATCAACCTTGGGGATCAACACAATAAAAGACGCAGTATAAAATCTGGGAAGCGATTTATTTTGAAAAAAATCAGATATGGCTTCCAATAAATCATTTTTAACAATATCCCAACAAACCCTAAAGAACTCATAGCTAAAACCATCGGGACCTGGGCTGCTATCAATAGGAATGCTAAAAAGCGCATCTTTAACATCCCCAATGGAGGGGATACTACAAAGCATCAAATTCTCATCTTTAGTAATCACAAGAAACATGAAATCTCCTAAATTGGATAACTCACCACTACTGCACTCACCTAAAAAATTTTGGAAATAATCAACAGCCACTTGATGGATTTCAAGCGGAGTTTGTAAAAGAGTACCATCTGCCAAACACATATCAGTAACCCTTTTATGAAGTTTGGCATTCAAGTAAACATGAAAAAATTTAGAATTTTGATCCCCATCTTTAAGCCAACTTTTCTTGGCCATATGAGAGAGATGAATGTCTTCTCGACCCTTCCAAGTTAAAAGCTCCAGATTAGTAGCCAAGAGATTATTATCATCCTCCACTAAAAAGGAGTTTTGGAGGCGAGTTTCCAGGCTATCAATACGAGTCTCAAGATCACTAATAATAACATTAGTTCTCCCAAAAACACATTGATTCCAATCTCTTAACGCAACCTTCATCCTTTTCAGCTTAAAAGATAATTTACATAACCCAAAACCAGGTCCCTCCTGATTCCACACCCCCTCGATAAAACTAAGAAAATCAACATGATCAGTCCACATATATTGAAAGCGAAAAGGACTAGGCCCATACCTGAAGGGATCGTCACCTATTTGGATAACTAAAGGAGAATGATCCGAAGTAATACGAGACAAAACCTGATAAAATATGTTAGGATAACAATTAAGAAAATTAGTATCAATGAAACATCTATCTAACCTTGCCCAGCTGCGGGCCAAGCCGCTCTAACCATTACACCAAGTCATCCTCGAGCCCTTGGAACACATGTCTAGCATATCACAATTTTGAATGCACAAGTTAAAGTCTTCCATCACTGCAAAAGGACATGGACGACCCCCTTTTCGTTCAGAATCCTCTTTGATAATGTTGAAGTCACCACAAAGAAGCCATGGATAGTTAGTATTACTAGAAGCAACCAAGTCCTCCCAAAGAAACTTCCTCTCTAACAAATTGCACTTAGCATACACAATAGTAAGGGTAAATGTGAACCCATTCTCCTCAACTTTCACTGAAACAAACCATTGTATAAAGACCGAGACATTCCACAGCAGCCAGATTTTCCCATTTGGCGCCTCATTGGTGACAAAAGAATCACAACTAAAATTCTCCAGATAAGTTGGAATTTTATCTTCCATCAGAAAAGGCTCAGCCAAGGCTACAGTTTTAGGCTTATATTTTTTTATAATTTTTGTCAAACGAGACCTGGAGGAACGAACTCCCCGGATATTCCAAAAAAGAATTGGAATAATCATAAATTAAGTTTGGTGGGGCGAGTGATAGCCCGAGTAGAGTTCCTTTTTTGAAACTTACGTACCATTTTCCATGGTTTTTCAGAGTCAGAGCAATATTCTTTTCACATGTCATATTTCAGCCTATCTCTTTCAGTTTCACCTTCAGATTGTGACTCATCAACTCGTTCTTTCTCGACCATAGCAGCACAACCATTGGAAATAAATTGCACTACTGGATCACCCTCATTGACCACAGTCAACCTATCACCATTCACGCTAAGCCCATCCTCATCTAAATCCGTGACTTCCACTAGCTGAATGTTCATGCCTGAACCCACCTCTCCACCTCTATTATCCAAGTCCAATTCCAATGTCAGCAGTTGTCCCTCATTTAAATCGATTTGTTTATCACTAGAGGGTCGTGGGCCCGTAGGACCATCAAAAGAACTTGGTTTCTCTTTATCAACGAGAGGTAAAAACTGCATGTTTTCTGGGTTTCCATCTAACTCACGTAGCCCATCGAAATCCTGCAGCCCATCCAAACTCACAACTGGACTCAAAGGCCTCTTTCCTTCTATCTCATCTTCTACCTCTAGAACTTACTTTCCAAAATTACGTGCCTTACTGGGTTCAGTCAGCTTAGCAACTACATGAGGCAAACCAATCGTGGCCGTCGTGACCTCCAACATTTGAGTATTTGCTTCCACAACCTCTGTTGGTTTCTCGTCCTTTCTTACCCACTTATGTCCACCCTTTAACGACTTCTTCTTCTCACCCACCATGCGGCATGTTCGCACATTAAGTCCTTGGCTTTTACAGGAAGAGCAGTAAGCAGGCAAGGTTTCAAAAACCACCTCCTGCCTCCTACTTCGTGGAACCCCAGGTTTACCTATCCAAAAATATGAAGTTGGCTCCTTTGAAGAATCAACTTGAAGACAAACCCGAGCCCCATTTGTTCTTGTCGCACAGACCGTAGAGTTATCACATCGGACAAAACTTCCTATTGGTGCTGTGAGCATTTTTAAAACAGAAGGTTGATAAAAATTAGGAAGGAGTCCAGGTAAAAACACCCATACCGGGACACACGGCGGTTCAAAGTTTTCATCAAAATCCGGTGTCCACGCGAAAGGTCAGTAGAAAACTCCATTAACCTCACATGATTCTCTGGACAAAGCCTTATAGAAATCTAACTCGTTGGCCATCCGAACAAAAACATGGCGCGGCCGTTGCATAGCAGATATTCCCTAGTGGCTGCGAATAAAGGAACGCATGGCGTTGAGAGAAGGCCTCTGGCGGAGGAATTTAAGGACGATAGAGTATCGAAAAGGTTGAGCCGTTTTCTCAATCTCCTCCGCTGAAAACATGAAAACCAGTTCACCATCAATGGTTTTTGGGTGACGGAAAGGGATCTCGATCTCCGGCAGTGGCTGAGGAATCGCAGAGACAAGATCAACAATTGACTTGGGCGGGGCTTCCAATGGCGGCGAGCCATCAATGGCCGCCATGCAGCCGCATGAGCGATGTGACCGTAGCAAAAAAATCATAAACGTAAAAAACCCTAGCAGAGCGTTTTACGTAGAAGAAATGTTTGAAATTGGACTTGGACTCATCACGAACTCACTATTTGTCTGGCCATATGTAGGGACTTTATGGCCATGTGGACAACATTCACTCATGGCAGATTGGAAGACAAACCCTGTTTGAGGAGCCTGTTTGTCCTTAGCCAAGCTTTTAGAACGCAGCAATGAAGAGACCTTGTTATTATCTACATGTTGGTCACACGTGTCTTATGTACATGTTAAGAAGACGCCTCATTATGTAGATTTCCTCATGCCACTACTCTAATTTGTATGCTATCATGCTCATACAATGCTCATGCAAAGGTTGTTCAAAGTGTTTTCATAACCTATCCTAGTTATGTTTATGAAATAGCTTTCCCATACATTTTATTTGGATTCCACAAAACCTTATGATATTATATCTCGTTTAAAAGAGTAATGTTGATTGTTTTAACGAAAGGGCGGGTGGGTGTGTGTCTCACGACCCCAAGCCGAGATGTGGCATTATCTTGGTGGACCCCTTATGGTCACTTAATAGCATATAATAATAGAGTGACATCTTCTGGGTTGATTGTAACGCCCCAATGGAAGACCCAAACCACATGGCCTATACTCCAAAAGGACTAGTCAATGATACAATTAGAGCCCCATTGGAACCTTATAAAGAGCAAAAACTTCTCCTTCCCAAGCAATGTGGGATCCCATACACCACCTACCCTTGTCCATATCATATGGGGTATCACATTGATACCGGGCAATCAACGTGTTCAGCCGAGACGGTAATGCTCTTGGATCATAAGTCATCGTCTCTTTGCTAGCCGATGCTAGAGGACGCTGTAGTGAAGGACGAATATGCGAATCCAAGTGTCGCTCATTAAAAAGTCACATGCACGGTCATTACTTGCATCATGGCAAAGGGAGTCAGGGTGTGCACTTGATCATTATAGGGGAAGTTGTGGTGTATTCGTAACAACGAAAAATGGTTTGAGATATTTGACTTGGTTAAATGGAGTGTTTGGGGTTCTCAAGTTCACGAGTTTTGTGCTTTGTGTTAAGTATTGGATATAAAAAATGTTTATGGTGTTGGAAATTATAATGATTATATTCGCTCAATATTTTGAGATTATAGTTAATATATGCTTGCTTTCTTCATTGATTTCGAATTTAAAAGCATGCACATAAGCATTTGTTCCTATTGAATCGGGGTGCTGCATACCCTAAAGTTAATATTGGTTGCTCGATTCCTTTTCTCGGCAAGTTGGCATCATTGCCAGGATTTCCAAATATCTATTTTCCTAAATATTTCTTGTCATCATATATGTTGTATGCCTTATCATAGCTCTTAACTTATTGGGATTTCTTGAAATCTCACCGTGATAGTCTTACTATAATTTCTCTCATCCGAACAGTAGACTTTGAACTAGAACTAGACAATGTGGGTGGTTATGTGCCACAACCCACACCCAGACGGTTAGGGAGTGAGGTCTTGCCATAAAAAAGTATAGACTCCAAACAACAAAACACAAAAATTTTCAATTTCAAAACATAAAAAACAATTCAAGTTTTTCAAATCCTAAAATAAAATTTAGATTAAAAATTTTATTCTAACAATTTTTTAACTGTATAATTTTTTTTTATTCAACTTCTTCTCTCTTAATTCTCATAATTCTATAAAACATCTTAATTCAGATTATTTCACTACTATTCATAAATTATCTTACTACTATTCACAAATTTTTCATGTAATCTCATTTTATTTTTAACCAAACGAGGTCTAAAAGATTTAGTCAAACAACTGCCTAAATACCTTGTTATTTAATTTTAGAATGTTATCTGTTTTTTTTTTTTTTTTTGAGAAATAACGTGAGGATGGATTTATTAGAAGGATCATCTGTTAGTTTTTTATTGTTAAAAATGTGTAGAAAAATCATAGACTACCATGTGTGATTCTTGAAATTTCTTAAAAAAAAATAAATTACTTTTTTTAAAATTAAATTTTTATAATAAAGAAATATATTTTATATTTAAAATAAAAATAAAAAAAGAAAGAAAACCTTAAGAACCACCCCATAGTTGCTCAAGTATTCATGTTATACCAGTCTCTAAAGTTTCATATTTTCTAAAGGAAAAATTAATATACATGAAATAATTTTCACAATTTTTTACATAATCATATTTTAAATAAGAGATATATTATTTTTAAAAAATTATTTATAAAAATAATACCATTTTACAAAAATATATTTAATATAAAAAATAATTATAAAATAATTATAGGTATATCATTATTTTTTTTCTAAAAGGGCTTTGGTTGCGTTTGGTTGCAAGATTCAGTTGAATTTAGTCTAATTTTAAACTAAGTCTAATATTCAAACACCAAACTCTCAAATTAATAAACATATCTCAACTTAAAACCTCCTTACACGAGAGACCCACAACCTTTTTCAATTTAACACATCTTTATACGTGGAACCTATACTTTTTTCAACTTCTCATCAAAAGTACTAAACTCATCTTTACATCTAAACACAGTTTAAACTAATTTAGATAAACTCCACATAACTCACTCTACTACTCAACTCACTACTATTCATAAAAATTGAGTTCAACTGAAATCAGCTCAATATTCAAACTCAGCCTTACAATCAAAGCTTCACAAAAAAAATCACTTGTTTTATCTTCTATTGTCTCGCGCGTTCACAACACTGATGCCATTCAGTCAAATGCACATTGGCTTATCTCGTCCTAAGATTAAAATACAGTCAACAGGCCACATTAAATTATCGAAAATTAAGTAAAAAACACATCAAATTAGAAATTAAAAAAAGGCCACCAATTACGTGTCTTCCCAGGTCGTACACTCCCAAAGATGACATGCATGGATTAAAATATCCAAAATAGTCAAAGTCTGTGAGCACAAGTTTGATCTAACGACCCAAAAGCATTTTTCCTATGAAAAATTGAGAGGACGTTGTAGTGAAGGACGGATATGCAAATCCAAGTGTCGCTTATTACAAAGTCACATGCATGGTCATTACTTGCGGTGTGGTACTTGCGGTGTGGCGAAGGGAGCCAGGATGTACACACGATCATTATAGGGAAAGTTGTGGTGCATTGTTAACAACAAAAAATGATTTGAGATATTTGACTTGGTTAAATGGAGTGTTTGGGATTCTCAAGTTCACGAGTTTTGTATTGGATATAAAAAATGTTTATGGTGTTGGAAATTCTAATGATTATATTTATTTAATATTTTGAGATTATAGTTAATATATGATTGGTTTCTTCATTAATTTCGAATTTAAAAGCATGCACATAAGCATTTGTTCCTATTGATTCGGGGTGCTGCATACCCTAAAGTGAATATTAGTTGTAGGGGTGGGCAGCGGGGCCCCGTTCCCCGCTGACCCGCCCCGTTCGCCCCGCCCCCGCACATGCGGGGCGGGGGATCCGGCCCGCTAAAGCGGGGTGCGGGGGCCCCGCCCGCACCCTATGGAAGAAGCGGAGGCGGGGGGCGGATGGGGCGAGGCCCCGCCCCGCTTTTCCCCCGCCCCGCTTGAGTTATATATATATATAAAATATAATTAAAATTATATATATATATATAAAAAAAACAAATAATTAGAGTGAAACGGCGCCGTTTTGTTATAGACAAAACGGTGCCGTTTCACTTAGGTCCGTCTGGTAAGTGCCGCCCCTCAACTAATAGTGAAACAGTGCCGTTTCACTATTAGTTAAGGTCCCCTCCCCCCTTCCCCGCGTCTGCGTCTGCATTCTCGGTTCTCCTTCTCGAAGTTTCGAACTCTCTCCTCTCTCACTCTCCGTTCTCACTCGAACCCTCTCCTCTCTGAGTCTCTCACTCGCCGATCTCTCACACTCACTCTCTCTGACTCAGTCTCGCACTCGCATCCACAAGCCTCTCTCTCTCTCTCAGTCGAATCTCCGTCTCGCACGAGCAGCAGCACCGCTGCCACTTCTCCGTCTCCGTCTCTCACTGGGATTTCGCCGCCACTCAAAGGTAAATCCTAAACCCATTCACTTTTTTTTTTTTTTTGGATTGGAGATTGGAGGAAGGTTGGGTTGAATCGGAGATGGAGGATGGGAAATTTGTGAATTTGTGTGCTGTGGAGAATTTTGTTTGTGTGTTTGATTCGTCTGTTTCTTTGTACTTGTATGTTTGTTTTTGTTTGTAGATTGGAACCCTAAATCAATTTAGGGTTCCAATCCGAAATTTGTGCTTCAAATTTAGGGGTTTCAATCGAAACCCCTAAATTTTAGGGTTTCGGATTGAACCCCTAAATTGATTTAGGGGTTCAATCCGAAACCCTAAATTGAGTTAGGGGTTTCAATTGAAACCCCTTAATTTTCAATTTAGGGGTTTCAATTGAAACCCCCTCAATTTAGGGTTTCGGATTGAACCCCTAAATTGATTTAGGGGTTCAATCCGAAACCCTAAATTGAGTTAGGGGTTTCAATTGAAACCCCTTAATTTTCAATTTATGGGTTTCAATTGAAACCCCTAACTCAATTTAGGGGTTTCAATTGAAACCCCCTCAATTTAGGGTTTCGGATTGAACCCCTAAATTGATTTAGGGGTTCAATCCAAAACCCTAAATTGAGTTAGGGGTTTCAATTGAAACCCCTTAATTTTCAATTTAGGGGTTTCAATTGAAACCCCCTCAATTTAGGGTTTCGGATTGAACTCCTAAATTGATTTAGGGGTTCAATCCGAAACCCTAAATTGAGTTAGGGGTTTCAATTGAAACCCCTTAATTTTCAATTTAGGGGTTTCAATTGAAACCCCTAACTCAATTTAGGGGTTTCAATTGAAACCCCTAACTCAATTGAGGGGGTTTCAATCCGAAACCCCAAATCAGTTTGGGGTTTCGGATTGAACCCCTAAAATTGAGGGGGTTTCAATCCGAAACCCCAAATCAGTTGGGGTTTCAATTGAAATTTGAAACCCCTAACTCAATTTAGGGGTTTCAATTGAAACCCCTAAAATTGAGAGGGTTTCAATCCGAAACCCCAATTTCAGTTTGGGGTTTCAATTGAAACCCCTAACTCAATTTAGGGGTTTATGTTTAGAATTATGTCGTACGTGATTGATAAGTGCATGTTTGGAATTATGTCGTATGTTGATTAATTTTTTTATTTTTTGTTATGTTGTGGAATCAGGAATGTCTTCTCAAAGAGAGTGCACTGATAGCTCTCCCACCCCTACCAGTACCCCTGCCCCTACCAGTACCCCTGACCCAGAACCTAACCCTACTCCAACCCCTGGGAGTGGGAATACACCTTGCCCCGCCCCTAAGCCCAGACAAAGTAAGAAACCTGTTTCCGTAGTTTGGTCTCATTTTACCAAACTAGAGGGTGGTGACCCCAATAACCCACAAGCTAAATGTAATTATTGTGGGAAAATATATGGATGTCACTATAGGAAACATGGTACATCCCAGTTAAAGGTCCATTTAGAGGAACAATGCAAGAAGAGTCCAATATTAAGATCCTTAGTGGAGAAGGGTCAATCAAGACTAGAAATTGGACTGAAAAAAATGGCGGATGGGAGTAGTGGGGGTTCAACATTGAAGGGGTTCACAAAGTATAATGTTGATGAGTGTAGAAGGAAGTTAGCTCGTATGGTTGTCATAGACGAGCTACCTTTTCAGTTTGTGGATGGGAGAGGGTTCCAAGAATTTGTCCAAGAATTGGAACCTAGATTTACTCTTCCTTCTCGCCACACTGTGGCAAAGGATATTAAAAAGATGTACTGGAAAGATAAAGATGTTTTGAGGGGCCAATTGGCGGGTTTGGTAGTTTGCCTCACTACCGATACTTGGACTTCAGTCCAAAATTTTAATTATATGTCTTTGACTGTCCATTTCATTGATTCTGACTGGATTCTCCATAAAAAGATTATCAAGTTTTGTCAAATAACTTATCACAAGGGTGAGACAATTGGGAAGGCCTTAGAGGCCTCAATCAAGGAGTGGGGGTTGAGTAGGGTTTTGACAGTTTCGGTTGACAATGCCTCGTCTAATGATGTCGCCTTGGGATATCTGAAGACCTATCTTAAAGAGGCAAATAAGACATTCTTGGGTGGTGAATATTTGCATGTTAGATGTTCTGCACATATCTTGAATCTAATTGTGACTGAGGGGTTAAAAGATGTTGATAACTCGGTTGCACGAGTTAGATTGGCTGTGAAATTTGTGAGGTCTTCTCCTTCTAGATTGGACAAATTCAAAATTGCTGCGAAGAGTGTGGGCATAACATCAAAGAGGGGTCTTTGTACTGATGTTCCCATCAGATGGAACTCAACCTTCTTGATGTTGGAGGCGGCCCAAGAATATAAAAAAACCTTTCAATTATTGGGTGATGAAGACATTCAATATGTCAAATACTTTGATGAGCACGGGGGTTTAGGATTGCCTAGTGATGATGATTGGGAGGTAGTTGCTACATTTGTTGATTTTCTCGGGCTGTTTTATGAAGTCACGTTGAAGTTATCTGCTTCTTTGCACCCTACATGCTATGAATTTTGTCAACAAATATGTAGGGTGAAAGAAGAATTAGACGACATGTGTAGGGGTTCCAATCTAAGGATGAGGGGGATGGCATTGACCATGAGGGTCAAATTTGACAAGTATTGGGGAGATTTGACTAGACTCAATATTTTGTTATATGTGGCTACTATTCTTGATCCCCGTCTAAAAATTTCTGGCATGTTATATGGTTTGGGACTTGCGTATGATCAGGCTTGGACTGATCTTATTGGTGAGATGGCCCGCGATACCCTTCATAGATTTTATGATGAGTTTATTGCAATTAAGGGTGGTACTACATCTACTACACCTACACATATCCCAACACCTCCTCCAGACACCTGGGCAACAAAGAAGCGTAGATTGGCATGGACGAAAACCCTCGCACATAATCCCACACTAGTCCATCAATCTACGGAGGTGGTTTCAGAGTTAGACAGTTATTTGTCAACGGATCTTATTCAAGATGATGATGATTTTGACATTTTAGGATGATGAAAGGTAGCATCAAAGAAATATCTCATCCTTTCTGAGATTGCCCGTTGTATATTGGCCATCCCTATTAGCACCGTTGCCTCGGAGTCTGCCTTTAGTACCGGAGGGCGCATATTAGATCCTTTCCGTAGTTCATTGTCTCCTACAACTGTGGAGGCATTGATATGCACACAGAGTTGGACGATGGGAAAGGATATTTATGTTCCGGATGTGTTAGATTTTAAAGAGACCGACGAAGAGAGTGGTGATCAGTCTGGATCTGGACCATCTGGTAATTATTGTTTTTATTTTTTTATTTTGATTTATTTATATTCATTTTAATTTCATAATTATTTATATTTATATTCATTTCAATTTCATCAGTATTAATTTTAGTATTGATTGTTGTAGCAACACATGAGACGACTCAGACGATGTCTACCTCCACTGCTAAATGAACATGTGCTCAAGGCTCAAGCCTCAAGACTACCCATCCGGCCGCCCCAAATGTCACAGTCAAAGACCTAAACCGCTCGCATCTTTTTTTTTATTATTAATTTCGTAGATTTTTGAGTCCCTAATTTTTCTATCAGATGTATGTATTATATATTTTATTTGTAATTTTATAATGTTGATACAATGTCCCTTGGACACTTTTATTTGTAATTTTGTAATTTTTTAGACAGTTAGACTTTCCATTTTATTTTTGTAATAGTTTAGTTATTATTATTATTTATTAGTTTATTAGGTAGTAAACTTGTAGTCTATACTCTATAGTAGTATTTCATTAGTCTTAATTATATAAAATTGTGTATGTATATATCATTTTCATTCATGAAATTTTTTTTTTTTTAACTCTTCTTTTTTAAAAAATACAAAATATATTTTTATGGGCCTAAAATGGCCCAGAAGCTGTTTCTGGGCCATTTTCGGCCCATTACAGCGTTTTCTGGGCCAAAAAAGGCCCAGAAACCGCTTCTGGGCCTTAGGCCCAGGATGGGGCCTTAGGCCCAGTAGTGCTGCGGGGGTGCGGACGGAGGACCCCCTCCACCCGCACCCCGTCAACCGGGACGGGGTCCCCCGCCCCCGCAATCCGGGGGCGGGGGGCGGATGAATATCTTCATCCCCCGCCCATGCGGGGGCGAGGTGGGGGCTACCCCGCCCCGTATGGGGCGGGTAGCACCCCTAATTAGTTGCTCAATTCCTTTCCTCGGCAAGTTGGCATCATTGCCTGGATTTTCAAATTTCCATTTTCCTATATATTTCTTGTCATCATATATATTGTATGCCTTATCATAGCTCTTAACTTATTGGAATTTTTTGAAATCTCACTATGATAGTCTCACTTTAATTTCGCTCATATTAACAGTAGACTTTGATGTAGATCCAGAAAGTGAGGGTGGTTATGTGTCACAACCTGCACCCAGAAGGTTAGGGAGTGAGGTCTTGCCATTAAAAATCAAATTTCCAATAATCAAAGTATAGACTCCAAACAATAAAATATAAAAATTTTCAATTTCAAAACATAAAAAACAATTCAAGTTTTTCAAATCTCAAAATAAAATTTAAATTAAAGATTATATTCTAACCATTTTTTAATTCTATAATTTTATTTATTCAACTTCTTCTCTCTCATTTCTCAAAATTCTATAAAACATCTTAGCACAGATTGTTTCACTACTATTAATAAATTATCTCACTACTATTCATTAATTTATCTTCTCATCTCATCTAATGTGTAACCAAACTCGGTCTAAAAGTTCTCAAACAATTGCCTAAATACCTTGTTATTTAAATTTAGAATGTTATCTGGTTTTTTTTTTAATTTATTTATTTATTTATTTATTTTTTTTAAATCTTTGAGAAATAACTTGAGGATGGATTAATTAGAAGCTAGATCATCTGTTAGTTTTTTATTGTTAAAAATATGTAGAAAAATCATAGACTACCATGTGTGAACCTTGAAATTTCTTAAAAAACTAAATTACTTTTTTAAAATTAAATATTTATAATAATAAAGAAATATATTTTATATTTAAAATAAAAATATAAAAAGAAAGAAAACCTTAAGAACCACCCCATAGTTGCTCAAGTATTCATGTTATACCAGTCTCTAAAGTTTCATATTTTCTAAAGGAAAAATTAATATACATGAAATAATTTTCACAATTTTTTACACAATTATATTTTAAATAAGAGATATGTTTTTTTTAAAATAATTTATAAAAATAATATCATTTTACAAAAATATATTTAATATAAAAAATAATTATATAAATAATTATAAAATAATTATAGGTATATCATTATTTTTTCTAAAACGGTTCTATAGTTTTAGATTGTGTTTGGTTTCAAGACTCAGTTAAGTTCAGTATAATTTTAAGCTAAGTCTAACATCCAAAAATTAAACTCTCAAATAAGATTATCTCAACTCAAAACAACTTTACACGTGGGACCGACAATCTTATTCAACTTAACACATCTTTATACGTGAGACACAACCTTTTTCAACTTCCTATAAAAAATATTAAACTCATTTTAACATTCAAACACATTTTAAACTCAGTTTAGATTGATCTCACATAACTCTTTCTATTACTCAACTCAACTGCTCAGCATCAAATGTAGCCTTACAACCAAAGCTTCACAAAAAAATCACTTGTTTTATCTTCTATTGTCTCGTTCACAACAGTACTGATGCCAAAAGCACATTGGCATATCTGGTCCTAAGATTAAAATATAGTCAACAGGCCACATTATTTAGAAATATTAAATATTTATAAAAAGGATAATGTTAAAACCACCGCTCGACTCTGCTAAGTTCTGACATGTATTTTTTTTATCTATTATTTTTTAAATTATTTTTTATAAAGATTTTTTTAATACTTTTAAATATTTTTAAAAATTAAAATAAATTTAGAATATCAATAAAAAATATTTCTTTAATCACAAAATATAAAAAAGAAAAAGGAAAAAAAAAAGCTCGGGACTCCGCTGGAATTTTTTTATTTTTTATTAGTCAAAGGGACACCAATTACGTATCTTCTCAGGTTGTACACTCCAATTTTCAAAGATGACTTGCACGGAACCTCGTTTGTATTTAAAATCTATTTTAACTTAACTCAACTCATCTCATTTCAATTCATCTAATTTTATTATTATAAATTTTTTAAATTCTCATACAAAATATAATAAATAATTCAACTTTTATTCTACTATTCATAAACAACCTCAATCCATCTCAACTCATGTCTAAATATCCAAAACAGTCAAAAGTCTGAGAGCACAAGTTTGATCTAACGAACCAACAGCATTTTTATTTTTTCCTATGAATTATGAATCTTTGGCCTACTTTCCTACAAAGATAGGTCCCAAGGAATCGACCACCACCTGAGACTCAGATTGGTTTTCTTTCTTTTGCCAATGGCTCCAACACTAGCTCATTTTCATCATCCTTTGCTTCTTCTTCTTCTTCTTCTTCTTCTCCTTGTTATGGTCTCCCATATTCCTTCTGCAATTTCTCAAGCTATTCACAACGTAACTGTGGGATTTTATCTCGTTGCCACTAATGAAAGCTTCCCTTGGCCCACTTCACCATCTGGAGATTTTGCATTCGGATTCCGCAGCCTTCCAGGTCAAGAAGACGAGTTCGTTCTAGCAATCTGGTTCGCTAAGATACCAGACAAAACCATAGTTTGGTCTGCAAACAGAGATCACCCAGCAGACCGAGATTCAATCGTGAAGCTAACCACCGCCGGACAGCTTGTGCTCACAAAATCAGATGGGTTGTACTTGTGGGGTTCCGACAACAGAGGAAATGCGCCTGTATCGCACGGGGCCATGCTCGACACTGGAAACTTGGTGATAATGAGCACAAACTCAACCATCATATGGGAGAGCTTCAAGAATCCGACCAACACCATTTTACCAGCCCAAGTATTCGGTGTTGGGAACAGCCTTTTGTCTAGTCGATCCGAAAGCAACTACCAGCAGGGTAAATTTCAGCTCCGTTTAACTGATAATTATGATCTGATGCTTAATCAAATCGATGTATATACCAAAAACCCTTACGGCGCTTACTATAGAGATCAGAACGTTTCAGAGCTGATATTGGACAAGTCAGGCTATCTACAAATCAGGAGCTCGCCAAGTGGAAATATATCAAACCTTACATCAGAGAGCGCAGTCAATGGGGAAGATTCATACTACAGGGTAACACTCGATTTTGATGGAGTTCTCCGACTCTATGCTCACCCAAAGAAATTCAATAATAGCAACCAAAGCTGGTCCACTGTCAGGTTTGTTCCTGAAAACGTCTGCCTCAACATTTTTGACACTTTTGGAAGTGGCCCTTGTGGGTATAACAGTATCTGTGCATTGGCTCCATATAGTAAGATAAATTGCCAATGCGCCCCTGGGTTTTCTCTCAAGGATGTAAACGACAAGTATGGTGGCTGCAAACCAGACAATTTAAGCTATATGCAGGATTGTGACCAGAAGGGATCTGTGATTGCAGAGGAATACTATGAATTATTGGAGATGGAGTTCGTGGATTGGCCTTTAGCTGACTACGACCTGTTGCAACCTACAACAGAATATGAATGCAGGACATCTTGCCTGCGTGATTGTTTTTGTGCAGTCGCCATTTTCCAGGACCCAAAGTATAATGATGGTATAGGAAGATGTTGGAAGAAGAAATTACCGCTTTCTAACGGCAGATTGAACAGGAGTACCATCGATAGAAAAGCTCTGTTCAAGACATTGAAATCAGAATATAATAGCTTTTCTCAGAATCCGAATCATCCGAATCCCGGCAGAGGAAAGCAGAATAAAGAAATATTGACCCTCACGGTACTCCTAGGCGCATCTGTATTTTTTAACTTCTTTTCTTTAGCTTCAATTTTTCTAGTTGTCTGTTGCTTGTGGCAACGAAAACTACCAACCTTCTACAGTGTCTTAAACACAAAAGACCCAGAGATGAATTTACGCTCTTTTACATACAAAGATCTTGAAGAAGCCACTGATGGGTTCAAAGAAGAATTGGGTAGGGGTTCTTTTGGCAATGTTTACAAAGGGGTATTAGTATCGAGTTACAGCAAAAAAGTTGCAGTCAAGAAATTAGACAAAGTTTTGAAGGATGGAGAGAAGGAGTTCAAAACTGAGGTGACTGTGATCGGCCAAACTCACCATAAGAATCTGGTCCGGTTGCTTGGCTACTGTGACGAAGGTGAACACCGACTTTTGGTGTACGAGCTTATGTACAATGGCTCGTTGTCGAGTTTTCTCTTTGGGGTGTTAAGACCAAGTTGGCAACGAAGAATGCAGATTGCATCAGGAATTGCTAGAGGTCTTGTGTATTTGCATGAAGAATGCAGCACTCAAATCATTCACTGCGACATAAAGCCTCAAAACATACTCTTGGACGATTCTTTTACGCCCAAAATTTCAGACTTCGGATTGGCAAAGCTATTGATGAACCACCAGACTCGGACTGTCACCGGAATCAGGGGGACTAAAGGGTATGTTGCACCAGAGTGGTTCAGGAACACACCTGTCACTGTAAAGGTGGATGTCTATAGTTTTGGAGTCATGCTGTTGGAGATTATTTGCTGCAGAAGATGTGTGGAAATTGAGATGGAGAAGGCTGCAATACTAATCGAATGGGCCTACGAATGCTATAGCAAAGGGAAGTTGGAGAAATTGGTGGAAAATGATGAAGAAGCTTTGAGTGATCTGAAGCAGGTGCAGAAGTTGGTGAAAGTGGCAATTTGGTGTGTTCAGGATCTGCCATCATTGAGGCCATCCATGAGAGAAGTCACTCATATGCTAGAAGGCATTCTTGAGGTTTCTGCACCTCCATGTCCTTTCCTCTACAGCATGTCCGGATCCGAACGTTAGTCATCCTAGGCAGACAGGATTTTCAACTAATGCAGATATAATATCTATCAAGTATTATTGTTTGTAATCCTTGAATTATTTAGCTTCTACTTCTCAGATTCCATAACTGTTCTGTCAAATAATCGGCAGTAAGAGTTGAATCTCACTTACAGAGTTGTGGTTATTTCATGTAGATTAAAAAGACTTTGTTTTAGGTAGGAATTTGATAATTGTGTTCTGATATAGATTTGAATTTACGATTGCTGTATCGACATTTCTTGGTTGGTTATGCTGATTTTCTTTATTATCTGTCGAAATTGTTCATTGTTTCCAAAGGAATCCGATCGCATTTTAGTTTTTCTGTTTGAAGGCTTGAATCCTGCATAGTCTTGGGAAGAAACTATCCAGTGAAAAAGTGGCGGTCTTGGATTTGGCAGCCCAACTCAATGCAGACACTTCAGAGGCTACAGTGACCTTTTCTCTCTTCTTGTTCTTTGAATCCAAGTATACAATATGAGGAATCTTCAAACAATGCAAGTGGGCCTTTGGCTCAATATCTGTGGCTTTGAATTTGATGCAATCATATTTTATAATGATGGTATTTTAGTAACATATATGCAAAGAGCCAATTATCTGTTTCCTAAAAAATAAAAATTATGTATCTCGATTGCTTATGCACTATTAATAATAATTATATATGGTGTCCCTGCTGGGTGTGATGGAATATTAATATGGGATTCTAAATTTAAGGAAGTTTTCTAGCTTTAGGGCTTTTCAGTTAGCTTGGGTATGTATGGTACTAATTATAGTACTTCAGCTGAATTTGTTGCTTTAAAATCTAGTGTTCTTAATTAATTTATGCTATCAATATTTGAGCATATATATTATATATAGTTGATTTGGTGATTGAATCGGATGACTATTAATTTGTTAGTGTAATAAAAGGGGCACCCATAGTAGGCACCCTTTTCCATTCTCTTGGGAGTTATGAATCTTGATGGCTGGTCCTTAATGGCCAACCAACGGTTACACTTAGAGAGGCTATTATATAGCCCCTCCCCTGGTGGATTAGACACTTGCAACACAAACAAGTTATATCTCTCAAATGGTTCTTTCTAGTCCCGGCATCTAGGTTGTAGAATTTGTAAGTGTTGCTTTGGTCTTACCACGTAACACACTCCACCATCGATACGAGAGATTACAGATGAACAACAACGATGATGGAGAATACGTGAAACAACTGCACTAGATCCAAGATATTTCTAACGAGGTAATATCATTTCAGCTTTGTACTTTGTTCTAATATTTCTAACATTGGTATCAGAGCTTATTATTAGTGTGTTTGCTAGTTTTATTTATTAATTCAACATATAATTGTTGCATAGAATATTTATTTTTCTAAAATATATTTTTGCATGTACTTATTGAATACATACATGCCATGATATTATGAGATAATTTTTTGTCACATTTGTTATGCATTTTATTTTACGTTATAAATTGTCTAGATTATTATTTTTTTGTGAATAATAATTATTTGGAAAAAATGTGATTATTTTTGTGCGTGTATTGTGATTACATGTAGTTGTGTAAGCTTATTTTATTATTAGTATTTGTTAGGCTAATTTTAGGAATTAGTCTTCAAATTTTTTGAATGTGATAAAATGAAGGATTAAATAGCCCGAGTCTTATTAGTCCATGCTACGATTGGCTCAAATTGATTTCTTCGATTTAGGAAAAAACTTTTTTGCTAACTCAGTAGATTACTTATCCTAGTGGGAGTATAGTTGAGATTGATTTGGAATTAATCTCCTATACGATATAAATTTGCTCAAAAATAAAATTAGAAATTAATAATTAGGTATTGTGGCACAAGAAATGAATAGGAAGCATAGCGAACTTTCGATCTTGTGACGTGTATTAATTATTTTTGTTGTGATTTAGATTAACACGGCAAATTTGTTAGATGTGTGTGCAATTAGATGCGCATAAGTCTGTGACTTTGAGATAACCGAAAAGAAAGCCTAGAGATTATTTATGCGACTTAATTGTCTCATTAATCTCCTCCATGAGCAGTAGTTGGAAACGAATGTAGATTATTATGAGTGTCAGATAGTTTTAGACCATCACTATTGTATAAATCTCTGAAAAGTCTAGAGTAAAATTGGAAGTGTTCATGGGATGCATGCACTACAAATTTTCATAAAAGTTAATGGGATCAACTATCAGATAGAACTAAACCACTATTTTGCTTTTGAGAACTTGTGGGTAATAATAGAAGTTGCGCGTTGTTTGTGTAATGCAAAGATTATTTGCTCCTATATTTAAGGTTCAACAGTACTATAATCTTGAAGAAACTTAGATTAACTCATAGATAAGCACATACTCTTTAAATCTTTTTAATATATCTGGCATGTAAGAACATTAAAATATGAGTATGAAAGAGTGTTGAGGACATTCTTGATTGGCACATTCGTTTTAAAGGCTTTCTCAGTGCACCTCTTTGTGGTATTAACACTGATAATCTTGTTTAAGTTTTCTTTTTCTCTTACGAGAACAAATAGGTTTTTACAGATATATGAACTTGGTAGCACCCATTGAGAGTAATGTAATACCAAACACCTTGGAGGTTTACATGGTAATTACGACAAAAGTCTGAATAATTATCTGTGACTTAATTAAACCTAAAAATCTTACTCATGGTTGCACTGATAGATAGGTTTTAGGCTAAGATAATTCCTCGCAAAGTTTTTCTTTTCTCTCCTATAGTGGATTGGAGAATATGAAAAATATTGAATAAGCAAGAAATTGGGATATATTGTTAGTTAGCGGCTAAAACGTCACATACTGCATTTGTTGCACAAAACGATATTTTTATTAGTGTTTTTAATTCGATATTAAAGAAGTCTAGATCTAATTTGATTCAAGACTCATTGAAAACAATGGTGTTAATGAGAATTAATTTATAGAGGTTTAGGAGTTAGATGGTCACTCACTGACTCGGTAATATTATTTCTCAGGTGGAGAGATGGTATACTAAAATGTGCCATTGAGGCATAGGATGATGGGAGTGAAGCTTGAGAAATTAAATGTTTTCTCGTTAATGAGATCTCTCTCTTTTATTTAGAAGAGTTAAAGAGAAAATGCAATGTTAATGTTAATGTTCCTATACATGCACACTAAGGACATGAAATAAGAAATATTGTCTCATTATATAAATGAGATTCTAAATATTTTTTTTAAACCAGAAGGAAAATATATTTTATAGATAAAATATTTTTAGAATCGCAATTGTATGAGTTATATGATGAGAGCAATTATCTCGCAGTTTTATGATTTGCTGAGAATGAAGTTATAAATGAATTATTGCGCAAAGCAGCTGTTACATCGCACTTGGGTTGATGTAATATGGGGTTGCGGCCTTAATTATGACTTGTTGTCCTTAGATCAAGTTCATTCGCCTTCAAATAAGGTTGGGTGATTATTTTGTGTATACGTGAATTCAATTAAGAAGAAATATGGAGGATCTAAATTTGAATATTTTTTTGTTGAGTTAAGAAAATTACTCTTAATTATGACTTGTCGTCCTTAGATCAAGTTCATTCGCCTTTAAATAAGGCCGGGTGATTATTTTGTGTATACGTAAATTCAATTAAGATGAAATATGGAGGATCTAAATTTTAATATTTTTTGGTTGAGTTAAGAAAATTACTCATATTTTCGATAAGTGTGGAGAATTGTGGATTTTTGTAAACACTTATTTTTTGAAAAGAACGTTTCATTCCACATTACCTTAACATTAATATTTTTAAAAAAGTTTTTATAAAAGATCATCGAAAATAGTCAGACTAATTCAACAACTAGTGTGAGTATACCTTTGAGTGATGGTGTACCACTAGAGATCGTGACTCTCAAAATTCATATAATATAAATATTCTCATAAATAGTGTGATAGCTTTATATCAGTAATCTCTCGTCGTTTAGAGACTAAAAGAAAATATTTTTGATATGGCTCCGCTAAAGGTATTGAATTCACATAGTAGGAATCCCAACATAGAATCTTAGATTCACTTCACTTATATGATCCGACATGGAGTTATTGATCAAATTAACAAAGGAAAAGTAGAATTTATAGAGGTATAGATCCATCTCTTGGCATTAATTGAGTTGCAAAGGCTAGATTGTTGTGATTGCTTTTGGGGGCAAAGGCCCTAATCATTTTACCCTTAATGAAAAATAAAGTTTGGTATTTCAAATGTTGTTGTTAAGTACAAGAGATTCATATAAAATCCTGAAGTCTCAAATTGAGTTTGCTGAATGACGTTTTGAGGTCACTTTTTAGATTCTTAAAAGTTGCAGTAGGATTTGCTGACTAGAATCTAAAGTTTATATTTTGAGTTTGACATTAAATGAGATTTGCGATAAATAGTCGCTGACTTCATGGTTGTTCAAAAGATTTTTATATATAAAAGTAGAGTCTCTTGGTAGATGCATGTTTTGGAAAGTTACTACACATAAGAATGCGCACGGAGAGAAATTGTCCTAAAACTTTACTTGAGAGTTATGGTTTGATTATTTTTAGTTGACAATGTAATTTCTCTTCGTCATGGTATTGCCCGTCGTGCACATGACATTGATGTGTTCTATGATTATGTGGCATGGGTTGTAAATATTGTTTTAGTGAACACACATATTCACCCTAAATTTGGAAGTTATGGTGAAAAATGTATATCGACAGCCTTAAATCGGCTTACTTACATGAGCAATCGCCTTTGGCGCTACAAAGGGATAGCGAGCAAATATGAGAGATAATGTGTCACTTGGTACTTGTCTAAAGAGAGATAAGTTGTAAGACACAAAAAATGTCACTTTAGTGGGAGTTAAGATAAGGTCCATCATGTTTAAAAGGATCGTGTATGGTTACCCACAATCCATGTAGCATGTGGTTTAGTCGGATGAGAGATCCTCTTTGACACTTTGGATAGCGAGCAAATGAAAGGACTCGATTTAGGCATTGAGATAGCGACTAGACCAAGATCTGTATGGAGAATTGGGATTAGATATACGCTCTTTCTTTGGAAAGAGGACTTCACAATAGCATGAATTTCATACTACATGTACTTTTGTGACAAACAATAGAGGGGAGTGAATGCCATGTGAATCCTGTAGGTCATAATTGATGACCTTAATTTATTTATTCCCTTAGGAGACTTGTGACTATGTCACAAGGTTGATATTTTAGTGTTTGCTACTTTTGTATGTTATTTATGACCATGAATAATACAGTCTAAAGAGACATTGCTTGGAAAGCAACTGAACTGAAATTCAATGACATTTGGGCGAATGGAAGACTATTTGCTAACAATCGATAATGGTGTGTACCTACTGTTGGCAAGTTATGTTGCTTCTTGGGAGTTGTAATATAGCTGTGAGTACATCATGTTTTATGGAGACTGAGCATTATTCTGAGTCATTCAGGCTCGAAAGGGATTAAGGATGCTAGCTTAGTCCGATGTGACCAAATGAGTCGGGGCATAACAAGACATTTTTTTGGGATGTTGTGATGCTAGTCTTCTCTTATAGAGATTTGGTATAGTGCTCCCATTTTCCTTTTACAATTGTGCTCGATGGTTGCACAATCTATTTGCCAGTATGAACAAAATTGAGAATATATTGAGAGATGCAAACCTGAGGTCTTGCCCATCATGTGCGAGTGGGAGATGTAATAAAAGGGGCACCCATAGTGGGGACCCCTTCCCCTTCTCTTGGGGGTTATGAGCCTTAATGACTAGCCCTTAACGGTCAGCCAACGGTTACACTCAAAGAGGCTATTATATAGCTCCCCCCTTGTGGATTAGACACTTGCATCACAAACAAGTTCTCTCTAGTCCCAATATTTAGGTTGTGAAATTTGTGAGTGTTGATTTGGTCTTACCACGTAACATTCTACCATCGATACGAGAGATTACGAATGAACAACAACAATGACGGAGAATCCGTGGAACAACCGCACTAGATCCAATATGTTTCTAAGGAGGTAATATCGCTTATACTGTGTACTTTAATCTAGTATTCCTAACAGTTAGTTTTCAGTTGTTTTAACAATCAAAAGCAGCCACCATATTTGAGTTTTGATCTAGATTTTACCATGCATTCAACTAGCATACATATAATAGACATCTGATCAGAATGAAACTTTCTTGCAGATCATGGCCTAATTCCCAATATTGGAGCAACTAGAATATAATTAATAGTATGATGCATGCATGAGGTGTCTTCTCGATCCTCTGTTGCTATGCTTCCAAAACTAATGATCATATAAGATCGATGTTTATGTTCTTGATCATAAATTAAGGTTTGTACGTACATAGTCTTCCATCTTTTAATTAGATCACTACAAGAAAAATGGACTTTTGTGACTAATTTATTACAACCAAAAGATTATTTGTAACCAATTTTAGTTGTAAATAGTCATTTCGCTGGAATAAACTGATCGCAAATAAGCAGTTTTCTTGTAGTGGATCATGTAGATACTTTTTATATGCATACTGTAATAGATGGCTATATATACTAATCCTATTGTTAGGATACTATACCCCATGGTTTTGTCCTTTCATTTTGATTGTTTATGTATTTAATTTTTTTTATTTTTTGCTTAATTTTTAAGGAAGTGATGTATTGATGCATGTGTTTTTTTATTTTTTAAAAATATGAAAAAGAAAATAACTATAAAATAAAAATGGCATTTGGCCTGGTGGCACGCCCAACGGTGCTGGGAAGCATAGTAGCAGTCCCCTTGTTAGCTAGGCATGCATGTTATATAGAACTATCATGAATGTTTTACGTAATTGTATATATAGACATAGATTTATATATTTTGGATTTAGGACTTTCAAAGCTTGATTTTGGGAATTTTATTTGTAACCCCCAAACTTTGTTTGATTATATATATATAATATATATATTATATGGAATTCATCTATCATAAATAATGAGGACAATTAATAAAATTAAGGATACTGTCATTCTTTCTAAGAAAACAAAAGCACAATCAAAGTCTTGATATATATATATATATGTATATATGTATGTATATAGTAAATTAATTAATTATTATATGCCTTGACATATTGTAATCTTTGGTTGGGATCAAATTAAATGAATTTGGCAGGGTAGGTGCTTGGTTGTTATTTAAAGGTCAATAAGGGTACCTACTAATACAATGAAGTCCCTTCTTGGACAAGGTTGGCTTGCAACTTTGGCATTTCTCATAAGCTTTTACAATTCCTATCAATTTTTTTCTCCAGAAGCGAACTTCTATCTCAAGACGCCATATACTTATTATACTTTCCTTTCCGAATGAAAAAGACAAAAAAAAAAAAAAAAAAAAAACACTACATTTTTCAAAAATAGGAAGCCGACAAAAGGAAAATATAATAGTACTACATTCATCAGATAGCTAGCTAGGTCAATCAACTCAGAATAAGTAAGATTTGAGCAATATATAACTAAAATTGCTATTTTTTGGCCAAAAAAATACTAAGTCTACGTACGTACGTACGTACATACCACTAGCTAACTGCCTTTATCATGTGTATATACCCTTCATGGCTTGTCTTTGTTGGGTTCGTGATCATCACTGCAAGAAATTTTTTATTTATAGTCAGTTATTTCTTACGAAAATAATTATTTTCTATTAAAATGAGTATATTTTCATCATAAATAATCATTCTCGTAATAAATAATCTATTACAAATGCTCATATTTCTTGTAGTGATGATGAATTGCTTGTGTTTTGCATCAATGGCTTAAATCAAAGGGAAATATTCCCACCTAATGGTGACAACAGTCTTGACTTTTTTTTCATCAAAAGGCAAATATACTTATCGATTAGTTAAAGCATAATCATTATTTTAATCTGATCTGATATTTATAATATATTTTATTCCCTTCATTGTGTGGATATATAGGGCTTGCTAGCTACTTTCTTCGATCCTCATTAGGGAGGGACAAAGGAAAGGCAATTTGTACAAGAAAATTTAGCTGAGTGTCACTGTCGTAATTAGGGTTTGTGACTGCCTACAGTACTATAATGTTTGACATATATCATGGGTTAATGCTTTGTCCCTTACAAAATGTCAAACCCCTTCTTCTAATTCAAGAAGAGTAGTTTTTTTCACACACCTATTTCGGGTCCCAAACTGTCTTCAACTAACTTGTTTTAAATTCAGCCCTTCTCATCATCTCTCTCTCTCTCTCTCTCTCTGAAAATGAGAATGATCTCCAAGTTGTTTACGTAAAGTTCCCTCATAGTTCATAAGGCTCGATCGGATATTTTTTTCTAAAAGAATTCATTAATTAAGCATTCAAGGGCCGGTCCCATGGAAGAAGCTTATTATAACAAGCAGATGCAAACGTGATCCATCCATCATGACAATGTTAAACAATTTGTGATCATCATTTTAGATCTTTAATATTGTATAGATTTTTCGTGAGTTGATCTGTATAAAGCTTGAGCTCAAAAAGGAAAGGAGAAAAGCAATATATATAGAGATCACACGATCAACGCCTCTCTGATATACAACACTAACAAATACACTGTAAGAAAAAGGCTTACATGAAATGATCGATTTATAGATCGGTACTCTTAATTCATACAAGGAGAGTATATTATATATGTACACAAAACAACTAAAATTTTCGTCAATTCAGCTCAATGTACATATATATATATTATACATGTATTTGGTTTACAAATGAATCTAACTCCAGTAATATATATATATATATATATATAGGAAGCTCGTTGTTCTATGACATTGGCCATGACTGCGAAGAAGCTTGTCTGCAGTGAAGATGATGTTGATAAACAAGAAAAAAAGGTTAAGCCAGAAGAAATAATAAGGCAAGATAAATTAGAAGGAAGAGAGGGAAAACAACCAAGTTGAAGGAGTACCAGGCAGCTAGCTACATGGAAATTAGTTAAGCATTTAAAAAATCAAAGAGAAACACTTACTCGATAAAATCTTTCCAGTAAGAGTCGCTTGCTTCATTCTCCATGATATCTCCCAAAGGTTCAAAGGTGGTTGAAATGGATGAAGGGTTGGATATAATATCGTTTGAGTTAATCTGGTTTTCGATTTGGCTGACAATTGAGCTACACTGATCAGGCGAGGCTGAAACCAAGTTAGGAAGTACATTTGAAGGTGGGATAGAATATGATGAATTAGCAACTTGGTCGACACAATCACTGTTACTGCTGGTATAATTTTTCAAGCCATTTATAATATTCTGAGCATGCTGATGATCACCAGATAATTGTGGTAGCTGAAAATTAGCTTCATAGTTTGTAAGCTTGGTCTGCATTTGATCATGAGTACTAGGAAAACCAATTGAGCCATTAACGAGTAGTCCTTCAAGTTTGGAATTCATTTGCAAGTACTCATAAAGCTGGTGTTGGTCCGGTAATATTGACGAGGAGCGAAAATGATTAATTGCTTCCATATTTGGAGCAGGGGCCGAGCTTAGGACTTGGATTATATTGTTCAGAACTTGGATCTTTGCAAGTTGTGTGGCATCTGATTGTAGCCTGAGAACATTGTCGACCCAAGGATTTGCCAAATTGGCAGCAGCAAGCAATTGTGGCAGATTGGAAAGAAGATCGAGGTCAGTTCTTGGCCTGTGGGTGACTGGATCTATACCCATCTGGAGAAGTTTTTTCTTTAAATGGGTGTTCCAAAAGTTCTTGATTTCGTTATCCGTCCTCCCTGGAAGATGGCTGGCTATGGCCGACCACCTACAATGAACATTAATAAATTAAGCATATACTATTCTTGGAAAACTGTTTGCAAATTTTATACCATGCATGCATGCCTATGTTAAGGAAATTTTCTTGCATAGAAATTCAATGAGTTTTAGATCAAAGATTACTTGTTTCCAAGAACTGCATGTAGATTGATGATGATATGTTCCTCTTCCTCAGAAAACTTCCCCCTCTTGATATCAGGCCTCAGATAATTGGTCCACCTAAGCCTGCAACTCTTTCCACACCTGTTCAGTCCTGCAAGCTTTGGAAGTGCTCTCCAACTCCCATGGCCATGTTTCTGGATGTAATCGATCAGCTTTTGATCCTCCTCTGGTGTCCATGGCCCCTTCTTCAAATCATTTTCGTCGATCTCCATCATTATTTCTGCAGGAAAATTTTAAAAAAACATATTTAAGCTAGGGATGATGGATTAAATTTCCATTATTTTTTCTGGTTTTGGTATTTCCCTATCTAGGTACTTAAGATCATAACAAACAAATTAAAGAGAAGAAGAAACTCAAACCTTGGATTTTTCTGAGCTGGAGGATGAAGAAATAGGATCAGTGTTGGAAATATAACAGAGAGAAGTGTGAGTTATATAGGTAGCTAGCTAGCAGCTTGGAGTAAACAAGGATAATGGGTGATATCAGAGTGTACGTATTCTAGAAGATTTTTCTCCATTTTGACCTGTAATTTATGTCGCAATAGCAGTAATAAGTTACGAGTTTGTCCTTGTTTTTCAGTACCGACATTACCCGGAAAAAAACTTAAGAGCAGGTTTTCATTTAATTATAGTTAGAAGCTTGCATTTTACCCGGTCATATTCACCACTAATTTAATATCGACCCTTAATTTATGATACAGCAATGCATTTTATAATGTACAAACTAGTACCATTTAATTAGAAGGGCCTAGCTATATATACATTATATATGTATAATGTTTTCATGTCCAAATTAAGGGATTACTTATGTTATCTTGGGTTTAAAATTAATTCAGAGGCCAGTTTCAACATGATCATGATCAGCATCTATATATATATATATATAATTCTGATCATCATGAGCATCTTGCCAAGTGATCTAGCCAGTATTATTAATCAAGCCTAGCTAGCTGTTCCCATTTTTGTAGCGGATCATTTAATTAATATATGCTATTAATTAACTATATATATACATATATATATACTTGAAGAAGTTAATCAAAGTTATTTGTACTTCTTCCAGTTCTGATCATCATCACCTTATAATAATTATATATGATAAACAATATTCTAGATCTCTAAATATAGTAACATGATTCCATGCAGTACATGATGATGATCTCCCTGATAAATAAATAAAAAAAATGAATTAAAAAGACTAAAAGAAAGAAGCAGCAATATCAAATTGTCTAAGCTGTCTAAATTCTAATATAAGTCGTTAATTAATAATATTTCAGCCAACTATACGACCTGTCTGATCATATATTAATTAATTTGTATGCAATATTTGGTAGACATTTTACTTAGATGTTTGAGTTCGGAGTATGATTGTCTGATCAATACTATATTTTGGTTATATATAATAATAATAATAATAATAATAATAATAATAAATAAGCTGCTCAAGTGCTTTGACTATAGATCAGATCAGAAATTTCTTTGTTGATTGTTTTTTCCTTGTGGTAGTTGGCCTCCAGCTATTATTCTCACCATATTATAGCTTTACATGATAATCCAAGGGGTGATTTGGTACTAATGCATGGTAAATATATATATATATATATATATATATATATAGTACTAATTACGTACGTATAAGCTAGCCAAATTTCAATGTATATACAATATTATTCATGATGGTATATATAGAGGCCGACACACACACACACACACATGCACACATATATATATATATATATATATATATATATATATGCATTATATATATATCCACGTAGCTGATCACATACCATGATTTTAGCTCTCGATCGATCGTAAGAAAAGTTTAAAAAATTAAGATTTAAATAATTCCCATTCATATTAATTTGACTTGTTACAAACCCATATGTAAAATACACCACTAATTAATACAGACATTTTTATAATTATAAAAAAATAAATCAAATTACACTAATTAGATACTTTTTATGCTAATTGACGCGATATGTTTGTACGTTAACAGCTTGTTTCATATATCAACAAATAGAGTTATATTTATATATATATAAATATATATGTATGTATGTATATGTGTATATATTAAAGAGTCATAATATATATAGATTATCAGTAATGTTAGATATAGTCTTAAGGTACTGTGTACGTAATTACATGCACTTATTTTGGAAAAAAAAAACCCAACATTATAAATAGGTGATCAGTTTTTTCATATAGATCTCAAATTTGTCTACATTTTTCAAAGAGAGTGCGATGATCGAGCTTACACACCCTAGAAATCATCATGTATAGATGATTAATTAATTCCCACATATATTATAGTACGTGGCATTTGGTATCTTGTATATATGTAGTTCACGCAAAGGCAAGGGCTAGGGAACATGTCAGCAACGAATTTGCACCAATACTGAGGGTAGGTTGTCCATGTGGCTAGCTTTAAGGGGGTCAAATATCTGAATTTCTTTGGAGCACATAGACAAGAAACCTAACCCTAGCTTTTTAAAGTAATTAATTAGCTTTGTGATAAGCATATTAAACACGCAAAACTATTCAGTCTACACACCCTAACACTCTTCTAACGACTGCTTTTCTATGATTTCAATGGGTCATTATCATCTTGGCCGATAGATAGATAGATAGATATATAATCGATGCTTCTATACCTTCATATTAACGTTAGCTCGCTCGATTGATCGGTGCATTATTCCATAAAGCAAGTGGAAAATAATTTGACAAATACTAGAGTTGATAGTGATGTCCTCAAACATCATGCATTGAATTATATAATTTAATTTTGAGTGAAATTAAGCATGGGTCCAAGAAATAGTTCTTCTTTTGGATTAACATGAATATTTCTGATCTCATAATGGAATTAAGATATTATCGATTATATCATGCATGGGAACTATATATGTCGTACATCATTTATTGAATATTGTCGGTTAAGTTCACACATACGGTACGTAATAAATTAATTAATATTGTAGGGCTCAATTCATTTATTTATTACTTTTATACTTGAGACTCTCTGCATGCATGTTCTAATAGGAATACGGAGTACTTGTAATCATGTTAGACCAAAATTAACACTTTCAATTCTAACTATTGATAATACTAGCTAGTCATGTTCATGCACAATTCTATCAAAGGATGTATATAGCATTTGATAGTACGTATATATCAGCAAGAGATACAACCGGCCTTAATCTTAAGATCAGACATAATTCTTGTGGGTGGCTGATCTCGAATAATTCTATTCTAAGGCTTCTACACCACATACCATATATCCATATGATGATATAATTTGATTTAGAAGATAAATTTAAAATTTTAATCTTACAAATCAAATTATGTACGTCATATGGATGGTGTGTGGTTTAAAATCCTTATAATAGTAGCATTTCTCGACTGGCCTTGCGCGGTGGCTTAGTCCACGATTGGCCTTGATCTGGATTACCAATGGCTGGACGTACGATTCCAACTAGCTAGCTATTTATTCCAATTAGGTGATCACCACTGACCATTCTCATGTGGATTGTCTAGATGCATGGATCATTAATATTCATAGGATGACCCTTGATTGATTTTTATGTGTTTTTTGTAATTATATATAGTTTCTAAGTTCCTTTGTATGTGTTTTTTTTTTCATAATTTAGATAGATTTTGTTAAATTTATTAATTTTTATTCTATTCTATTCTATTTTATAATAAAATCAAGCCCCCATAGACCAATATAAAATAGAAGTTGTGCTATTGAAGCTGCTTTTGCATATATTCTTTAAGTTATGTTACTTAATTACAGGCCAGTTTGTAAATATAACGTACACTTTATTGTACACAAGTATTCTTTTTACTAACTAATGCAGCAAGCAGCTTCCATATCATGAATGGTATATATATGTTTATTGTGTACGTTAACATGCAAGATCGAGCACATGTAAATTAATTGATTTTTTTTCTAATTCAATGTGATCTTATTCATCATCTTTGCCATCATTGATATATATATATATATATACACATACCAGAAACGGAGTAATTATCGTATTTAGATTTTAAGCTATCTCAACTAATCTTGATTGGCATCATTGCACAGTTCATCTCCCCTCAACAAAGAAATTAAATATCTCCTCCTCCTCCTCCTCCTTCTCCTCCTCCTCCTCCTCCTCTAATTTCCAATTAAATTTTAAATGTGCATCAAATTATATATACATATAAATATTAATGCTATTGAGAACAAGCAAGATGAGAAGCTTAATACTATTATTATTATTATTAATTAATTAACAATGTTTTAATCACGCAGATCAGAGAAATTAGAGGAAAAAAAAAGATCAGAGAAATTAGAGACAACCGATCTGGTATTTCCTGTTTTTATCAATTGTCGTCACTCGTGCTTCATGTGATCATCTGTTGTCACAATAACATGGATGTTGTTTGCATGAAATCAGACCGACTCAAAAACTAGAAAAATAAAGCAGCTAAAGTATTAGAGAAGCATATTTTCCTGGATTCAATATCTTTGTATTACACTTCTGAGTATATCTATACACAACCTTACAAGAGGCTAAGGAATCAAAAAGAGAATAAAAAACAATTACAAGAACTTGAGAGAAATAACAACAAAATTGCCTACGATTGCTCTTGAGTGGTACTCTACTGTGTAGCAGTACCCTCTTTACTAATACACCCCCTCGAGTCCAGTAGTGTATCAATCACATTGAGACTCGTCCTAAAGGTAAAAAAAACTTCAGCCACTAATGGTTTTGTAGAGACATCTGCAAGTTGATCTTTTGAAGTAATGAAGGAAACACTAAGTGTCTTGGCAATAACTCTATCTCTTACAAAGTGAAAGTCAATAACCATATGCTTTGTCCTTGAATGGTAAACGGGATTGGCAGCCAAATAGGTAACTCCAATATTGTCACACCATAATATTAGAGCTTGAGAAAGAGGCAAACCGAGTTCACATATGAGAGTTTGAAGCCAAATAAGTTCTGCTGCAGATGAAGCTACTGATTTATACTTGGCTTTTGTGCTTGACTGTGTCACTGTCTATTGCTTCTTTGAGCTCCATGAAATTAGATGTTTCCCTAGGAAGATGTAAAATCCGTCGGTGGATCTACGATCATCGGGACAACCAGCCCATTCGGCGTCTGAGTAAGCTTGCAACTGGAAGGATGACTTGGATGAGAAGAAGAGACCATGATTGATGGTAACTTTTAGATAACGCATAATTCTCTTTACTGCACTCTAGTGTGGCATTTTGGGTGAGTGCATGAATTGACACACCTTATTAACCACGAAGGAGATATCTAGCTTAGCTAGAGACAAATACTGTAATCCACCAACAATGCTTCAAAAGAGTGTAACATCCTCAAAACTAGGCGAGTCAAAATTTGATAATTTTAAAGAAGCTGCCATAGGTGAAGTCATCGGCTTGGCATGCAACATTTTGCTTCTAATAAGCAAGTCTTTGATATATTTTCTTTGAGAGAGTAGTAAGCCATCACACAAGTAGTTAATTTCCAAGCCAAGAAAATAGGACAAGGAGCCCAAGTCCCGAACAGGAAAGGCAGTGCTCAAGTCACAAATGAGAGTGTCAATGGCAGAGGCAGCAGAAGAAGTGATTATGAAATCGTCGACATAAATTAAGAGATATATTTGAAGATAACCATGACTGAGAATTAATATGATGGATCGGCTTGAGAGGCTTTAAACCATAGTCAAGAAACCAAGAACTTAACTAGGCAAACCATGTCCGTGGTGCCTGCTTGAGGCCATAGATGGTTTATGCAGCTGACAAACATAATTGGTATGCAGTGGATTTATGAAGCCTTGAGGCTGTTGCATGTATACCTTATCTGTTAAAAGTTCCATGGAGGAAAGCATTTTGTATGTTGATCTGGCGCAGAGGCCACCCACAAGCAACATCTATGAACAAGATCAGCCAAATTATGGGGGACTTCACCACTGGACTGAACGTCTCGTGAAAATCGATTCCAGTCTGTTGATGATAGCCTTTGGCTACCAGTCGAGCCTTCCGACGTTCAATGGAGCCGTCGGCATGGAGTTTGGTTCAATAGACCTTGTACTCCTAGGTCATGGCTTCATGCCATTCGGATAGTTTGGAGGCCGTCGAGTAATTGGTAGGAGTTTCTAGAATTTGTACAGTGGTAGTGAAACATTGCCGAGAGGGGGTAAGGCACGGTACCATCCATACGAATGTAAGGATGAGAGGAATTTGTTTGAGCTCTTGTAATGATCCCAGAATGTGGTGGAGTCAGGATAGGAGGAGCAGTGGATGTGGTTTGAGGAGAGGAAATTTTCGTAGGGGAAGAACAAAGAACAGAGGATTGGGAAGGAGAAGAAGAGGGATTTGGGGAGGAAAGGGGCAATGGGCCTGGGCCTGGGCCAAGGATTGACAGTGGGAGAATAGGTAATTGGGCCACAGGTGAGGTTGTGCATGAGAATAAGAGATGGGCCTTGATTTTGAATATAGAAAAGATTCCTCATGAAAGATAACGTCCTGTGAGATATAAAGCCTATGAGTTTTGAGATCCAAGCACTTACACCCTTTATGTGTGGAGCTATATCCTAGAAAGATACAAGAAGTTGAACGGTAATTTAGTTTGTGTTTGTTGTAGGGATGCAAATTAGGCCAACACTCACATCCAAAGACTTTTAAAAAATGATAGTCTGGGACACGATGATAAACAATAAAAAAGGGAGATCTATTTTTTAGAGTTGAGGAAGACAGTAGATTAATGAGATAAACTGCAGTCTCAAAGGCTTCGGCCCAAAAAGTAAATGGGAGAGAGGCATAGGACAAAAGGACAAGCCCAGTTTCAACGATATGTCTATGTTTTCTTTCAACAAGACCATTTTATTGATGGGTATGTGGACATGAAAAATGGTGATAAATACCAAGTTTTTGGCACAACGGAGTGAGGGGTTGAAATTCACCACCTCCATCAGTTTGTAGGGTGATGAGTTTAGTATTGAATAGTCTTTCAATATGAGGAACAAAAGTGGAAAAAATATTGAGAACATCATATTTAAACTTCAATGGAAAGAACCAAGTAAACCGTGTAAATTGATCAACAAAAGAAATATAGTACTTGTATCCATTACGAGAACATAATGGGCTAGGCCCTCGAGGTCAGCACAAATTAATTCTAAGGGCTTAGTAGAAGAGGCCCGACTATTGGGGAAAGGGAGTTGATGATTTTTGGCTAAGGGACACTCGGTACATTTGAAGTTGATGGCTGTGGGAGAACCCTTCATGTGATACCCCATATGATATGGATAAGGGTAGGTGGTGTATGGGATCCCACATTACTTGGGAAGGAGAAGTTCTAGCTCTTTATAAGGTTCCATTGGAGCTCCAATTGTATCATTGACTAGTCCTTTTGGAGTATAGGCCATGTGGTTTGGGTCTTCCATTGGGGGCGTTACAAATGGTATCAGAGACTATCCCAACCAAAAATGTGGGACTTGAGCCGTGCCACCTACAATGGACAGGCCCGACGAGGACGTCGGGAATTTAAGGGGGGTAGATTGTGATACCCCATATGATATGGATAAGGGTAGGTGGTGTATGGGATCCCACATTACTTGGGAAGGAGAAGTTCTAGCTCTTTATAAGGTTCCATTGGAGCTCCAATTGTATCATTGACTAGTCCTTTTGGAGTATAGGCCATGTGGTTTGGGTCTTCCATTGGGGGCGTTACACTTCAAACAGTTGTTGTGCATGATGCGAGAAACAAGAGTAAGGGAGGGATGGCCCAGCCGACGATGCCATTGAGCAACGGAGGTTCTCTCGCCTAGATGAGCAGATGGTGATGAGGAAGAGGCCGACGCACAGGGGAAAACATAGAGATCGTCACAGGTGGGTCCGGTGAGGAGGAGCTTCCCCGTCGAGGTGTCCTTCACAAAAAAGTGAGAGGCATGAAATTCAAAATAACAAGAGTTATCATCGCAGAATTTAGAAACAGAGACCAAATTTTTGGTGATTAAAGGAACATGAATTAATTTTCGAATAAGAAAGCAAGAAAAAGTGGAAGAAAGAGAGGAGTCACCAATGTTTTGTATGGGAAGTCTCAAACCATCACCCACTTGGATCTTGTTCACCATTGTACAGCTCTGATGAGAGGTTTAAATTGGTTAAGTCATAGGTGATGTGGTGTGTTACAGCAAAATTCGGGTACCATGTGGTGTCGGAGAAGGTGCTTGGACTTGTAAAATTTGTAGAGAAAGAGTGGGGAGCCTCATACTAATAAGAGTGGTCAAACCAATGGCGACATTGTAAGGCTATATGGCCGGATTTGTGACAAGTTTGGCATGTTGGACGTTGATTGTTAAAGTGTTAAGGATTTGTAGGTGCAGCAATGGAGGAATGTCTGCCACCACGAGCAAAGTAGTTTGACCTTCCTCTGCCACTGCGGCCATTTCGACCACCACAAGTGAAGCTTCTGCCACATTGATCAAGACCACCAGCAGTAGTAAAGTGAACTATAGGCTCAAGGGAGGAGGTAGTACTCCTTGCATTGTGTGAAATTTGACTGTCATGAACAAGCAACAATTGATAAAGCTCATGAGAAGAAATGGACTCAACCCATGTAGTGACAGATGTAATAAATGGGTCATATGTAGAGCCAAGGCCAATAAGAAGATAAGTGACAAACTGTTGATCGGGTAAGGGATTACCAGTTACAGCTAGAATATCTACAAGGAAACATACCTTCCCAAAATAGTCTATAATTGTTTGATCTCCTCGTGGGAGGTTAGCAAGTTGAAATCTGACCTGAATCTGTTTTGCTTGTGAATGAGAGGCAAACAAGGAAGCTAGTGAAAGCAATAGTTCACGAGAGGTGTTGGCAGAGATGACATGGTCGATTACAGATTCAGAGAGGGAGGAAAATAAAATGCTAAGGACTAGTTGATATGTATGTTTCCAAGAAGAAAAATATGGGTTGGGTTGTGAGATAGAATCTGATTGAGTGGGTAGAAGTTCAGTAGGATAGGAGAAGGTGCCATCGACATATTGATAGAGGTCTTGGCCTCGAAAGTAAGCACTAATTTGCACTTTCTGTAATGTGTAATTTTATGTAGTAAGTTTCTATAGTAGTAACAATATGAGAAAAGGAAGAGACAATGGAGTGATTTGAGGAAGGGAGGGAGGGAGATGTTAACGCCATGGATCAGAGGGACTGAGAGTTGCAATGCTCTAATACCATATCAGAGAAGCATATTTTCCTGAATTCAATATCTTTGTATTGCACTTCTGAGTATATTTATACACCACCTTACAAGAGGCTAAGGAATAAAAAAGAGAATAAAAAATAGTTACAAGCACCAGAGAGAAATAACAACAAAATTGCCTACGGTTGCTCTTGAGTGGCACTCTACTGTGGAGCAGTATCCTCTATACTAATGTAGAGGCCCATCGACGCATGATGTATTAAACATGTAAACATGTGTGTACTTGTCCACCAAAATATAATAGCTTAGTTCATGGCCCTTTAACTGATCAATCCCTTTTCTTGTTCTCGGAAATATCAACGCATGATGTATTAATTAGATAAAAACAAAAAACATGTAAAAATTCGTATATTATATAGATATACAAGAACAACAATTACAAATATATATATATATATATATATATATATATATATACATATATATATATATATATATATGTATATGTATATGGCTGAAGGAAATTGTTGCATCATTCTTCCGGATCACAACTTCCATATATTGTTGAATAAATTAAATTGTTTAATATAAAAACAAAATATTTAAAATATGTTGCATCCCTTTCATTTGTCTTTATATAAATATATATATATATTCATATAAAAAGCTAACTAAACTAAAGCACTAGCTTTTGCCCAACAAATCGCAATATTCTCATTTATATATAACAAGTTGATCATCATGCATTGCCGGTGGCTATGGAACAAATTAATAACTAACAAGATGTCTGAACTTTGGACGCACAACAAATATTATTATTATATTAAACGCGGATACTAATTAATAATAGCAATCAAATCTACGTACCATTATCGTGATCCTAAAGTGAGATTGTGGGTAAGCAACCAAACACTGAATAAGAAAATCTGAGACAGCAACATTAATATTGCAACAATATTGGGACACCGCTGTACTCATGAAGCCATATTTATATATATATATATATATATATATATATATATATATGCATGCATGCATGGAAAAGACAGTCAATGAGAATCCGGTCCTTTCTTGAGGGTCGTCGACATCTAATCATTAGGTTTCTAGCTTTTTTTGTGTAATTGCCACGCATTTCTAACCTTCCTAGCTATATATTATCACAAGAAGTGCATACCGACAAGATTCTCGACCGGTCTCGCTCCTCTAATTTCCAACAGGCTGGAAGAACAAGAAAAGGAAGAAGATGTAGGTGATGTACATACGTTAAGAAACTCAAATGTTTCTATTGATCAGTTTGAATTGCTGATCAATTTCAATCATAATATATATCCTTTGAGTAAGTCAGTAATGGTGAAATACTTTGATCATGATAATCACGTAACATTATATTACATACAAAATCCAAAATATTGAGCTCAAGTTGATCAATCCAATCCTGTCTTTAGTTTGCTGAGCTTTGAATGAAAGTTTATAACGATCTTACTAATGAAGTTCAAGCTTCACCCAATTATTAGTAGGTTAATGGATTAGTGATATTGAATCAATACTTATCTCAAAAGTTTAAGTTAATATGAATGATAGGTTTACTCATTAATCCACCTATTAGGAAAGGAAACTCAATATTTTAATCAAGACGTAGAATAGATTGTTGGAACTCAACAATTAATGGCTATGATGCCGTATTAAATTGCTAGTTATCCAAATTAAAAGCTTAAGCTGACAGAAAGAATGAATTAATTCAATCATTTGAAATTTCTTTATCAGTGATGCGAGTTATACTAAGATGGGACACGTGATACTTGAAATTTAAAAGGGCTTTCCAAGAGCACATGATGATCATTTGGAACAAGTAGGCGCGCATGCAATTGACCAACACTTTTCTTAGCTTAATTAACCTCATGATCAGGCTCATCTGGAGCCATGTCTAGTAGTACTAGCTGATAATAGTAATAAGAAGAACAACAAATTAATTCAAAGAGGCTACAATTATATACTATAAGAAAACTGTTTATTTGTGGCCAGTTATTTTATGCGAAAATGACTATTTCCTACTAAAATGAGTCTGTTTTCGAGAAGTTGGCCGATCATGATCAGTTACATCAATGATGAACTTCTCATGAGCTAATTAATAAGAAGATAAGAATAAAGACTCTCATGCATATACATACATATATATATATATATATATAAATGATCTCTTGCAACTCTCTTACATCTATTTTACAATTCTATGTGAAATTGAGAATAGTTTTATAAATTTGAGAATTTTTTTAATGAAGTGGCCGCACGATTGTATTGATTGATTATAAAATGAGTTGTAAAGTAGTTGTAAAAGAGTTGTAGGTGTATCAACTACAAGAAAGCTGCTTATTTGTGGTCATTTAATTCTAGCGAAATGACTATTTACAGTTAAAATGAATATGTTTTGATCACAAATAATCTTTTCGTTGCAATTAAATGGTCATAAAAGTCTATTTTTCTTATAGTGATCATTACTCAAATATATATATATATATATATATATATATATATATATATATATATACGTGGGATAATGTGCATGCAATTAGAGGCCGGAGCAGCTAATTAAGTTTTTGAGTGGTGGTGAGATAACCAAGTTGTTTCCCCGCTAGCCACAAGATGATCGATGATGATGATCGATGAAGCATGCGCGCAGGTCTTAGTTAATTTGCTGACATCAATAATATGTATAATTGGTTGCAGTAGTCAATGAAGGAGGTTAAAAGGACGGTAGAGTTTGCCGGGGATTTCCTCCTAACCTTACCTCATTTATCCACTTTCACAAGCTACCTACTAGCTAGCTATCTACGTACCCACTTTATCAATTTGTTTCTTTATATAATATATATAAGAAAAATAGAATTTTGTGACTATTTATTTGCGATGAAATGAATATTTATGATTAAAATAGATTTATTTTAGTTGTAAATAATTATTTTATTAGAATTCATTGATCACAGATAAATAATTTTCGATATATATAAAGATGATGATGATGATTTTCCTTGTATAGGTTGCATATATGGAATGGTAACAACTTTTCGTTTTCCCACTTTTTGAAAAAACTGGGTCGTTTAGAAACGAATTAATGTGATTGATGCTAGCTTGCTAGCCAGGCGCTACAATTAAGAGTTGGTAAAATTAAATTAAAAAAATATTACTTTTCACTTTCAAGACATCATCTGAATTAACAACAAAATGATTAGTTGAAAAGGCTGGCGGCTGATCAGACATACGTAACTGGAACTATAGCTCTCTCTCTCTCTCTCTCTCTCTCTCTCTCTCTCTCTATATATATATATATAAAATAGCTTCGATCGATCGAGGAAGAAGATTAATATATATTCCAAGGGCCGTTCAAAATCAGTTGAGTTTGGTAGATCAAGAGTTTACAAATAAATTAATAAATAACTACTCACATAGTACTCCGGCCAGCAAGGAAATGCCATAGAAGAAAATTATTAAAAAAAACATTAATGAGATATTCAGGGGATTTCACCACTTATAAGGCCCCGTTTGGAAATTAGGTATGTTAAACTGAGATCGACTCAATTCAATTTAATTTTAAATTGAGTTTAATATCTAAACATCTAACTCTCAAATCACTAAATTTATCTCAACTCAAAATCTCTTTACACGTGGAACTCATAACATTTTTCAACTTTTCATAAATATATCTAGACTTATCTTAACATCTAAAATCATATTAGATGGGCTCTATAAAACTCACTCCACCATTTCAACTCACTAATATTTATAAAGAATTCAATTCATTTCAACTCAACTCAACATTCAAATGAGACAAAAAACAACTCGACGTGAAATTAGGTCGACATTACTTATATGATCGTTATAAACCATGCACACGTATGTAGAGCATATATATATATATATATATGTATATATTTCTGCAGTAAAAGTTTTAGTGCTGGCCGATTATATATATATATATATATATATATAGAAGTAATGATCTTTTTCTGTAGTGGCTGTTAATTAATTAGTTTAGGCTACGTACTATGGCATATACTAACTGATCTGAAAAGCCTGCATGCATGCATGCAGGAATATTTATAAAGGCCAGCTTCCTTTTGTGCAATGGTAGAAACTAGAAAGACGATTAATACGAATATTTACGCTTGTTTCTTCAGATCAATGTTTGAATCTATATATATATTGATCTCCTTAATTAATATTGACCGTGCATGCGCATGATGCATGCATGCCATCAGAACGTACAACATGAATATTACCTTGCAAATTCATGACGTTGGGCCATATATATATATATATATATATATATATATATATATATACATGATATATATATATATATATATGAAGACGTTCTGGATAATATTGGATGGATGGATCCTATAAGGGATCATCATGTACGTTAAATTCATGTTCCGTACGTAACGTAAAGCCCTAGCTAGCCAGTCGATCGTTAAACAAAAAAACAAAAAAACAAAAGCAGTAGCTAGTTCAAAAGCTATATATATATATATATACAGCTAGGCATTGTTTAATCACTTTCACATGATCAGTAATATTTCATCGATTAATGAGAGATTCAAACCGGAAAGGTAAGACTATAAAACTAATTCTTTATAGGCTTATATATGATCAAACTGCTGCATCATTTACTGACCCAAACAAATTAAGTGCATGCAGTTTAATTCCATATATTTGTAAAATGCAAATAAAATGCGACGAATTAATTAAATTAGTAGTGTAGCATTGAAAAATGAAATATGATGTGGTTGTTTTAATAATATTATTCTATCATAAAATATCATATTATTAAAATTATTTATATGAGTAATAATTGTTAATGATATTATCATATTTTGTGATAAAATGAGAATATATATATATATATATATATATATATATATATATATATCTCTTCGTGTGTGTATATATATAATAACTCGTTGAAAACAATCTGACTGGCACAAAAAAATAAGTGAAAAAATATCTACTTTTAATTATTTTTAATTAAGAAGGAGCTAGCTAGCCATCTCAAACCAGTGTGTAGAGCACACCATCCACATCACTTAAATATTGATAAGATTTTATTTGTAAGATTCAAATTTTAAAAATTTATTTTCTCAAATGAAATCAGTATTACAAGAAAAGCTTTACTACTCATCATCCCCACACACCACTTTTTTTTTTATTTTATAAATTTTTTTTAAAATTCTTATTTTATTTTATTCTTCTTAAACTCATTGAATTCTTCTAGTCATCATCCATATAACACACATTTGGTAAGAGAAAAAAATTAAAAAAAAAAAGTGTGGTGTGTGGTGTGTGGGGGTGATCATGAATATAATTTTTCTTACAAGAAAACTGCTTATTTGTAACAAGTTATTTCCTATGAAAATGAAAATTTCTTGCAAAATGAGCCTATTAATTCCAATCATGCCAAGCATGGTTCAAGTTTCAATTACCAATTAAGTATGCATGCATCGATCCAAACTTAGTTTCTTCAATTAAATGATCATCTATCAGCATTTTCCAAAGAGTTAGCCCCTGAAGAACGCAAGCAACAGCTCCTAGAAATTAGAAAGAATTAATCCAATGGCAGTATAGTATTTGGATACGTCTACGCGCGGGCAACTTAATTAGTTAGGAATATTATAGGTACACTATGGTCAAACTGGTAGAATTTTTTTACCTATGAATTAATTATTTGATTAGGATTGATTAGATTCAATTGTTGGGCGATTTTTCAATTAAATCATGATCAGATCATTGATCATCATTTCTGCTAATTTTCTAGAAGTTATCTACTTATAAGGAATTAATGCCAAATAGATTAATATATTATATATCCACCTAATGTGAAAAAAAAAAAAATTGTCCACAAGAAATAACAACTCGTTACCTACATGCAGCATGATCATTTGGTTATCTCAAGGCAAAGAAAATTTAGCTACCTCCATCTGCCTGCTTGATCGGTAACATTCAATGTATACATGATGAAATTATTAGATGAGATTAACAATTTTCCCAAGAATTACGTAACACATGTTGAGCCAAAGGCCTATGGTCTTGTTGGCATAACCCACAGCCTCCAAAATAGAGGTCTGAAGTTCGAAAATCCGGACTCCTTTTCTAAACTTTTTTATTTAGGATAATTATTAATTTTTCATTCTTAGTTACACCTCCGTAACTATTTTTTAATGTCAACTATATACTTAGGTGAATAATCGCTTAAAATATGTCATAATAACCGCCGTTTGATTTAGATTAAATAAATTCAAGTCGAAACAAGTTATTATTGAATTATGTTTTTACTTGAGTAGAATCATTATTCATCCAAGCTTTCAATTGTGACTAAACTGTAGAGAAAAATTAGATAGGACAATTTTTGTGAAATTTAGCTAGTAATATTAATTACATGTGTTTATTAAGTATTTTATTAAATTGGATAGCTAGGGTTGGCTGAATCTTAACCTGGAAAATGGAAATAGTGTTGATAACATGGGTTTGAAAATGCAGATCCGTTTACGACCTTGCCTAAACGGATAAAATCAGAAATCTAGCCATGGGCTGAGCCCACCTATATATTATAGCATATTGGGCTGCCCTGAGACTGAACTTTATTCAGAATTTCCTTCAACGGAGGTGCTGCTGCACAGCTGCAGGATTGGATGTAAAATCCAGGTATTACACCTTCCGATCCATACTAGCCACCTCGATATCTTACTAATTTTACAATAGGCTGAACACGCCAAATTATTTTCTTGCTGGAACCAGCCAACCATCATTAGCGGCAGCCAAACCGAGTCCTGCTTGTGATTTGGCGAAAGCCGTGATGTCGAGATGTTGGTTGTACATGTCATACACTTCTCGCATGAGAACAAGTGTGTGCTTACATGTTCAATAAAAGAATACGATTAATTCGTAGTGAAAAATAAAAAAAGGGTAGTCATTAAATGCATCACAACTATAATAACCATAAGCCACATGTCTCCAAACCATAAGCGAAAGAATGTTTACAGTCATCTAGTAAATCAAACATAATGACTTAACAAAGTGGGAAAAAGCCTCAATCCTCAATTCTCTGACTGTGTCGGACCTCCATGCCCATAACTATCATCAAATTCTCCATATGCATCAAAGTCTACGGTTTCGAAGAGTGTGGCCGTAGTGGAACTACCGGGGCCGGTGAGATTTCAAAAATCTCAAAAAGTAAAACTAAGACTAACACTCAAAATTATATGTCAATGGAAGTGAAAATTATGCAAGTAATTGACATAAGGAAAGATGATAATTGCCATTTCACATTTAACCAAATAAAATTAAAGATAACCGAATAACAGTTAACTTCACCCACAAATTTACTACATAACAAAACATCAAGTACTCAACACAATTCCCACGCAAGTTGAAATATACTCGGAAGAAAATCCCATTTTTGAAAACGTTCATTTTATTAATGTGTGCCACGGTCTCTCCTAATGGACCATCTGCACACTTTGGCTCCCTTCGTTGCACGTTTTGGCTCTCTTCATCACACTACGGGTAATGACCATGCGTGTGATTTCATTAAGTCTAGCAATATTACATAATCCAATTTACACATAAATTTTCAGCAAGCAGATACAAGTTATAAGGCAGTCCAATGATAAAATTTCAGCAATTATTTTACACGTTATGATCAACCCAATAATAAGAAATTTAGAACAACACTTACGCAACAAAATAAACAAATGGATAGCAAGTAAGGGCTCTACAGAGCACCAGAGAAACATCCCAAAACCAATCAACCACGGCAACCCCACCACAAGGCATAAGCCATAAAGCCAAAACAGAAAACCAACACATTAATACACAACTCCCATAAAGGTACACGACCACAACAGAGAACCATCGGCAAAATGACAACTCCCCCACAGTGGCAATCGGCCACGCAGAGAACCACACAGCATATTCACAATTCACAACTCCAACAATAACCATTTCCAAGCTTACTCGGAAAGACACTCACCACCGTGCGGTGGGAAAAAATTTGTAGATGATCGCCGGCGTTCTGAGCTTCATGTCGACTACTCAATGATTTGTCATCCTCAATGCGTGGCCTGATTGAGGGTTGGAAGACTTGGGGTGATTCGGGGTTTGGGTTCAAGTCAAAGGGGAGGGAAAGTGGGGTACTTGAGTGGCTGGGGGTGTGTTTTCCAATGATGGGGGTGGTTGATGGCCTGGGTGGGGGAGGGGGAGTCACGAGAGAAAGAGAGAAAGAAGGGAGATAAAGAGAGAATGAGAGAGACAGAGAGTGACAAAAACAGAGAGGGAAAGGAGAGAAAGTGAGAGACGGGTAGAGAGGGAGAAGCTGACCGGCCAAGTGTGCGCAGCGGTCGAAGGGAGGAGGCACGGTTTAGGGGCTTTGAACCCAAAAATGGGTTTGGGCTTTACGGGATTGAGAAAGTAAGATAGACAGAGAGATCGAGCGAGGGGAAAATGACCATTGCCGGTGTCGAACTGGAACGGTGGGGTGACGATGGGATGACTGGGTGCGGTTGAGGCTAGGATTTACGAACCCAAAAGTTTTGAGCTTCGGGACCGAGAGAGGGGAGAGATCGATGCCGCTTACCAATGGCCTTACATCGGACAACAGACGACAGACAACGACGGGTACAGAAGAAACAAAGGGAGAGGAGAGAAGGGGGAGAGAGAGAGAGAGAGGCAGAGAGAGTAACGAGAGGGAGTCTGAGAAAGTGAGAAGATGTTGTCGAGGAGGAGGCCTCGGCTCAAGCAATGCAGTGGAGCGGATGGCTTCCGCGCTATTTCTGGAACTGGAAGGCCTTCGCGGGCGACATAGGCTTTGGCCATGGTTGGTGGCCGGAGATTGGCGGCGGCCAAGGGCACCACCCTGGATTCAGGAGGTGGGTGCCAGAAGTGGTAGACCACTTGATGGATATTTTAAAAAGAGAAAATCAATTAAATTATTTAAAATTAATAGGATTAAAATCCTCTGTGACCGGATCTATTTTAAGATCTTAATAATAATCCAAAAAATGCGGTCCAATTTATTTTAAAATGTGTAATCATGACAAACTATGATTGGAGGGTATAAAACTAAAGAGTTCTTCTATATAGTATCCAATGCAGCAGTACACACATTGCACACACTACATAGATGTTTCTAGTTTTTTATTTTTTGTTTTTTTTTTTAAATCAAAACGCACTTTTTTATTCAATTTGAAAATTTGTATGTATTTTCATCCCATTTCAATTCATGCCATGAAAGCCCTGCTCCATCGCAACCTGCGTTTGCTTCCACGACCCAGCACCTTCCGGTGACGCCGTCTCTCTTGTCAGTGCCACCGAGCGGCTCTCCTTCGTCTACCCAGCGCCTCCACTCCCTGCGAGCTGATTGAACAGACCAAACCAACGACGGGATCGAATGCTCTGTTTCGCCAAATGGTTTGCTAGGTAAATATTGAATTACCACTTTCCCGTCCATACATGCTATGTTCTTCATGTGTACATTGAGATGTGATTTTTGTGTTTTCTGTGTTTTCTAAGATGGGTATGCTTAGGGCATGGAGAAATTTCTAGAAAATTAGGATCCTTTACTGCTCTTTTCTCTCTCTCTTTCTCTCACCCTGAAACAGAGGAATCAGAGTCACCCAGAAAAGATTTTAATGTCGCACCACCAGCTCTGAAAACGCCCTCCCCCTTCTCCCTCTCTTTTCAAGACTGTCCTTGCTCGGAGTAATTTCTTATTCATTGACTTGTTAAAAAGTTACGCAATAGATGTGCAATCAATAAATAATAGATGTGTATCGGTAAGGGTATTTGTTTAGAATGTTCTCAAGGATGATTTGTGATAATGCTATTTTGTTTGCAACAACTTATTTTAGAAAAAATTCTAATGGTAAGAGAGGAAGCGTGCCGTATCGGATTATTTTTTGGTGGATTCACTGGATCTTATCATGCCCTTAGATGTTTGTTGAGAAAGTTGAGGAAGAAAGAGACGCCATTCAATGCATAAGCTTGCACATTCAATCCCACTATTTGATTATTCCTTATTTATGACTTTGTTTAAGGTGATGATGGAGCAGCATTTTAGGAGGTTTAGTTGTTGGCCTGTTTATTTTAGTCCTAGAGGATTCTAACAGGAGGCATACACTTGCTTTATATCTTCTGGCTAGGGTAGCTCAAGCATGTGAATAAACGCCATGTAATCTAATTAATTTTCATTTGTTAGCTGAAGCTATCATTATTATTTTTGTTTTGATTTGCTTTTATGCTTGCTTGTGCTTGTGTGTGTGCAAGCCAGTCTAATGAATTTTTTTTCCTTATCTTGTTAGTGTGCTTATAATTCTGCAAAGTCTAAGAACAAGTTTCACCTTTGGGGAAGCCATTGGAGGCATGGGGATTCTTTGTTGTTTGCTTTGGCTTGTGCACAGGTACCATATCAAGACTTCATCCAGAAGACCGGTCCTGTTGTGCAGCCTATATACAAGGCAGTGATGGACAACTGTAGAGGTTACCCTGTGGATGTGGTCTCACTTCCTGTCAATAATTCAATTGACAGCACCATCTTCTCTGCCTTCTCCATCTTCATCAACACTACCAGACACTTACTTTTGCTCATAACTATGTTCGTAGACATTATTGGTCTATAACTAAAACTTCACCACAGCTATCTCCATTCATTTTAAGTTGTACTGCTAGTGATAAAGATACTTTTATGCTACATGGACAAAGACCATTCTTATGTTTTAGTTTTGTTCTTTCCGGACACACTAATATAGAGCTATTCACCTTTATTTATGTAATAATTGAAATGAGGTTTATCCTGACTGCTGGAATTTTAGTTTGTGCACTGTTACTGCATGAATTTTTTTTTTCTTTTTTTATAAGTAGGAATCTTTATTGATTGAATGAAACTAGGCGAAAAAATGTTGCTATTAGTGATATCGTTTGAAATGTAATTGGAAAAAATGAAGTCTTGTATTGTCAATCTTATTTGGAATTGGCATATTTCCTAGACCTTTGAATTTCTCATTCAATGGAAAAGGGGAAAAAGAGAGGAAAAGAACTCACAATTCCTGATTTTCTACTGTTATTCCATACATCTGTCATGCTCGGCTTGGCATTTCCTTTCCCAAGCTCATGAACAAGTGAACATGCATGCACTTGGCTGTCCAAGTAGAGTACAATGATTATGCTGAAAATTTCTAGTGCAGAACAGATCTGATCCTTGAACTGGTATATAAATTCCCTACTTGATAATTGGATGGGCGTACGTACTGCATTGTCAATGTAATTCGACAAATAATGCAATCATCTATACTGTCCATTATTTGTTTCCTTGTTATTAGGTAAGGATTCATTTGTGAACGAGCTTTAAACTCCCCAGCAAGGGTGAATATATCATCCATAGAAGTATTTGGACCCTCTAATCTGGAATTAATTGGTTTCATAATATCCAATCAACATATAAAAATTTGTAAGGAGACCTAGAATAGAAAACAGACCCCACCTAATATGGGAAATAAGTGAGAAGATATTCAACAAGTTTACTGCAATATAAGTTATAAACATAAATACACATCAATACAAAAAAAGTACTTCACATATACTGCAGTTATTAACATCAATACACAATTACAATCTGTCAACATGTTACATGTTGTTTACAACACAATAAACCGAAACTTTAATCTCCGTATGGAAGAACTTGTTTTGCTGAATAGCCTTCTTTCGAAACTGTAAGTTATTTGTGGCCTTAAACTGCACGATACAGAGAAAGAACTCATCAATGTGATCTACAACTCCATATCATCAGTATTCTGGAATCAAAGAAAAAAAAAACTTGTAACTTCACAATCACCTAAAATAAAAAATAAAAAAAAATAACTTCAAATATTTTAAATCCAAATAATCAACATAATCATGTCCTAAGAATACCTTTAGTCCAAATAACAGCTCCATGTGCTCAATATCATTGGAATTGAAAACCAAAATCCCCATCTACAGCTCCACATAGATTTGGTTGTGTCTCATCCCCAGTATCATGTTGTGTTCCATCTAGCCCAAGTTGAATCTGTGAACATAATTTACAATTAAAAACAAGTAAATATATTAGATTCATACTCTAGGTATTGTTGATATGCCCTTAAGGCTGAACATTTGAGAGATTAGACAAGCACATTCATTCAAGACAAGCACAATGTAAACATTCACTACTTTATTCAGGACAAGCATATTGAATGAAAACTGTGAATATTTGATAGATTAGACAAGCATATTCATTCAAGACAAGCACAGTCTGTTCATTCACCTACTTTTAAGCATTCATTCAAGACAAGCATATTGAATGAAACTATGAAAAAGCAAGAGATTATACAAGCACATTCATTCAAGACAAGCACATTAGTCCATTCACAGTCACGGATCTAACAAGATATTCACAATGTCAACAAATGACACATATGCACCTATAACCACAAATTCAACGTACAAAATCCAGAACCAACCTCAACGTACAAAACCTAGAACCAACAAAGGAAAGACAACTTCAAACACAAGAGTCTATGTCATTTATAGAATTGAATACATAGTAATATTGCCTAGTGAATGTCCGATTAACTAAGACCATCATCAAATTTAAACATAACTTGATTTCAAGTAACCTAACACTAGCAGCTCTTTATCATGCCAATCTTTTAGCTCACTAAAAAAATCTTTAGCATCTCAATCTTTATTAACCATTAAAGATATATCATGCCTACGTTCGTGATTCAAATCTGATTCGTTTTATGCAACATACCCAAGAGGTTACATTGCACCACCCTCCACTAAAATCTAATTCGTTTTAACTTTAGCTATTTCCACCTTCAATAATAAACTAAAACTAGGCAGAATAGAATGCAACCTCCAATCTCTATCTAATACTATATATGCATCATCCATAAACAACCTCATTAATTTCTAGCAAAATACCATTAATTTACAGCTCATATAACTAAACCCTAGAAGAAAAAAGAGATGTTGTAAACACAGAGAAAAAAAGAAATGTATGACTAAACCCTAGAAGCACAGAGAAAAAATGAGTAATACATGGAAAAATTTGAAGAAGATTATTTACAAGAAACGATACATTACCCCTCCCGCAGATCTGAGGGCTTCATGTCGGTGGATTGAGGGCTTCAATCTAAGTGTGTCGAACTCGCAGAGAAAAAGAAGAAACCTTAGAGAAGAAGAAAAAATCTTAGAGGAGAAGAAGAAATCTCAGAGAAGAAGTAGAAGAAGAATAAATCGTTAGGATCACATGCGAACTCGAAATCGCAGTGCAGATGAGCTCAGGGCTTCGGGAGAGGAACTCAAAATCTCAGTGCAATGCAGAGGAACTCGGGAACTCGAAATCACAGTGTATAGGAGCTCGGGAGCTGGGGGGTGGGGGAAAAAAAAGGAAAGAAACGGGAAGGGAGAAGAGGAAGAAAGAAACAGAGAGGAAGGAAGAAAGGTAAACGCAGGGGGTTGGGGGAGAGGAATGAAAATTCAAAATGTGTCAAAAATCTTGGGAGCCCCCCGTTTCGACACTTAAGGTGTGCTATTTGGATGCAGCAAATAGTGGCTTCTCCCTAGATTTTTTCAAAACTAAAACCAACCAACTTTTAGGACACATCCTCATTGATAACGGGTGCAATATTCTAACCAAGTATTAATGTAAAGAGAAAAAATATTTACAATTGTGAATTGTACAATCATCGTGTAATCATTTTGAAAAAAATAAATAAAACACAAAACCCACATAAAAAAAATTAATTTTTTAATAGTAGACCCCACTCTTTTTCAAAGTGATTACGCGGTGTTTACATACTTTATGGTTGTATGTAGAATTAATTCTAAGCCTGCGCACCTTTGTCATTACCTCCGTCTTGAGTTTATATGTATATCAGTATATCGCTATAAATCATGAACACAATATAAAATATCCCAAGATGTTAACTAGCTAGTGACTGTTTTCATGATTTGTAATATGTTAATCAACGGAAGATTAGTCGTTCCTATACAGAAATTATCCTTAATTTATCCAGAATTTTGTTAGGCATATATATATACAACATCGTTAATTAGTTTGGAGTAATACGTACACATGATAAAGTCAAAAAAGTGAAAATCCATGTAAACTTTGATTAGGGTCGATTAATTTGGATAGATGGTGGCTATTAAGATTGATATGAACATTTAGGTACGGATCAATGCCTTTCAAGTTCTTGCCTGAACTTGAGAGTATAAGTGAGAGAGAGAAAGATAGATTTATATAATGGAGTCATGGACTTACGTACAAAATTTATTGTTTGCGTATAAACATTTTGGCTTGCATTAAATGAACAATCAAGTGCTATATACATTTCTATTTCTAGTATCTCACATGGGATTAGCTTGAGTTTGGGTAAGAACTTGAGATAGAAGTTTTTTTTTTTTTTTCCAACATTCACTTGAGATGGCCACAGTTAGGGAATGTCCAAATTACATATTTTCCCTACAGACACATATAAATAGGGCTGAGCACCAACAGCTTCAGAGTCGGAGTGCCTTACCTCTGACTCCGACTTCAATTCTTATAGCCTCCGATTCCAACTTGTTGGAGTAGAGTCGAATTTGGGCTTTTTTATGGATTTTTTCCTTAGCCCATTTGAAATTTTGATTTGGCAATTTTGGACTCTCACTAATCAGATTTGGACTTCTATATTTTTATTTTTTTTTAAGATTTTTTAAAATTTTTATTTTATTAAATATAACTAAATTTGTAAAAATAAGTTATTCATACAAATAAATACATAACCAAAATTGTAAAAATAAATCATTCATACAAATAAATACAAAACCAAAATTGTAAAAATAAATCATTCATACAAATTAAAAATACATAACTAAAATTACAAAGCTAAATCATTCATTAGAATCACTACAAGTTAAAAAAACATAACCAAAATTACAAAACTAAATCATTCACTCACTATAAGTTAAAAAAACATAACCAAATCTAGAACTAATAAGTACTAATTTACTACAACAAGAAGTTACAAACTTACTAGCCAAAACTAAAACCTTACATGCCATCAAATATTGTTAATTGTTCCCAACTACAACCAACAACACAATTTAAATTCCAATAACAAACAAAACCAAGCAAATCCAACAATATCTATCATCTATCATCCATTATCTACCATTCATTCAACGCATCCATCATCCATCATCTATCCTCCCAAATTACCCAACCAATCCATCATCCATCAACAAGAAGTTCTCATTCCAACAACAATAGAAAAACAAAACAAACAAATAAGTTATTCTCATTTCAACAAAAGAAACAATAAAGTGAGTGTCATTCCAACCTCTGCCTAAAGAGAAAAGAACAAAATTAGTGTGGAAATAAGATACCACATAAATTTATAAAAATAAACAAAACAAAATTGAACAAACAACAAATTACACAATTTTACAAATTCACTCAAATCTCAATCATCTTCATGTAGTAAACTCGTTATACTGGTGGTCAATTCTACATTAGATGTTAAAATATAAGAAATTAGTATTAAAAAAATGAGAAATCAAGATATATAATAAAACTAATTAAATTTGGAATATATTACCTGAGTCTAATTTATAGCTCTCCACATCATCAACTATATCCAAATAATTTTGACTCAAGCATATATATGGGAGTAAACTTCAACCAATTTTGAGTACATACAAGAGCCTCCACAGTTCTATGAGCGAAAGAACTCCGAAACGAATTCAGAACACGACCTCTTATGCTAAATACTGACTCAGATACTACAGTAGTGATTGGAATGACAAAGATATCTCTCGCCATTATGGCAAGAACTAGATATTTAGTGTAGTTGACCCTCCACCAAATTAAAATATCAAAACTCTCTATAGGGATCCCAACATCCTCCAACAAATATTGTTCTAGCTCCAACTTACAGTCCATCAAGCTTGCTGATTTTCGCTCTTTATAGAAGTTTTTCAAAAAAACCAAGGGATCAGTTGAGGAGCTACTCCCCATTGAGATACTACTCTCATTACGAGTGTAAAAAATACCAGATTTAGAACCACATGTGTACCCACCACCAAACGTAACATATTGTTCATACAAAAGTTCCATATCCCTCTTGAGGATTTCAACAAATTCCTTACCCTCTCATTGCCTAATATTTGGTCGAACCAATACGCTTGAGTAACCAACTTGTATCGTGGATCAATAATGGCAGCAACAAACAACAATCTGTTTATCTTAACAAGATCCCCCAAATATTTATCACTTTTTGTTTTCATTCTAAAGGTCATTGCACTCAAGCGTCGATTATTGCTGTCACAATATTCAATTTGGCATGAATATTAATGAGCTCTTGAAAATAAAGATTCGTAGTGACATATGATGTACCAGAAATACACAATGTGACATAATAAAATACTCCAAGAAATTTCAAAAAGTTTTTTATAGCCTCCCAATAATCAAGCACGGGAGCTCCTAATCCTCTTCTTCCATGCCTATCTTCAAACAAATAAACTCTTGAGTACGGATCCTCATCAAGCAAAAATTGTTAGGCTTTTTTTTATAGCAAAGTCGCTAGAGGAAGTATTGTCTGCCGTTATTGTAGGAATTTTGCTAATCCCCCAATCAAGCATGCACTCCTCCAACACCCTCCCAATCGTTGCCCCTTTGTGATCACTAATACGAATAAATGAAATTATCCAATTATGCAACTTCCAACGACTATCAATAAATGAGCCATAACACACATGTAATTGATGTCTTGAATAGACGTCCAAGTGTCAGTGGTCAAGCACACTCTTTTCTTAATAGTCAAAAATATTTTTTTTCAAACTATCCTTCTCTCTCAAGAATAGCCTCATACAATCCTTCATTACCGTAAAACGAGAAGGAATAGAAAACCTAAGATAAAGGGATTTAGTGTAGTCTTGAAACCCTTAGCCCGCAACAAGTGAAAAAGGCAACTCATCAACTATCACAATCCAACAATGGCAGCCCTAATTTTTTTCTCATTATACTTGGTCATCCTTAGTGTCTTTTTCCCTTCCCCTCCCTCAACTCTTGCCTCCGAGACCAAGAATTGTTTACACTTATCCAATCTACTCTTACGATTTTTTGGGTAAGGGGAGATGTGTGCTTTCAAGGCTAAAGTGCCCTGCCTCTTGGGATAACATTTCCACAACCTCGCACAATGGTTACAAGTGATTGTAGGTTCATCAGGATCACAATCAGGGACTCTTGTGAAGTAATCCCATACCTCAAACCTATTCTTGGGGTTTCTACTGCCTGGTGGAGGGAGGGGAGTAGAACGGAAGGTATTAGGAGTGCCAACCGAAGAGGTTAATGGTTCACTAGACTCTTCGATAATGGGAGCCTCAATAGGTTGTAGTGGTCCGTTTGGACATGATGCATAGGTGGACGTAGGAGTACTTGCGCCTTCAATATTCATGATTTAAAACTAAAACACAATACAATAAATAAAAAAAACTTCATGATCAAATTCACAACCAATGATTCACAACCAGATTAACATTAGAGGACAGATTATAGATTCACAAAGTGATGGATCATTCAAATCCAATGATTCAGAATCATAGAGCAGAACTTCAAAATTATTTGCAAATATTGTAAATAACAAAAAGTAATCAAAGATTACTCACAAACAAAGAGATTTTCAAAGTTGTTGCATATAGATTCACAAACAAAACAATTCACAAAGTTGCTGCATATAGATTCACAAACACAGATAATAAACACACTGTAAAATTAACATAGATCATAAACACACAAAGAGATTCACACTGTCTAGGAAATTAACGCATTAACTCTCAAGTTAAAGCTTAGTTGAAGCTTTTAATTATTGCATAAACACATATCATAAAAACATTGTAACATTTTCAAGGAGAAAGGCGACAGAGATCATATCACAACCATACTAAGATTAATTTTAATTTAAAAAAAACTAGGGAGATTATAATTAATAAACAAAAACATCCACACTACACAGATTCACAGAATATAATTAATTTTAATTAAAACAGCTAGGCATCTACCCATCTACACAGATTTACAAAATATCACAAAAGAAATTAATTTCTCTTTTCATTTGCACGTTGAAATCAAATCAGTACACAGATGACTGATTCACAACATTCAAAAAACTCATCCTGATACCGGGATGGCATTCCACGGAATTTTTTACATTCTTTTGTTCTTGCAGCTTCGTTAGCCTCGAGACCCTGTAAAATTTTATGAGAAAATCAAAATCAAAAGAAATGAGAGATAGAGAGATAGAACATGATAGGGTCATAGGAGAAGAGATATAGACGACGAAGGGAGAAGAGAGAGATAGAGGCTTACCAAAGAGAGAGAGAGAGAGAGAGAGAGAGAGCCGTGCGGTGGGACTTTGAGAGTGGGGGTGCCGCACCTAGGGTTAGAACTGAAGAAGAATTGCAGAAGAAATGAAAGGTTTCAGGGAGGGAGGGAGAATTCGAAAGCCTTAGGGCTTTAAGTTACCACGTAAAACGACGCCGTTTTACGTGGACTATAGGCTGGGCTGGCATTTTGGGCCTTTTGGGTTGGGCTGTTGGGCTTCTTTTTTCTTTTTTTCTAAACCCTAATTCAAACCCTAAAGGCATAATCTAAATCCTAAATCAATTTTAATCTATGTTTTAACACTAAGTTTTTTATATAGTTTTTATAATTCTTTTATCACTTAATTTTAATTGTTAGTATTTATTATTAATAATTATTATTCAACTAGTGTCTAATTACATGTTATTATATTATAGTATTATATACATGTTATTAACTCAATATAATATTTTATACTAATTTCTAACTTATAAGTTATTCCTATAGTATTTAATAAGCTATTAGTATTATAGATTTGTACTATTGTATTTAATTACATGTTGTTCTACTAAAGTATTACATATTATTATATTAGTTTCTAACTTAATTATATACTAGACTTAGTATTCTATATTTAATGTAATTATACTAGTGATTATACATTAGTATACATATTATTATACATTAATTATTATATATTAGTATTACATATTATTATATATTGGACCATTGGTTATTATACATTACTATTATATGTTATTATATTTTAGTTATTATATTATATATTACTGTTTTTCCACTAGTATTACATGTTATTATATTTATATATTAGTAATTTAGTGTTACATGGCAGTAATATTTTAAGAGTATGATGTTTATATGTACTAAACTATTATTAGTCAATTTAGTTTATATATTATTTTATAATAATTAGATCATACTAGTATATTATTGAATTTAACTAACTATATAAGATATAGTTATATAAAATTTTCATGTTATTATACTTTAGTTATTATACATTAGTATTACCTGTTATTATAAATTTATATATTAGTTTATCTATTAGTATTACATGTTATTATATTTATACATTAGTAAATTAGTGTTACATGTTAGTAATATTTGTAATAATATGATGTTTACATATACTAAACTATTATTTTATAATAATTAGCCCATGCTAGTATAATATTAAGTTTAACTAACTATATAAGATATAGTTATATAAAATTTATATTATTAATTTATATATATATATAAACACATATATTTATCAAATATGTACAATATTGGTGTTAGAGTCAAAGTCGGATCGGAAAGGAGTTGGAGTCGGTTCAACTCCACCTCCGACTCTGACTCCGACTTCCCAAAGGAAAAAAACTCCGACTTCGACTCTGACTTATCGGAATCGGAGCAGAGTTAAAGTCAGAATCAGATTTTCGGATTTTTTCTTAGCCCTATATACAAATTCAAGTGACTCAAGTAAGAAAGATATAACATATGGAATGGACCGGCAATATTACAATTTATGTTATTGCCTATTTATATTTTTAAAGCATGATTAAATGCTTAATAAATATTATAAGACTTATATTATGTATATATCGTTCTCCCACTTTTTTTTTTAAAAGAGCCTGTAGCCACATACATAGCAACCCCGTCCCAAGTTTATTAATATGCCCTCACTTATGGCGGAGGAATACCGTGGTAACATCATTACACTTGAGGGCTTACATGATAAGTGCTATAAAACTAACCCAAAACCAAGTGACAAAATAAACTAAAAAAACAAAAAAAAATCTAACAAGCCTAAGCCAAACAACCAACAAAACTCGAAAAAAAAAAAAAAAACTAAACAAGCCTGAAGAAAGCAACAACAAAAGCAAGAAAAAGATTAGCGACAACATAACGAGGGAATACTCAATTTGTCCAAGCAAATTAGACCTCTCAGCAACCTCAGCACTTCCCCAATCACTTGCTGCTCCATGTGATGACCAAGCGAACCATACTTAGCAAGCCAATCAGTAGCTTTATTACCTTCCTTGAAAACAAGACAAACAAAGCAAACCATCGAATCCAAAAGACCAAAAATCTCCTCCCAAAAATCCTCAAGATACCAATCCCCACATCGTCGTTGTTTCCAACACACAAGTGAGTCAAGTTCAACTTCCACATAGCCAATTCTCATAGCTTTGCAAGCTTTAAGGCCATACAGCAGAGCTAATAATTCCGCTCTATTATTCGAACCAACCTCAAGAGGAAAGGCAAAAGCATGAATTAAACTACCATGATCATCTCTTATAATACCACCCACCCCAGATAGCCCAGGGTTTCCAAAACTAATACCGTTAGTGTTTAACTTAAAATGACCCTGAGAGGGTTTGCGCCAGGCCACCAACCTCGAGCATCGCCTCGGCGGAACAAGAGGTGAGATAAACAGGGATTGTGAAATTTGAGAATCATGCCTAGAGCATTTCGAAACTTTGTGAATGCCCTGACAGATTGAGCGAATCTCATGAACAATCGAGTGCCAAACCAAATTAAAAGGCTCAAGTCGACCTTCCATGTGAGCAACACATCTACGACGCCAAGAAAGAAGAGAAGGAATGAGTCCCACAATAGTACCAACCTGAGAAGAGGAAGATGCTCGACGAAACCAAAGGGACACTGTCTCTTGCCAATTACCACGAAGCGACAACCCAAAGATAGCTCCACAATAGTGCCAGATTTGCACAGCAAAATCCCCTCCAAACAACACATGATTTTGATCCTCGTAATTACCAGTATCACAGCAATCACACTTAGAAACAATCGACACCCCTATCCAACATAGGCGGTCATCCACACTAAAAGCATTATGCCAAGCCTTCCACAGAGAAATCGAAATCTTCAAAGGGAGCAGATTATGCCACATCCAAGGATGCCCATTTATAGTAGAACCCCTAATACGGATACAATCCCACGCTAATTTTGTGGAGAAACAACCACTATCTTGCTTTATCCATACCAAAACACCCGATCCTCCCTTGCAAATTGCTAAAGATTCCAAAATATCATTAACATGATCATGGCCCACCAAACTAACCAAGAAATCCACATCCCATGAATTCGACAGTTGACAATCCTTAACTTCAAGTAAAGGACTACCTACCACTGGAAAATCATAAAACAATGGACCCCGGTCCCGCCACTACCAGAAGAAAAGGTTGCCTTCCCTGAGCCGCCACTTAGAATTTTCGAGCACCAAAGGAATACTTTTAGCAATCATTTTCCAAAATCTAGTGCCTTTATTAGCATCAATAAGAGCCCAAGGTTTAGAGCCAACATATTTATCCTTGAAAAACTGAGCCCATAATGACTTACCTTGGATTAAATTCCAAACGAACCTCATATGCAAAGCCTTCTGCATATCATCTAGATGACGCAAACCCAACCCACCTTCATTCATTGGGAGACACATGTTCTTCCAAACTACCCATTTTTCTTCCCTTTCCCACTAACCTCTCCCCAAAAGAAAGTGTTCATTAAGTCATGCAGCTCATTGATGATAGATTTAGGGACCTGAAGGAAAGCAAACAAATGAAGAGCCATGCTAGAGAGCACATGCCTCAGAAGGATAAGACGACCTCCCGATGAAAGGAGCTTCATCTTCCAGCCACTAATTTTATTGCGGACTTTTATGACCATTTCCTCCAAGTGAACTTGCTTTAGCCTCCCCGAAATAATAGGAACTCCAAGATATTTGAAAGGGAATGAGCCTTTCGAATACCCAGTCATACGCTTAATAGCTCTCTTACGACCCGAAGTAATCTTTTGAGAAAAAAGAATCGCAGTCTTATCTCTATTAATGCACTGGCCAGACCAAGTCTCATACTTCTGAAAAATAGACAGGAGTTCCTGAATAGATCTCTTACTACCATTAGTGAAGATCACCACATCATCAGCATACATAAGATGAGAAATTTGAACCGTGCCTCTGGCTTGTGAAAATTGTCCAAATTTGTTTTCCACAACACTATTCTTAAGGAGTCTAGAAATGACTTCTTGAAGAATAATGAACAGATAGGGTGAAAGAGGATCCCCCTGACTCAAACCACGACCTTCTTGAAAGAAACCCTTATGGGTTCCATTCATCATAACATAATACCAAGGAGAGGAGATACAGGCCTGAATTAAATCACAAACCTGAGTAGAAAAACTGAAAGTGCGAAGTACCTCCAAAAGGAAAGACCAATCAACCCGATCATATACTTTAGCCATATCCACTTTCAGAATAATATTACCACCATGGGCTTTCTTATTAATAGAATGCATCATTTCCTGCGTCAGGGAAATATTTTCAAAGATACTGCAACCCGAAATGAAAGCACCTTGCTCAAGAGAGATCATGCTTGGAAGAAGACTTGTCAACCGATTAACCAGAATTTTAGAAGAAATCTTATAGAACACCGAACATAGGCTAATCAATCTAAACTTATCAACCCAATGGGCACATCAACCTTCGGGAGTAAAACAATGAAAGAGGCTGAATAGAACCGCGGAAACTGCTTTGAGCGGAAAAAATCCGAAATAGCTTCAAAAATGTCCACTTTAACAATTTCCCAACATCTATTAAAGAAACCTGCACCAAAACCATCTGGACTCGGAGAACTATTAGATGGAATATAAGACAAAGCCTCAAAGATTTCATCCATAGTCGGAATACAAACAACATGGTCATTATCATCATTTGAAATAACAGGCGAGATAAGATAAGACAGGTTCGGTAAAACACAGGGAGGATTTGCTTGAAGAAAACCAGAGAAATACTCAACCGCTCCCTGGTGGATGGCTTCAGGTGACTCGAACACGATCCCATCTGCAGCTCTCATGCCAGATATGCGCTTGCGCCTCTTATTAGCCAAACAAGCATGAAAAAATTTAGAATTTCTATCACCTTCCACCTTCCATTTTAACTTTGCCATCTGAGCCAAACGAATATCCTCCCTACGTCTCCACGAAGACAATTCCTGAGAGGTCAAGACTAACTCCCTATCATCGTCGACATTCCAATCATGCTGAGGCCGGCTTTCAAGCCTTTCCACCTGCCCCTCAAGATGGGCAATATGAGAGGTAGTCCGACCAAAAACCCTCTTATTCCATTCTCAGAGAACAACCCAAACCCGTTTAGGTTTACTAGCAAGATTCCATAAACCCCCACCAGCCACAGGAACCATCCAAGCCCTCTGTACACATTCAAAAAACTCCATATGATCAACTCACATTTGCTGAAAACGAAACGGAGAAGGACCATAAGAGAAAGGATCAGCAAATAATTCAATATGCATAGGACAATGATCCGAGGTGGACCGAGGAAGATAAGAACAAGTTGCGTGAGAAAAACGGGACAATAAAGTAGCATCCATAAATACCCTATCAAGTTTTGCCCAACTCCGGGATAACCCCTGTTGGCCATTGCACCAGGAGAGTTTGTTACCCTAAGTTTTCATATCAATCAAGCCACTCTGGTCTATCCAATGATTAAAATCATCCATAGCAGCCCGAAGCCTAGGCCGACCTCCCCTCCTTTTCAAGTCGGAACGAATCCTGTTAAAATCACCTGCAAATAAACAAGGCTCGGCTCCAACACGATTCAAGCACAAATCAGCCCATAACTCCTGCCTATCACTCTGTGAACATTTAGCATAAATGAAATGACATAACAAAACCTAATTTCCGACTTCAACACGAGCCAAAATAAATTGAGAAGTCATACCAGTAATATGAACCACAACGGCATTATTCCAGAATAACCACACTTTCCCACCAACAGCTTCATTAGACGTGCCATTCTCAAAATTCAAACACCTCATCAAACTATGAGCTTGATCAAAATTAGTAAAAGGTTCCATTAAAACAACGATAACAGGTTTGAGAGACCCAATCAACTTCTTTAACCGACCTTTAGAGGTACGAATCCCTCTAATATTCCATACAAAGATGGAGCCAATCATAGAGAAAATTTAGTGGTTCAGGTTTGGACACGAGTAGAACTCCTGACTTTCACAAACTGTTTTTTCAAATAAGTTCTTTTGGCAACGAAAACACCCTCCGACTCCGTGTGATAGTCCTTCTCCTGAGGCAAAACATCCAAACCAAGATCAGGTTCCGGGTCTGAAACTGAGGTCCCTTCAAAAAGCAACTGATTGATATTTTTTGGACTGTCATGCACTTGTGCCTCTGCGGCATCCAAAAAATCCCCTGCTTCAAGACAAACTTCCTCTGTTTCAGTAACTATCTCAGGGACTTGGTGTACGAGAGCAATAGAGTACACCTGCGGACCAACTTCAAACGGCAACTCATTAGCATGGTACAGGTCCAACGTAAGCAGGTCTCCAGCCAACTCAACAACCACCCTCTGCGTCTGAACCAACGATAGAGATTGCTAATTACCCATTTGCAACTCAGACGAAGACGACTACACCAACTGGAACTCATCAAGAATTTTCCCAGCACTCGTCTGACCAGCCACCTCAGAAAACACCACCAAACTCTTATCTTGTTGTATATTCGACGGGGCCCCTGCCTCTAGTTCCTTCCCAGATTCATTCTGAACCGCAGCCTGCTGAACCACCTCTCAGGGATCTTATCCTTCGAATCCTTTCCATTAGTACCACGTTTTTGCCGAACCCAAGTCTTCTCCCCATTCACAGCCTTCCCAACACGGCACGTACTGGAATTATGTCCCTGCACTTTGCATCTACAACAGAAAGCATGTAGAGTTTCATAAATAATTTCTTGTTTGCTGCTAGAAGGCATACCAGGGACTCCAATCCAGAAAAATGGGATAGGTTGAACCGCCACATCCATCTCCACGCATAGACGAGCTCCATCCGTGCGAGTTACACATCGGGTAGGATTGTCTCTTCTGATGAACTTGCTAATAAGAGAAGTGAAAATACGTAAAAAAGACTCATGATAGAAGTTTGGAGGCAAACCTGGGAGCACAATCCAAACCAGAACCATGGAGGGTTCCTCTTCCTCATTGAAGTCAGGATTCCAATGGAACGCACAATAGAAAACTCCATCTATATCGCAGGCTTCATGAGACAAACCTTTCAGGAAATCATCCTCAGACGAGAAACGGACGAAGACATTGCAAGGACGCTACATAGCAGAGACCACTGGGCTACCTTCCAGACCCCAACGACAGCGTATGAAAGCTCTAATGGCATCCAGAGAGGGACGGTTCCTAAGAAACTTCATATGAACGGCTCAGGCGAACGAGATATCTCCTCTTTCGAGAACTGAAAATATAAAACACCATCTGAACTCTTAGGCAAACGAGGAGGGACAACAACCTCTGGGAGAGGCTGGGGCACAGCCACAGCGAGTTCTGCAAAAGAACGTCGCCCAGCCGCGGCTGCCATGCAGCCCTACGTAAATGAGATCGTATGAGAAAAAGAAACAAAACCCTAGCAAAGTGCAAAACTTCATACGCACTTGAGACACTCAAATTCGCAAGAGATCTCAATTAGTTTGATTTCTACATGGGGTATATTTTTCTTGTCAAAACGAAAATTCTATACCTGGGGTATCTATCACTCTCCCGCTTGCATCAAGTGAGATGAGAACGATAGATTATTGGAGTTGTTCCACATCAGTTGTAGAAGGGGCTAGTAGTCATTTTATAAGTTTGAGGGAAAATCTCACCTCTTTATCTAACTTTTGGAGTTGAGAGAGGCCTAAGACTACTCAACACTGGCATCAGAGCCTAGGTTTACCAACAGTCTGCAGGAGAAATGGGTTGTCGCTGCTTCGACCCAAGGCCTAATGTGTAAGAGGAGATTGTTGGAGTTGTCTCATATCGGTTGTGCAATGGGCTAGTATTCAGTTTATAAGTGTAAGGGAAAGTCTCACCCCTTGAACTAGCTTTTCCTAACAATACTGGTATCATTGTTGGGTTTGTGGAGCCTGGTTCTGTTGGTGTGTCTGCCCAATTTGATGACCAGACCCGACAAAGATGCATTATAGTTTTTTGGCAGATTTTCAATGAGGCTTGGGCCATAGAGCGCATATAGGCCCAAGCCGAAGCAAAAGTTCACTCGACACTCTGCTCGAGCGAATAATCCAGAAAAGTAAAAACTAGGATTTCTTTCGTGTGACACTATAAATATGTACTTAATGAACAGTTTAGTATGTTCTAAGTGTTTTGAACTGTGAGATTTCATCTCAAAGTGTATTTTATAATTCCTCAACATAATAAGATCATCTGCAGCTCTGTGGACATAGGCACGTTGCCAAATCACGTTAATTTTTGTGTCGTGTGATTAATTTATATGTGTTTGCTTTCGCTTGTTTGTCATCGTTGGTTTTTTTCTCAACATATATAGATAAATCTTTTCTTAATAGTTTGATTCCTACATGGGGGTATCTTAATAGTTTAATTTCATCATAAGCTTTTTATATTGAATTAATCTATATATGGTCGATGATATTGATCAAACTCATGATCATGCATGAAGCAAGTGATTACGCATGCAAGTTTGTTTTATTCATGTTCAGCCAAACTTCCAACTCCTACCAACAACGATAGAAATAATTAAAGATCGAAGTACTCCTACTGGGTACTCGATCGATTATTTCTATTTCTTCGATTATGATTTTTTAATTAAATAAATATTTTTAATAATAAAGCTGAAACAATATACACATGAGCTCATGCAGAACCACAACTACTGCAAGCCTACAACTAAGTGATGACAATCACTACTCCCAAACACGACTTGGAAACATGATACATAATTATCATAGGGCCGCCATACCAAGGTCACCTCATCTTAATTTTGGGTCTAATTCTTTCATTATTTTTTTTTTAATTTTTTGATATCACAATCATCAGTGTCATCATTGAGGACTTCTGAGTAATTAAATCCTTATCAGTATAATATATATATATATATATATATATATATAGTCTATACTATGATGATCTTAAGGAAAATAAGCACTCCCGAGATCTTTTTGACCTATTCTATTTGGGTGGATTTACACAAAAGAACAAAAAATGGCCGGTTAGCTTAATAGTACTGCTATATATTAATTAAGATGATCAGTTTAGAGCACTGCCAAGTAGTACTCTTGCATGATTGAATATTAGATAAACCTCCAATTGTTTAATTAATGGCAATACTAATTAGATGATCCAACCAGTTGCATTCAGGAATGATCTTGTGCTTTTCCTATTAGATCTTACCATATAGGAATCTTTAGTGGAAAACTTAGTTTCCAAGAGGCCAGCAGTCTAAGGCCCTTATCCTTAATTACACCATAATTAATTTTAATATATATTACATGGAAAGATAATGCCCTAAACACAACTATATCTTATATATTGGGTTCTGCACATTTAATGCTCTAAGTACGTACGTACAGTAGTAATACTTCATCACTCACACCAGAAAGATCAGAATTAAGCTGCAAGATGGTTGGGAAGCTCTCCCACGAGATAGAGGTAAACGTGCCGGCAAGCGAAGCTTGGGAGCTCTATGGCACCCTTCGGTTGGGAAAACTTATTGTTGAAGAAGCTTTTCCAGGTATCATTGAGAAAATTGAGGTCATTGAAGGTGATGGTGAGGCTGGGACGATCGTCAAGATCATACCAGGTAACAATATTACAAGATGATCATCAAGTTCATGATGCTGATCGAATTAATCTTCCAATTAAAACTTTTTTTTTTTAATATTTAGATTATTATACTTAAAACCCTTGCATCAGAAATGTATCATGAGTACTGTGTTTTGACTAATCCCTTAAACTCTTTTGTTATGCAAATAGATTATTTTTTGCTATATATATATATATATCCAAATGGAAGGATCAGTAGTACTAGTTGTTCAGATCAATTAGCTTTTTACAGTGTATGTTTTAGATGTTTAAAGATTCTATTTAAATATTTACTAATGCCTTTTTCTAATTCATTCAACATTTATTAATATTGAATTAATTATTAGGAACACCTGGTTCTAAAGCTTATAGAGAGAAGTTCACAAAAGTCGACAATGAGAAACGCCTGAAAGAACTAGAGGTGATTGAAGGAGCTTATCTTGAGATGGGTTTTACATTTTATCGTGTGAGTTTTGAGGTCGTGGAAAAGGGCGATGATTCATGCATTATAAAAACTAAAGTTGAGTATGATGTGAAGGAAGAGGCAGCTGCGACTAATGCCTCCAATGTCGTCAGCATCGAGCCATTGGCAAAAGTTGCAGAAGCTGCCATAAATCATCTCCTGAAAAACAAAACTACTGCTTAAGATTATTATATTACACATAGTTGGGAGCTTGATTTTGTAGTACTCTTGTCATGATGATCAATATATATATAAAATAGCATCTTATTAATTCAGTAATAAAATTTACAAAATGATGGTGATCATGTTGATGATCATAATATTAGGTTTTTCATGTAACAATCATCAATATATATGTTTGGGTTTGGTATATATCATTTTCTCCCTCCAACCATATCCCATATTTAATGTTTTGTAGTAGGGACTACTACAAACCAAAACTCTCGGTCGATCATTACATATATATATATATATATATATATATATAGGATTTGCATAGTAAAATACAATGGAATACGGTGTGTACGTTATATATAGTATTGCAATACAGACAATACAAAGAGTAGTACTCGATCGATAAGGCAGCTAGGGTCGATCGGGTACGTATAGACTTGGTACTTTTTTATATCCTCTAATCACATGATGCATGTTGATATGTCGGCATTTCCACGAAGTATTAGCAAATAGAAAATGGAGGTTAAAGAACCATTTTAATATCAAAATTACAAGGAAAAATAGCACCTAGCTCTCCCCACATGTATAGGTAGATCCTCCTAATCAATTCCTTCATTGATTCATTGATTGCATTCCTTTTGGGATTTGTTAGAAAAGTACAAATTCAAAGGAACAATATTCTCAATACGCATCTACTACTACTACTTGGGTTGAATAGGCCGTATTTAATAAAACACACAATGATCTAATTATTTAAAATATTAAATAGATCGACCAGTACTACATCTAGATCATCAATAGATCATGATAAGATTGATATTGGTTTATATACGGAGCTACAGGTTTGTTGATTAATTCAAAACGAATATATTATAAATACCAGAAATTCTTTAGCCGAGATCTCACAAAAGTAAACTCACAAACTAACGTATCTTCATGTGATACATTAGATTATAAAAATAGTATTTTTATTGTAAAGTACTAGATCTAACTAATTAATTATTGTATTAAGCAGTAGTACTCATATTAATTTGTGAATTTACTTTTATGAAATCTTTGTGACTGTAACACTTGTCAATTAATACACAAATATGTTTCGTGAGCTTTGCTTTTTCACTCTATTTTAGCAACCAAAATGCATTTTTTATTAGCTTGATACCACATTAAACGTGAGGATATTGACTGTAAATTGAAATATGACCAAAATAGATAATAAATAATAATAAATCTTGAAATGAAAACAGTTTACTATTATTGCTTTTATTTTTCTTTCTATCAAAAGTTGTGAATTTTTAACTTTTGAAATTAATTTTCACCTAATTTAATATTCCACCACCATGTTGAAAATTTCCTCAAGATCCTATTTGGAATATTCTCCTAATTTACTTCTTTTTTTGTGTGAATAGAAAGTGGTTCCTTGTCACAGTAGGAATTATAATTAAATATTTGTCATTATTTGATGATCTTGTCCTACCATGAATAAAAATTTAATTAGTGCTTTTTTAATGGAACACAATTAGGAATATGAATTTGCAGTCTAGGTAAGGCTTCTAGAAATCCAGTGGCTGTAACATAAGACCCAAGCCAATGATCAGGCTCTATCATCAGAATGTAAGGTCTCGTTTGTTTTCGAAGATAAGATGAGTTGAGATTAAAGTTAAAAGTTGAATAAAATATTATTAAAATATATTATTTTTATTTTGAGATTTGAAAAAATTGAATTGTTTATTTTATTTTATGTCTGAATTTAGAAAAGTTCTAATGATTAGATTAGATGAGATGAGTTGAAAGAAGTTGTGAAAACAAACTAGGCCTAAATACTCTTCAACCCAACTTACTTAAATGTCCAGTTTTTTTTAACTATTTTTTTGTGATAAGAAAATATCAAATCTTCACAACAAGATTTGCTCAAAATAATAAACTAAAAAGCTTAGGTATGCCATGATCATGACATGACATCATACACGTTATTTTCAACATTATAATATAGATCATTAACCCATGTATCATGATCATTAGTTCGTTTAATTATTTAATTACTGTTTTTAATAATATTGTTTTTGGTGGGTGAAAAAGTGGGGTTTTTGGGGGGTTAGAGGGTAGACTTCTAGATCAGTATATAATATGTTTCTGCAATGATATTCATACCTGAATCATGACTGCATGAACAAAGTACGTACAGGGATTTTGATGTTTTATCAGTATTAATGTTTGTATATATATTGCTCTTTGTATTGGAATCTTTGTACGTACTCTCCTCCTTGTCTTTACCTCTTATATCTATCTTGAGTTTATATATATCACATGGAAAGATACTGCAGTAAATGAACACAAATAGCTTTGGGTTTCTGCAGATTTCTGTACAGCTAGCAGAATCGAAAGAGAAGAAAACGCATATATATATAAAAGCTTAAAAGTAGCAAGCAGCAATATGGTAGTTGGGCAACTCTACCACGAGATGGAGGTAAAGGTGGTGGCTAGGGAAGTTTGGGAGCTTTATGGCACACTTCTCTTATCAAAACTGGCTAAAGAATCGCTTTCGGGTCTCGTTGAGAAAAGTGAGGTCTTAGAAGGTGATGGAGGTGTTGGGACTAAAATGAAGATAACATTGGTTCCAGGTATCATGCATACTGTATGCAGCTAGCTAGTATTAATCAAATTAATTATCAGGATGCTGGTGAATGTTTTGTTATTATTATTTTTTTCAAGTTTCTACTACTAATTAACATTTCTTTTGCAAATCAATATTTTTTAATTTGAGGGCATCAAACTAGGAAATTAATATATATATATATATATATATATATATATATATATGCATGAAGTGAGCCAAATAGTATTTATTGAGTATTTAAATTAAAGTTGTCTAAAAAAATTCACGATAATAAATGTTAATATAGGCTCTATCTCACTTGAAGTCCTCAAATCTGAACAAGAATTTGAAAAGATATTTTTCAAACCAAACACAATAACCTTTCATCATTATTACAATAAAAAAAGCAATAAACAATGTTCAAAAACATACTTGTGAATAAGATCTTTGCAGAGATCTAGTACTTTTTATAAGAATATATAGGGGTGTAACCGGTCCGGTTCGGTCCGGTGTTGGAGAAATTTTGGAACCGAACCGGTATATACCGATTTTGAAAATTTAAGAACCGATACGGACCGATTTATCAACAAAATCGAAACTTTCAGTTTTTTCAGTTTTGGTCCGGTCCGGCCGGTTTTCCAGTTTACCATTTATACATATGACACTATATATTTTTAATATTATAATTTTTTTAATACTAAAGTGAGAATTTAGTATTTATTATTAACAATTACTAATTCTTTAATGTTCAATTATAGTAGTATAATATAATTAGTGTATAATTATATTAGTATATTAATTTTATGTTATAAGATTAATAGACTTGAATAATAAGATTAGAATTTCATGTTATATTAATTATAAATGTAACATATAATATATATAAAAATTATATATAATATAAAAAATTAAAAATATACATGTACCGATCCAGTTTGGTTTAAACCGATTTTCAAAATATGAAAACTGGTACCGCACCGGACTAGTTACAAACCAGACCGAACCCATCGGTCCAGTTCAACCGATTTTTCAGTTTTTTCTTACACTCTAAGTATATATTTAGATTTAACGGTTTTTGTCATCCAAAACGATTATTTCTTGGCAGGTATCCAAACAATATACAACAAGAGAATAGAAGGTAAGATTGTAAGTTAGCTTCTTATCAAAAGGATCATGAGAAAGATTTAAGTTGTGAAAAAATTAGTAAATTAGGATTGTAAATTAGTAAAGATTTAAGATTTAAGTATGGGCGAGTTGAGACTAACCATGCTTGACTTGAGAGTCTCAAAAATCGACCGAGCTTTAATAAAAGTCAAGCTCGAAAATTCAGTTCGAGGTCAACTTGCGGAAAATCTAGTTTTAGCTCGGCTCATAACTCAAGTTGTGAATTGATTCGAGTGCTTAATTTAGCTTGGCTTAGCTCCACTTTAGAATTTTTTAAGTTCTTATTTTTTCATTTTAAAAAAATAATAAATAAATAAATGTATGAATAAATAAATAAGTGAGAGAATAAAATAAATAAGATTTTAATTTTTACTGATTAATTTGTCAAATATAAAAATTATAGTAATAAAATATTACGGTTTATACTTATCATTATATCTAATATATTTCATATATAAAATAATTTTATTAATATATATGTTTGTATTATAATATACATGAGCAATCTTACTTGACTATCAAGTCCATCTTAATACGAGTTTGTATTAATTCATAATCTTTTATATAAATTGTATCGTTTAATAATCAATCATTATTTCATGCTCACGAACGGACTTATTTAATAAACAAATCGAGCAGAAGTCTAATTTAATCAAATCAAATTCGAGCTGCCGGTTTGAGTAGCTATATATTATACTTCTAGTGCCTATAACTTGAGACATTGTTCAGATGAGATGTGTATGTCATATATAAATGCACTGTATATGCTCTATGTTTTAGAAGTTTGAAGTTTCAATCTGAATTGTTACTCCATTTTTCTTCACTTAACTCTTTCTTCTTCGTTGAAACAGGGTCAGCTGGCTTTAGAACCTTAATAGAGGAGTTCACAAATGTCGACAATGAGAAATACGTGAAGGAAGCAGAAGTGATTGAAGCAGGATATCTTGATCTGGGATTTACTTATTATCGTGTTCGTTTCGAAATAATCGAAAAGGGTGATGATTCATCTGTAATCAAAACCACGGTTGATTATGATGTCAAGGAAGAGGCTGCTGCTAATGCCTCCTATGTCAATATCGAGCCAATGCTAAAAATTGCAGAAGCTACCAAAAAGTATCTCCTGGAAAACAAAGCTGCTAAATCTGCATATTAGCTATAAAAACTTGTAATTTTCCATTGAAACAGCATCTTCAGAAATAAAGTTTCAAACTTGTGTTAAATCATATTTGAAGACCGTACAATCACAAATTCCCCATCATACATGATCAAGTCAAACCAATAAGTAGTAGTCAACATTGATTGAACAATGAAACTGGATTTTTTTGACAAACAAAACGATTAATATTTTTGGATGATAATTTCAATATTTATTTAGGTGTCACGAGTAATACTATATACAGTCGTGGAGTGCATAAACGCCATGTAGTCCTTTTAAAAAAAGAGTAGAATACACTATTAAAAAATTAATTTTTAGTAATTATACAGCGCTTACACACTCACGACTGCAACTATCATTTATCTTCGAGATTTGGAATATTTTTTGAAATTTTATTGTTTAAGAACACTGCTGTTGCTTTTCAAGATGTTGATATTTCCATGCAGCGTTAAATTATAATACTCAGGATTAACAGAGAGAGTTGAAGATTATAAACAAAAACGGCATGCCTGGAATATTAATCTTCCACCACTTCCACTTCCAGCAGATGATGAAAGTGGGCATTTTCAGAATTTAGAAGTGCTCAAACTAAGAACTCACTGTAAATTATCTGAATATTGAAAAACCAAGCGAGACTACAACTCTAATTACGAACGTTAGAGTTTATTATAACAAGACCACATCAAGGTTTTAAGAGTAAGTACACATAAAGGAGCAGGCGGGGAGGGAGGCAGAGAGGTATACCTCTTTTCTATGGAAGTAAACAATCAAACACACTCGTACACGGAACATTCAGCGGTCGAAATTCTTCTGTTTTGGGTTGCTAATATAAGAGAATTGGTTTCTTTGCGTTTCGGCCATTTCAGGACCTTCCTATCTTCATTCTTGATTAGCTTTGTAGTCACAGTCTTAAGAAGACTCCTCATGTATCTTACCATGATAGTAACAAGCTCTCTGCAACATTTAAAAAACAGTTTAACAGTTCTCTGAAGGATGCATTTATTTGTATACCAGAACAAACAAGTCAATATCTAAAAGTTAAAGCCTCTACGCGCGTCACTAACAAACAGTATCAGATAGAACTAACAACAAGAATACCCTGCAGCATCGACTATAATAGCAGTTGAGTCCTATAGAAACAAGGAATGCCAAATAGTTGTATGCATCTTTCATCATCTGCTGTGTATTTGACTAATAATAATTTTTCATAATGAAGCTTTTCAAGCATTTTTATGAACTTTATTAATGGTTCAAAAAAAAAATAATCATCATTATACATAATATATAGTCCAACAGTATAAACACAAAACGTTAGTTTCTCTATTCATTTCGTTCTTCCTTTCTAAAATTCATCTTAAATAATAATCTAAAAATATACTACACCAAGATTTTTTTCATAATGCTTTTGTAATACCCCGGATTGAGTATATGTAAGTAATAAATGGGATCCTACATTGTTTGGAAGGAAGAAATTCATACCCTTTATAATGAGTCCAAAGGATTCCAATTGTAACATTGACTAGTCATTTTTAAGTATAGGCCTAGATGGTTTGGGTTTTCCTTGAGGCTAGGTTTGGATACCAAAACCATCTCAACCCATCTCATCTCATCTCATTATTATAATTTTCACAAATTCCCACATAAAATACAATAAACAATTCAACTTTTTCCAATCACAAAACAATAATAATATTAAAGGAAAATATTCTAACAATATTTTATTCAACTTTAACTTTCATCTAAAATCATCTCATCTCATCTCATCTCACTATCCAAACCCTACTACCTGAGTCATTTACAGCTTTAGTTCTAACTTTTCGTCTGTAAGAGATGGTTTATTATGTGATAAGATTCTAACGCAGGTTTCGGGTTCCAAAAGCATATAAATCTATCTCAGCTATCAATTTTCTTCCAAGGACTGAACTCTCAAAACAATTTTTTATCAAGTATCCATGCTATTATCATTATATGGCCCAAAATTCATTACTATTATCATCCATAATTCATTATTTTCCTTGCACCTTTTTTCTTTTATAAGTAAATTATTTTCCTTGCACCTATTTGCAAAAATACCATCTTAGTTCTTCAAGATTTATTTCTATATGCAAAAGTAAAATAGTTTCAGATTTTTTTATTTTTTGAGTCATGGTGTCTGTGATTCTCTACACAGTCATGATGAAGAACAACAATCTGTAAAATGGTTTAATAAAAAAAAGAAAATCTGGGCCGACAGGTAATTTCCAAATTCTATGCAGGCTACCAAGATGTTCAAGAGTTGACACGCATTAAGAACAACTTCAAATAAGATGGAGAATACTGACCAAATCAAGGATAAAGGATGCATTGTACTTACAGTGGTGAGCAAGGAGAACAACCGCCATTTACATAGTACACAAACAAGTATGAGTCATAGTGCTGACCATTGATTAAGTAGAAACCTTGCAACCTCCTTACACACTTGAATGACATTTTCTTGTACAAATGGATTGCAGGATTATTGTAAAATATGACATGCAGGTAAACTGCTCGGCAAGTTGGGATACTTGATGCATATTTTATGACCTTCCGAATTAATGCAGAAGCTGCAAATCCATCAGGAATCAGTTTTTTTGTATGCAAGGAGTCTCAAAAATTGTATCAACGGGGGAATATCCTACCTATGGCACAATTTCTATAGGCTTCTACTACTCCCACCGTCAAAATGTAGACTAAAGTTTGATCTGATTTTGATGAGTCATATCTTAGCAAATCCGTTATCTACAAGGCCAACATTGGTAGAAATGAGTTAAGAGAACCAATAAAAAATAAAAACGAACAAAAAAGGAGAAATGATGCAAACTTACAAAATCCAAATGATTTTAAGCCCTTTGATTTACATACTACACCATGGTAAGTTAAAAAGATGAATATGTACAGAGAATGTCAATAAGGGGTAGTGAATCTGATAGGAATTTTTTGCATCAATAATCTCTTTAAGTTGGAATATCTCGTGGTAGCTTCTACAACACTAGATATGAGCCAAACATATGGTAATTGTATAAAGAGTTGCCAGATAGCCGGCAAGTAATGTCTCAAGAGTTGACCAGCGACCCCAAATCAAACCTCACCTTGCGAAGGATGAAAGAGGAAATAAACCATCAGGTATAAGGGTTTAATGAAAGTTGTAGAGTAAATTTTAACCACTCACCTCACTTTCTTTTGCAAGAACAATTCGTGCGGTTATAAATCCAATAAGTTCATCACTTTGACCATTTGGCCGACTGTGGTCAACGGCAGCCCATGATACAATTTCACGTCCATTGACAACATTTTGGAAGAACTCAGACTCGTACCTGCGGATTAGCACTGTGTTATAAAGAAGACATTTCATCATCCTGAAGTCTCTAATTGCTGAAGAGAATCGGATGAAAACATATACCGGATGGGAAACAAATCCCCATGGATTCGCTCTAAAACCTCAAGGTCGGAGGGTTGTATAGGCCTATAGCATATAGTTGGATGGTGAGACAGCTTTGGGTTTACCATTGAGGATTGCGCTGTTAATCCCCAGCAAAGATCTGATATACACGGAGAATGCGACCACAAACTTCTTCCATTTATATCAGATCAGCCACAAAGGCCGTGCAGCAGTTGGAGAAAACTGTAAAAGAAATTACGATTTCATTAGTTACTTATGATTACAGATTGCACACATACAAAATACAGAGAGAAGGTGATTTCATATTTGAGTTGGAAAGGAGCAAAGAGCATATTCAATTTATAAAAATAATATATAAAAATAGAATGCATTGTTTTGACAAGCCTAACAGTATTCACACTTTTTCCAATTATCATTGACTGTGCTTTGGTATCTTTCTTTCAATCAAACGAATAAAAAAACATTGAGAACAATAGTGATTACGAACACTACTATGAGGATAGGAGAAGAAAGGGAACACTGATGCTAAGTTCTTTTCAAGGGAAATATGTTATGCCCCGCAATAATAGCCATGAAATTCTGATACCATCTACATTAGATTTACACAAGAAAGATCAAAAGTCAGAATATTGTTAACATCTTGACTCTGCACTGGTTATCTTCACTTCTAAGTTAACAGAAATCATAGACTATCACAATCAAATTATGGTGTTATAACCGAGATGTGAAAACGTATATTAGTATCTCTATATTAGTATCTACTTGTCCAAGCATACAAAACTGATTCTCTCCATATAGAGTAACTTATTTTCAAAGTTAAAACCAGATTCCCGAAGTTAAAACCAGATACCCTTCAAAGTTCAAAGTGATATTTAAATCAACACCCTAAAAAGTATGAAACAAACTACACCATGAAACCAGTTGGCGACACACAAGTTTATTGATTGGATATATAAAGAAAAGATAAAAAAGAGGATGAATGATTCCATCGCTCTACAGAAGAAAGGATGTTCAATAGCTAATCTTAGCTTTCAAGTTTAAGGATTGCATATTCCTAAATAATCTCTGTTTTTTTATTAGCACCGGGTATTCGAGAACGTCTCGACTAATCCTAGAGGTGCACAGGCACTCAGCAAGGAGTTTTCCGCAAGTGCACCTCAGGTAATTCAAGAAAGAAAATCCTTCAATCCAATGGCTCCTAAATATTGTTTGCACCCAAGAGGATTCAAACCTTAGACCTTGGAGGGAGCATACCACCAAGACCAAAGCCTTTACCACTTGAGCCAACCCTAGGGATTTAATCTCATTTTGAAAAGAATAGAGTTTCTATTTTCAATAAAGAATAGAGATGCGTTAAAAAAGCAAGGAAAAATGTATAAAGACAATCAATAATAGAATAGCCATAAAGAAGATAAAAAATCATCAACTCTATTATGCCAAGAAAGATTGGAAGTCATGTAGTTGACCACTAACAGAATACACTTGCAGAATAAACTTTTTGCAGTACGACACTTCTTTTGTTGGAATAAAATGGTACTTATTTTTCCATAAGAAAGGGCATGGGGGGTGGTGAGCAAGGTGAGAAATTAAAACAAATACTACAACGGCACCAAGGACAAAGCCTAGAAGGGTAAACTAAGTAAGAAGATTTATAGGAAAAACAACTCAGCAGGATTTAAAAACATCAAATTAGGGGTATGTGAACTTCTGACCAAGGTGACCAACAACGCCAAGCAGTTATACATACATATATATATATATATATATATTAAGGTAGTGATTGGCACACTTTTTTTATCGGTAAACAAGATTTTATTGATCAAAAGAATAGGCAAGAGCCCAAGTATACGGGATATATACAAGAGTAACGCCAAAGCGTGCTAGTTTAGAGATACAAGGAATTCATGAAAAGTCATGCCTAGAAAATCAATTACAATCGACCAAAGGAGTAAAGTATAGAATAATAAATTTCTAAGCTCATCCATAGACTGCACTTGATCTTCAAAACTTATTTCATTCCTCTCCCTCCAAATACACCACCATAAACATATTGGAACCATCTTCCAAATTGATGCAATCTGAGAGTAACCCTAACTGTCTCTCCAAGAAGCTAGGAGGTTAATTACCTATGTAACGCCCCAATGAAATGACCAAACCACATGGCCTATACTCCAAATGACTAGTCAATGATACAATTGGAGCCCCATTCGAACATTATAAAAGACAAGAACTTCTCCTTCCCAAGCAATGTGGGATCACATACACCACCTGTCTTATCCTCTTATCATATGGGGTATCACAATCTCCCTTAATTCCCGACGTCCTCATTGGCCCATCCGTAGTAGGTGGCACGGCTCAAATCCCACATTTCTGGTTGGAATAGGCTCTGATATCATTTGTAACGCCTCAATAGAAGGCCCAAAACACATGGCCTACACTCCAAAATGACTAGTTAATTATACAATTGAAGCCCCATTGGAACATTATAAAGAGCAACAACTTCTCATTCCCAAGCAATGTGGGAATACACCACCTACCTTATCCTCTAATCATACGAGGTATCACAACCCATCTTGGCATCACCCAAGCTAATCCCATCCGAGCAAAGACTTTATTCCACAATGCCCTAGCAATCTCACAATGAAGTAGTAGATGGTCAACCAACACTCCACTCTTTTTGCACATACAACACTAATCCATGACTATGATTCGACGTTTCCTTAGGTTGTCTAGAGTGAGGATCTTTCCCAAGAAAGCCATCCATACAAAAACATTTGCCTTTAGAGGTGCCTTTGTCTTCCAAATACTCTTCCATGGGAATGAATTTGTATTGTACATTGTCATGGCTTGGTAGAAAGAGCGGACTATGAACTTCCCTTTCTTAGAGGGGCACCAAAAGATCTTGTCTTCGATTCCCCCCAACAAATGGGTGGAGTACACTAGGTCATAGAACAACAAAAAAGAGTCAATTCCCTAATCTTGTGTATCTCTAAGGAATGTAACATTCCATTGGGAAATACCATTAGAGAGTATGAAGAGGTCCGCAATCAAGGCTTCTTTCATACTTGCTATACCATAAACTTGTGGATAAGTTTCCTTGAGTGCCCTCTCACACACCATACATCATGCCAAAATTTAATTTTGATTCATCACCCACTGCAAAGTGGGTATATCTTGTATATGTGTCCCAACCTCTTCTTATATGCTTCCATATAAATATTATAAAGTTCAAATATTTTTGAATATAAATATTTTTGTGTTGGGATTTGAAAAAATTGAACTATTTTTTGTGTTTTGTTCGGAAGTTTGAAAATTTTGTAATGATTAGGTAATGATTAAATGAAAAAGTTGAAAATTTAAAATTGAAATATATTTGTATTTGTGGTGTTTGGAAATTGGGATGGGAGGCCTTTGCTATCCAAACCAGGCCTTGGTCATTGTATAATGTTTAATGCAATGCATAGGCTTGAATGGTGGACCATTTTCAACGAAGAAAACTAAGAGGATGCTTGGGGAATGAGATGAGATGAGAATTTTGTGAATAGTAATACGATGGTTTGTGAATAGTATTGAGATAGTTTGAGTTAAGTATTTTTTGGATTTTGAAAAAAGAAAGAAAAAATTGAATAAAAAATATTATAAAGTTAGAAACATTGTTATAATATTATTTTTGTTTTGGGATTTAAAAAAGTTAAATTGTTTTTTATTTTTTGTTTAAAAGTTTGGGAAAGTTATAATGATTAGTTTGAAAAAGTTGTAATGATTAGTTTGAAAGTGTTTGTGTTTAAGTTATGTTTGGCAATAAAATAAGATGTGATGAGATAAGATGAGTTGAGATAAGATGGGATGAAAATAATTTCCAAACATCCTCTAAAATAATAATGTCTGGAACACTATTATGTATGTCACCTTATTCTGAGAATAAAAAAAAAGAATTCAATAAATGCTATCAACCCCAAACAAACTTGAAGAACTCGTGTCAAAACATATGGAACTTCAAATGTCCTAAGAGCATCCCAACAATACTATGATTTTCATTACTTTTTTTTATAGGTAATCAAGAAGTTTTATTCATAGAAATAGGCAAAGCCGGAGTACACAAGGAGTATACATGAGAAGCACCCAGTTAGAGTTTACAATCGAAATGAGAAAATCATGGACGTTTAGCCCATTACAAACAATGGCCCCCACCCATAAGAACAATGATGCTGTCCATACGAAAAAAGCTACTTTTGAAGGAGCTTTCGTCTGCCATATACTCTTCCATGGGAACATGGTCATTCCAGGGCTCGTTAGAACTTAGTAAAACGATCTGATAGTGAATCTACCTTTCTTGGAGGGGCTCCAGGTCATCTTATCACTGGTACCCTATCATTCTTACGGAATACAATACTGCATAGAACTCTGTGATAATCTCCAACTCCCAATCTTGGGCTGCCCTAATGAAATCAACATTCCATTGAGGGGAGCCACTGGAAAAGACCAAGAGATCGGCTATCACTACATCCTTTTCTCGTGCGAGATCAAAAATGGCAGGGAATGTATCTTGGAGACATCATTCACCACACGATTTGTCATACCAAATTATGACACAAAAGCTGTCACCCACCACAATATGTTCATGTCTTTGGAAGATCTCTCAATGTATCCTAATGTATTTCCACAAGGGCAATGCTAGGGATCCCGCTGGGGGATCCCATTGGAGCATCCAACTGTTTTTTTTTTTTTTTTAGTTTTTTTTTACGTAGTGATTAAGAAAATGTTGTTTAATAATATTGTGAAATTTCTTATTTTTTTTTAAATATTTACAAGTGTTAAAAAAATGATGTGAAAATAAAAACACTTTTAAAAAAATTTTCACATCATTTTTTTAATACTTTTAAATATTTTTAAAAAAAGAAAAAAAAATCACAATATTATTAAACAACATTTTCTTAATCACTACGTTAAAAAAAAACTAAAAAACAAAAAACAAAATTGGAGCGGGATGCTCCAACGGGATCCCCCAGCGGAATCCCTATCATTTTCCTTTCCACAAACTCATAACATATATGCCGCGTACCTCATTCGAGCACCATCCTTCCCAATCCTCCCCAAACTGTGAATCTATAACGGACTTCCATAGGGCCCTCCTTTCGTGTTGGTACCTCCACAACCATTTACCTAATAGGGCTTGCTTGAATTTCGTCAAGTTGCAAAGCCCCATATGGGCTTTTCATTACTATAGCCGCGCATGAAAACTACGCATTGAAAGCAATGTTTTCAAAGGTCCTACTAGATTCTCCCATGTAAAGGCTTCATCATTAAGTTATCAACACGAGGTCAATTTTTTTCAATTCTAGAACTTCTTTACAATTTAATGCATGAAACCAAACCAACTGAAACATATATATATACATATATACACACACACACACACATATATATATATAGAGAGAGAGAGAGAGAATCATAACAATTGCATTTTTTTAATATCAACTTCTACTTTTTTATACCTAAAAAACTCATCGAAGTGAAATCAAAATCCAGGAGAAACCAAACAGACATTGTTCACATCGTCACCATCATCATAATAACAACAACGAAAATAATAATAATAATAATAATATTAATATTAATAATATTAATAATATTAATAATCATAATATTAATAATTTCTAGATAGGTCTCTCTTGTATGCTCAATGTGTACTTGGGTTGAGCCTTTGCGCTTATCAATAAAGATTTTTTTTACTTATCAATAATAATAACAATAATGACACAAAAAACTGTGAACAAGGAAGAAGAGAGTTTGTAACTGATGGTGAAATCTAAAAAGATCACAGAGCAGGGATTTCGCTTTTCTCTACTTTGACACGGCATGAGAAGAAGCAAAGCATGAATTTCTTTATTTTTTTATAAATATATTAAACTTAATTAATGAAGTCTTAAAAACTTGGAAAAAAAAAAAACAAAACAAAACGAATCGAAACAAAATGAGCACCCATCCAGGGATTAAGGGTTTTAAAGAAAAATCCTTAAGGCTCGCCCCCATTTTCTCCTTATACTCAAAGCTCTGGTCGTTTCTTTATCTCCACCAAAATAAACAACTCAATAACGTCTTTACAATGCATCAACGTGTACACACAAACTTCACTTTCCAATACACCAAAAGTTACACCACATGGCAAGACATAACCAAATAACCCAAACAAAATGAGAAAAGCATTCCAAAAGAGCACTCGCTACCTCAAAATTCCATATTAAATGATCTATTGATTTCCCCCAGCTCCTACGCATGCAACGTCAATCCATTATGTTATGGTTCTGCTTGTGATTTTACCTGTAAATGATGTACTCTGGCTATGATGTACAGAAAGGTGAAAGGGACAACACAGAGAGGAAATGGAGAATTCATACGCTGGAGTGTGTTCGAGGCCACTCCTTCCTCCAGAGAGAAATTAAAAATGCAATAACAAACTTGTCAAATCTGACAGACTACCGCACCCACGTGGGCTTTAACAACCCTCTAATGTAATTACAAAATTACCCTTTCTTTGTCTTTTTCAGAAACAATAAAACTGTAGTAATGAAATGAGAAAAGCTATGCGTTTAACTAAAACCTAATGCTACGCCGTTTTACACTTATTCCCTATGGCATCGTTTAGACTTCAGGATAAGGCTCCTCCCGAACCCTAGCTCTTCTTCATACGGATGATGCGAAATCTCTTCTTCTCTCTCAACTGCTGCCTCTCTCTTCCAGAGCCCTAAAAACTCCCCCTTTTCTCTCCTTCGATCCACCACCTCCGAAGGCATGTAACACATTACAACAACGTTCCTTTTTTCGTAATTTATCCAAAGTAAGGACTTCAGGGCCGAAAGGACAAGTCCAACCAGATTAGCCCAATTTACTTCTTGCCGATTATATGGATGGGATAATTGAGTATGAAGACAGAGTCTACTGCCCACGAAATAGAACTTCCCATAAGGAATAGGCCCTCCCAAACAACAGCCAAGCATAAATGTTCCATAAAAAACACAAAGATTCAAACCCAAGAAGTACAGGACATTAAAACAAACAGTCTTCTTTACCAAGTAAAGACCCGATCTTCTTAACTTTTCTACATCGAATACTAAGCTCAATTCGAACTCTAAGACATTAAAAGAATTAAAATACCGAGAGAGAGAGAGAGAGCGAGAGAGAGAGAGGGATAGAGATTAAATTTCACACCATACGAACTCAAGATTAAACCGTCGAATTTTTCAAATAAACCATTAGCCATTAAAATTATATATAACACAAGCAACTCAATAAAATTCAATCAAGATTACTTCATCAAACACCAAGATTCAATTAAAAAATTAAAAAAAAAAGGAATCCCAGATAAGATCTCGAGAATAAAACTGAATCAGACCTACTTACCACATCGGTATTGGCCGAGAGAGTCCGGAGAGAGAAACGGAAAAATCAGAGGTTGGTGGAGGTTCAGAGATGAGAAAACAACGAGAAAAGGAACGGAAATTTTGGGTTTTCGTTTGTCGGTTCCAATCTTCTACGGGTAATAATTTCTTTCCAGGGAACGTATTGGACTTCGATTTTTGAAGCGTCAAATTGAAAATGGTATTTTATTATTCTTTGCTTTCGTATGACTTTAGTACTGTTCTCGGCAATATATAAAGAAAGACTTGGCACTTAAGAAAAGGTACGTGCAAAGAATTTTCTTGGCATATCAAGCAGGGAATTATTAATATTCATCATGACGAAAATGCCCATCATATTATTTGGTCGGTCTTTCTTCTTTTTTATTCCAATATTTTTTTAAAATTGGATTTAGTCATTTAGAATATTAGAATATCACACGATAGGGGCAAAAAAGGAACTATATAGGAAAAAAAGTAAAAAAGGTTTCCATGCATGATATGACATATGTGTTATGAGTATAAACATGTCTTTGTGGGAGTGGAGGTCTGTCCTTTTTCTCTTGGAAGAAATGCACTTTACACTTTCAAAATACAAAAATAAAAATTCACTAACATTTAAATTTCTACTTTTTTTTCCATTTTTATAACAATATAACTGCCAAGACCTCTGTAATTTGAGGGTACAAAATGCACCTTATTTTGTAATTTTCTTTTATTTTAAAATTTTTATTTAGTTTTTCATTTTTGGGTCATGTTGGCAATCCAATTATTTAAGCATGTGCAATGAGGCTAATCCCACCATCAACCTTGTTTGCAAGTCCGGGACGCTGAATTCGAGCTCGATCAAACTTAAAAGAAAAAATTAAAATAAATATAACGTTTGGCGTATGGAGATGATAAGTAGAATTAATCCTTAAAAATAGGCTCTACTGGATTTATTGAACAGAACAAACCAATATTTTCCAGATGATTAATCAAGTCAAATTCAAGCAATTCATGATTTATTGCAATCTTTATGGAGCACAATCCTGTGCAATTAAAATGTAAAAGGCATAATCAGTCATAACGAAATGAGTTTCCTATGACCCAACATGGTGAATCTATTTGGAAAATCGAGACAACATCATTGTTAGTAGAATGAAGATGATAAATGAACAAAGAGCAGAATTTGATGTTCAGACAAAGGAGATGTTCAATTCTTGTATACTTGTTACATGTATAGCATGGTGAAGTTTATATTTTTGATGTACCAAACTCCTGCGTCTTAAAATCTCAAAATTTACTGCCTTATGTTTTTAGCAACTTCTCTACATACTTTCTTATTCCAATTGTCCCTATGACAGTTTGTCGCAGCTATTGCCGAGTTCAGGTGACACGCCATATGCTTAGTATCTAGAACTCAAAGAACCGCACCAGTCATGAACCGATGATTGAGTATAGCCTCTGCAATAGGCCGTTTTCGGAAGTCGGGATTCAGCATTGCCTACAACAACAATAAAAAATTTTCAGAACATAAAAGTAAGTAAAGAAGATATATGCAGGTGGTCCTAGAGAAAAAAATATATATGTATATATATTGGGTTCTAATTTCTAATTCTATAGAAACCCTTCCCCATCATGTTGTAAAACTAACTAGTAACTTGGTAGAAAACCTGAGTCTTCTGAAAGATTAAAAGAATGAGTAAGTTGACCTTCTGAACATAAAGCACTTGTTTTATGTTTTTCCTTTTTGGGAGGGCAGTTGAGAGAGAGAGAGAGAGAGAGAGAGAGAGAGATGCCCAGCACTCAAGTGAATGAGTAAGCGTGATGACTTGCGTCGAGCATTTTATCATCAATTACAGATGCTCATGTCTAAACATATAATTGTTATTGGCAACATACAAAATTTGTTGGGTGCATGAAGATATTGATTATGGAATGTAATAATACCTGGAGCAACTCCCAACCAGCACCATCACCAAGATCCAGGAATCTGACAGCATCTAGTAATCGGTCATCTGCTAAACAATACCTGTCAAAAAGAAGGGGAAAGAAAAACTAAATAATAAGTAAGATGCTGAAGAGAAAATGAAACAGACCTGCAAGAAAGATATATGCACATGGCAAACAACAAATACAATAAAAAAATGAGTATCAAATGGGATCAGCAAAATTATCAGTTTCTTGACCGACTAACTGAAAATATACACTAATCAATTCCAGGATGGGTTTGTATTGATTCAATCATCATAATTCTTTGCCACAAATATCCATATTAGTGCTGGAAATGGCACCAGATGTTTACTTTAATCTAACACAGTCATGTTTAGCCAGTTATCTAGAAAGAACATGCTTTGTTATGATTCAATCAATTCTGCACCAGTGAAATAGAAGGGGGAAACATTATAAAAACCAGATAATAGGACTTAAAGTTCTTTTAGTTTAATCATATATTTCACTCCATAGAGCTTTCCCAGCATTCTCCTAACATTTTCATAACTCTAATTTCATTGGGAGGATTATTCTCCATTCATGGAGGCCCACTGCCAAAACATGAATTTCAGACTATCTAGTTTTAAGATGTAATGATCAGTTTATCTGTAACTGCTACTATGGTTTTCAATCTGACACTGCCAAAGAACAACCATTCTAAGATGTATTCCAACTAGATAATTTTTCAGTTTCCAATATAACCAGAGGTTTTTTAGTTCTATGGATCATTTGCAGTATTGACTCACCGAAAGGGAAAATTATTTCAGAGCATGGCAAGTATCCAGACTACCGAAACAAAGACAATAAAGCTCAACCAAAGTCAAGGAGAGACAAAGGAAGTTTTCTTAGCACTAGAATCCAAAATTTTCAGCATCACCCAGGAAGAGGGGGCCCGCTGGGAAGGGATGGGGACAATTATAGGTGTTTATTCTTCATTTCAGAAACTTAACTCCATACATTTATTCACCAACTAAAGGAACATGTAATTATCCCCACCATCACAAGTATTTGAATGGTAGGATATTAAGGCATCTTACTCTCTTGTGGCTTGAAGATCAAGCTGGAAAGTGCTCTCCAGCAGCCTCTGCAAGTCCATGGCTTAAACAATTAGGGTCTAGAATACTTATTTTTTGTGCATTATAAAATTTATTAAGAGTCAAAAGCATTAATACACAGGATGCAATATATTGCATCCTCTCAGCAAGTTGCAATTGAAAATTCAAGAGAGCAATAAAATCCAAAAAAGAATTCAAACTATATACTTCAATTAGGATCTAGAAGACTTTCAAACATCACATCTATAAAGAGAAAATCATTTCTAGAAGGAAGATTTGAACCCCGCAAAATTAATGAAGGTATAGCTTACTTGCAAGGAAATGCTATCCATTATGCCCGCTTCACAAAATGGAATAAAAGCCAAGTATGCAAAAAGAAGACCTGCTTCATATCTACAGGGTAACAAGAAACAAAATAGTAACGGAGTATGTAGCTGAAACAAAGTACTAAGATGAACCAATGTTTCAACAACCTACATATCATCTGCTATTCCAAAAGCTCTTTTCTCCATTAGTGTGAACGCACCAGCTGCAGATGCTCGTCTCCAAAGTCCCTCTGAGAGTGTTCCAGGACTCTCTTCCAGATATGGATAGCTGGAAGATATGAGATGAGATATAAAATTATTTTAAGTTCTAATATACATTGAAAATTATTTTAAGTCAACAATTCATAACTTAGGAAATAATGAAAAAAGAAGCAAAGATAAATATTCCTGATGCAGGTGTGATGTTTCTGCAAGAAATATAATGAGATGACCACTGCATCAGTTCAGAGCAGAAATTGCCATCCCCTGACCCCAACAAGGCTAAATACCCAAAAAAAAATTTTATCTTGTTCTAAAATGGTAAAAGATGTCTCTTTCTCTATTTCTAGTTAGGTGTTCCTCTTGTATACTTCATGTGTTCTTGGGCTATACCTTTTGCCTTATCTAATAAATTATTCGATTATATATTAAAAAAACTGTAAAAGAAAAAATCACACAAGTGATGTTCACATATTGTTTATGTATACACGCAATGTGAACAGTTTAGAGAGCTCCAATGAATTTCTTGAGTTTCCTCCAATTAAGTGCCCCAATGATCTGCTTTCATTGGAATATATCATAAGCAACATAACATTTTGGTTGCTTCAATCCATAACTGGGATTCACTACACCTGGAAAAATGACTTTCTTTCTGAAAGGCAAACGAAGAATTGCATTTACAGGGAGAAAAAGCCCATGTGGGATGGGTATCCTCGCTATGTAGGGTGCATCTACATCAGACATATACAAAAGATCCTTCTTACAGAATACATAAAAAAAGTTGTTTTGATTTGAAAATTATGTTGAAGCTTCAACAAAATAAAAAGGGCAATGATAGCATTAGCATACCTAATGTCAACAGAGAAGGCTAGATCTCGAATTCGCGGGACTAAGTAAGCAGCATCTCTTTCTATAATAGTACTGCCATAAGATATTACCGAATTAAAAGAACAATTCCACTAGTATCATACCAAAAGAGTGGTATATAGAACCAAACTGAATATTTTCATCATACATACTTAAGAAGAATAGAAGATGGTCCAAGACTCTGGTGTAATCTATCATGGTCATGCATGAAAGCTAGACCTCTCAAGGCACCCCGAAGAAGGTTAATGACAAAATATCCTCTGCGTTTGATTTTCTGTTCTTGTTCAAATTGATTCCAAGAAATCTGTTCTCCAAGTGCACGGTTTTTTGATACTTTTTCACTGGTAACTTTGGCATAGTCTGCGGCACTATATTTCCCATCATTCCGGAAAGCAAGCCACTGTGTAGGATAATTATTTTTAAACAGCATCTACCAAAAACAAAATACCCAGATGTCTCATATGTCAGTATAATTGATATCAAGTAACATACCTGCTCCCCAGTTTTTGTTTCAAAACCACCTACAAGGATCAGGAGATTCTGACAGATACCTTCTGAACTGCTCTGTGAAAAAGGTACCCCAAAACTAAAATTAATAGGTCTCCTTCAGTTGCTTCTGACAACTTGCAATTGACCGGAGGTTTATATAATTATTAGAGGGAAAGGAAAAAAAAAAAAAAGTATTTTGTCCTACTTGAAGGAAAGAATGAGCATTCAACTCGTTTGCAGCCATCATATCAGCTTCCAAACCACTAGCTCGTTGTCCAGGATAAACCTTCACAGATAAAAGCGGTATTCTCAACAAAAATTGAGTGTAAGGACTGAACTAAACCATAAAAGATGTCTTGATTAAACTACAAAGAGAGGCTCTACTTGCAATAATATATCATTGCAAAATCGCCCAAAACTGAAGTAAACTTTCCATCTAAAAATACTAAGGGGCAAAACCTTCACTTGAAGGGTCTTCCTTTAAATTATTTTCTCCATAACTTTGATAACAAAAGGATTCATGATTCATGATTCATTTTTCAAGCATCTGCATGTGTTTTGGCCAAATCTAAACTATGGGACATTGAGTCATCCATCATAACATTAGAAGATGAAACTCCAAACGTTAACATCTATCTTTAAAAACTTCAGTTTTTTTATCAGTAATCTCTAAAAACTTCAGTGACAGGTTATCTTTCTCAACATAGGTATAACAGATAGATTGCATATATTCATAACTTAAACATGAGCATGCACCTATCTTCCATCAACCAAGGAAAATTTTCCCATCCTCCTTGATTGTGGAGGTATTCCTGGAGGCTCACAGTACTTTAAGTTTGAAAATATGTGGCTGAAATCAGAGGGTTTTGTCGAGAGAGTCCAACAATGGTGGCCTTCATACCAGTTTTAGGGAAACCCAAGCTATGTCATGGCAAGTAAATTGAAGGCTTTGAAGAAAGACCTGAAGGCTTGGAATGAGCAGGTGTTTGGCAATGTGGAAGTCCAAAACATACTCTGTTTGAAGAACTCAACAGATTGGTGGACAAGGTTAGGGAACTATCCGCAGAGGAGAGAGCTCGTAAAGTCCAAGTGTCTGCCGAACTTGAGAGGGTTAGATTATTGGAGGAAATATCTTGGAGACAAAAACCGAGAGCCTTATGGTTGAAGGAGGGGACAAATGTACCAAAATTTTCCACCGGGTGGCAAATTCTCATAGGAGGAACAATACAATCGAGATATTGTTGGTGGATGGGGAGGCAACTTCAAATCAACCAAAGATCACGGACCATATCTTAAGGTACTATGAGCAATTGTTTTCAGAAGAGTTTTCTTGGAGGCCAACATTAGAAGGGCTTACCTTTGATGCACTCGAGTTGCACGAAGTAGCACGGCTGGAGCGACCCTTCAAAGAGGACATTATGGGTGTCTTTCATGAATTCCATGAAAATGGAAGGTTTGAAAAAAGTCTCAATGCAACTTTTATTGCTCTCATTCCCAAAAACCAGGTGCAGTAGAGGTAAAAGATTATCGACCTAATAGCTCGGTGAGTGGGATGTACAAGATCATGTCGAAGGTGTTGGCGAACAGATTGAGCTTGGCAATGGATAAGCTAATATCCAAGCCCCAACATGTCTTTGCTAGAGGAAGGAAAATTCTTGACTCGCTACTTATCGCAAATGAATGTTTGGATGGTAGACTTAAGCCAGGAGAGTCGGGACTTTTGTGCAAACTAGACATGGAAAGGCTTATGACCGAGTCAATTGGAATTTTTTGCTCTACATGCTTGGGCGTTGTGGCTTTGGTTCGAAATGGTGTTCATGGATTACTCACTACATCTCAACAGCTTGGTGAATGGCACCCCCGTGGGATTCTTCAAAAGCTCACGAGGTTTAAGACAAGGTGATCCTCTTTCCCCACTACTATTTGTTTTTGTAATGGAAGCCTTTGTCAAGATGATCTCAGGAGATGTGGAGGGCGGCTTCCTCAATTGATTTTCAGCGGGGGAGTCAAAGTATATCTCACCTATTATTTGCCGACGACACCCTAATATTTTGTGGGGCCAAAAATGATCATATTCAAGCTTTGGGGCTCTTCTTCTTTGCTTTGAAGCTACTTCGTGATTGAAGGTGAACTTGACCAAATCAAAAGTAGTTCCAGTGGGAGATGTTGCTAATATGGAGAGCTTGGCTTCCACCTTGAGATGTAAGATATCTCATTTGCCGATGAAATATCTTGTCCTCCCCTTGGGTGCACCATTCAAATCAAAATCAATTTGGGATGATGTATTTGAGAAAATGGAGCAGAAACTAGCTAGCTGGAAGAGGATGTACCTATCCAAAGGTGGTAGGGTTACTTTAATTAAAAGTACAGTATCCAACCTGCAGACTTACTTCCTATCACTATTCCCGCTTCCTACCAATGTGGCCCAACGTATGGAGAAACTTCAGCGAGATTTCTTTTTTTTTTTTTTGGGGGGGGGGGGGGATGAATGATGAGTTTAAGTTTCAATTGGTAAAATGGGCCAAAGTATACTCCCCCATATCAGAAGGAGGATTGGGTATCAGGAATTTATAGGGTTTTTAACAAGGCTTTGTTGGGAAAATGGCTATGGAGATACCATCAAGAATAGGGGACCCTGTGGAGAAACATCATAGACTCAAAGTACGGTGAAGCATGGGGAGGTTGGTGCTCAAATGAGGTAAGCAAGCCATAAGGGGTGGGGCTTTGGAAGCACATAAGAAGAGGATGGGATGCCTACTTTAGAAACACCCGGTTTGAGGCAGGTGATGGACTCAAAATCAAATTTTGGCATGACATATGGTGTAGCGATAGGCCACTCAAGGAAGCTTATCCAGAAGTCTATGGCATAGCAAGAATGAAAGACGCCTCGATTGTAGACCTGTTGGTTACATCAAATGGTGCTCCTCAATGGAATGTCACTTTTTTCAAAAATGCAACAAAATATCATAGTTTTATGATCTCATATATTCCACTCGCATCAGGAGAGAAGTTGATGACAAGATTTTCTAGCGTCACTCTAAGAAAGGGAAGTTCGCTATCCGCTTTTTCTATCAGGCCATGCACACACATACAACCAACTCATTCCCATGGAAGAGCATTTGGAAGACAAGGGCACCATTGAAGGCACTCTTCTTTGTATGGACAGCTTCATTGGGGAAAATACTCACACTCGACAACTTAAGGAAGTGTCGATTCATTGTCATGGAGTGGTGTTGTATGTGCAAAAATAGTGGGGAGTCAGTTGATCATTTATTACTTCATTGTGAGATTGTCATGACATTATAGAACAACTTCTTCACTCGGGTGGGGACTAACTTGGGTGATCCCGAGAAGGGTGATCGATCTCTTAACTTCTTGGAGAGGCCTTCAGAGTAACTCTCATATTGTAGCAATATGGAAGATGGTCTCAATATGCTTATGGTGGTGAATGTTGACGGAAAGGAATGACAGAAGCTTCAAAGATCGAGAGCAATCAATGGAAGAGCTTAGGAAATTATTTTTTAATACTTTACTTCGTTGGTCGATTGTAATTCATTTCAAAGGAAAGAGTTTCCATGATTTTCTTGTAGCACTGAACTAGCACGCTAAGGCGATGCTCTTGTATATGTCCCGTATACCTGAGTTTTCGCCTATTCTTATGATCAATAAAATTTTATTTACCGATAAAAAAAACTATCACCATTACTACAATGTCCTCACCAAACTTCCAATTTGTGCTATCAGCCCTTTCATCTAAAAGAAATGTTGTAATGTGCCTCCACCATTCAAATTGGGGATTATATTTAACAGAAACAAATAAGTTGAGCCATAATAGGGTTATTTTTCATCCAACTTTTTTTCTTTTTCTCATAAATTTTCAGTGTTTCTTTTTGTTGTTAAGTCATGATAGGCCCAAGAAATTTTGCATAAATACAAACTATGGTTTTTTATTATTCTCTTTATTTTAATATACTATAGCTTGTTGATGAGAAGCACATGTTTATTAAATCATATTGATTAATCAAAACATGTTAAAATGGTTCAAAATATGGATGAATATGAGCCACATGACCATGGAAAATCAATCTTAATGTTAATTAAGATGATGAAAATGACGATGATAAAGTAGAAGAAGCAACACATCATCAACAACAATAATACTACCTTAAAAAGAATCGAAGTCCCTCTAAGTGGACCTTGGGAGACTCTCCCTTCGTAAAGCCTGCAAAAGAACTGCCATGGACAATATCAGTAGCAAGAAGGATAACATTTTCACCTTAATTATTTAAGCTTTAGATTTCTGATGATCATTCCTCCTATGCTTCAAAATTTACCTGATCTTTACACTACCTTCTCCCACATCTTGAACTCTCAGTCGCCCCAAATCTCCAGATGAATATTCCATATCAGTCCCCGATTGGAACCCTGAATAGCTGGGGGAAAAAGACCTTTTACTCTTATATCGAAACCAAATTGATTTAAGTTTTTGATAAGTACCAAATTGACTTGAGTAAAAGTAATCAAAGTTAAGAACACAGAAAAGAAAGATATTCATATTACAAGCATAGAACCGAATAGGAAGCTTAAACCTCAGTTGGATTGCTAATAGAAAAAAGGAAAAGAGAAGAAGATAAGAGAAATTCTACGTGGAAGGCTTACACCACACACCTCCACCTAATCAACATATGATTTGTCAGTTACCCTTCTATCCTAATGCTTAAATATGTGTGAGTTTAAATAGAAGGGCAAAAATCACATTAAAAAGCATAATCTTTGAGGCTTTACAATATATGTTCTAAGACAACAACGAAAGCCTAAATGCTTTTTTTTTAGAAGTAAAGCCTAAATGCTAAAGCTAACATAACAGTCTTGTTCTTCTGAATTCTCGTTTTCTAGTGGAAAAAAGTAACTGAGAGTGCTGTACTCAAATTTTCATTTTATTTTTAATTTTCCTCCACTTACTCGTCATTTAAATGGAATTAAGTACAGCTTTATACAGAAAAAGCAGAAGACTGGAGCTTCAAAGCTTAAACATTCCCCAATGAAATTCTAATAATAATAATTGATTACGACAAATTACATAGAAAAGAAGATAAATCGAGTACCCAAATGGGACCCTAAGGTTCCCATCGTTTGCTAAAGCAATAATAATAAAATTATGAAAACGCAGAAATAAAGTACTCTAAAGATCTCAAAATTTTTCCATTTATTACAGAGAAACCCAGTTATGTAATAAACCGAGTTAAATACATTTCAGTTCTGTACATAAAGCAAACACAAATAAATCTCGTTGATATATCCGTTGAATTTCATCTAATTCCTTTCCTTTTCGTTTCTCAGCAACCAAACTGGAGTAAAATATAAGATATGCAGGAACATAGACCTGCAAATGAATGCATTTGTATACACCACACCACAGAGCACACCCACACCCGCACGCACTTAACCGAGCCAAATTCAGGTCTAAGATATTTTCTTTCCTCTCCTTTGTCTTTCATTTTGCTCAGGAAGTAAGGCGAGAGTTAGGTAATTAAGAGGAAATACCTGGTGATGTTCATGAACCCATAGCTACCAACAAGCCTCCCAACCTCGAACGACTCAGAGTTGGTGATAAGAGTCGCTTTGCAGAGTCGACATGGCCGAGTTCGGGTCACTGAGTTCGAAGCAGAGCCTCTGGAGAAGAGAAAGGTGGGCTTGTGACCGGGTGCAGTGAGGAGCATCGTTGGTTGGTTAGTTGGTTCTGCACGCTGCGTGATTGCTCGCGAGTCGGTGCTCTTCCTTCTCGTGATAGAGTAGCGCCAATGAACGGACACCGATGAAGTAGAAATGCGAAGGATAGGCATCCCCTTTTTTATAGGTTTTTTAATTATCTTTTTTTATAGGTTTTTTAATTATCATTAAATTGTACAACTAAATAGTTGTTATAGGATTCCATCTTCCATATTTACGATATTTTTTAAATTCACAACATCTTCTATATTCATAATATCTTTTAAATTACATCACCTTCTACGCATGGGTGACTCGTTATTATCTCAACTGCATCACTATTAGATCTCCTTATTTGATCCTTTTTATAGAGTAAGAAACAAAAAGTCAGTGTACAAATCATGTCAAATTACACGCACATAAGATAACAACCAATAGAATGTAAAAGATGAGAGAATGGGGCCATGGGTCAAATAAATGTGGAGAGAATCACTTTAACTAGCAGACAAACAGACACTATTTAATTTTCTCTACTCTTTGGTTGACTAGGTTGTGAACATTTTTCATCCTCATTCAGAGCTAGGTGCGGAAACAGAGACAGTATTATTTCTTCTTCATTTGCAGTAAATTAATATGAACACAGTTTGATGTACCATAAAATGACAATCCATAATTCTCTGTTGCTAAAGGACGTGTGGTGAAATTATGCAGTCTTTCAAATCTCATCATCCAATACAGTTCCATAGAGGAAATCAAACTGAAAAACAAATTATTCCAAAATTGAAACCAAAGCCAAATCTATTTAAAAGCTTAGGCATGGCTGCGCCTTAACCTTATGATCTATTGAAAAATTCAGAATCCTCCTAACGATTCAACTTTATTTTCCCCTTTGTATAATCCCATTTCACTGAAGGAATCAATATTATCCATGAACCATACGATTTCATATAGCATAACTATTGCGTTGTCCAGCCAAAAATGAACAAAAAATAAAAATAGGGATAAAACCAACCGATTCAACACTTTAAAATAGTCAAATACCGAAAAAGAAATACTTGAGCAACGCCACTAATATCAACCATGAACAACTGTTAGTGTGTGACTTGGATGGTGGGCGACAGACAATGGTGGAACCGCACTTGCGATGAACTCGTGGGCCAAGTTGTGGCTTGGGTGAGTGAACGACTGAGATGGTGGGTAAGTCGCAGCGTTGGAATGGTGGTGGTGGACTGGTGGAGGTGGATGCGGGCGGTGGAAGTCTAGTTAGTGTCAAAAGATTTTGGTTGAAGTCTGGTGGGCAATACTCGGCGTCTGCTTCTCCTCAGTTTCCTATCCTCTTTTCCCTTTGCACTTTTCTATCACATGTGACCGAGTGTAGTGTGATTTTGGTGTAATTTCTGACATGTCTTGATTTTAATAGAAGACTGATAATAGTCGGCTACCGCTTAGAAGCGGCTTTGTAAATGCATAAATCAATTTAGTGGATGGCCATTTGGTTTACATCTCTTATACCGACTCTTAGAATTCTCATTCATATATCAACTCTTGGAATTCCTAAATTCATTAATATATATCATTAATTCATATATCATTCCTTCATATTCATTATCCTCCAATGCCTATAAAAAGATGTCTTGAGGATCATTTGTAGAACAGAAGAAACTCAAAGAGAATGATATTGAGCTTCTGAAGAGCTAAGTTTACATTATTATCTTCGAAATCTCTTGCTACTTCTCTTTAGTTTTACAACACATTATCAGCACGAGACTCTAGCCAACCATTATGTTCTTTTGATCTTTCACAAGATATTTGCAAAACATTTCCCGAACCGCTGTAAGTTTCTCTTCCATAAATATTGAAATATGCTTATTGCAATATAAATCATTTTATAAAATTTTGATATGGTCTATGTGGTATTATATAAAGTATAATGTTATCATATCAAATGCGATGAATATTCTTGTCTTCTATATCGATTTTAAATATCTCTCTCATTCAATACTATTAAAAAAAGAAATGAAGCATCACTGAAGGATCGCTCTAAAGCAATAATTTTATTGAAAATTGAGTACCTCACAAGAAAATATCTATTGTTCTATGAGATAGTTTAAAGAAGTAATACGTGTACTAGAAAACCGTGATCCACCCAAAAGCTCATTATAATTAAATACACCTGAAGTTGCACAACTGAAATTGTGTAGAGAAAAATCCAGTAATGATGATACGTTCGAAATGAAACATATAACATATTCACGCAACATATTCACGCCTCGAATGTGCTTCTGCAACAGAAATATCGAGTGCGAATGTTCACTAAATATTTTGAACTAATATCTTGTTTACTAGTGGCTGAACAAAACAACGAGCTGTTAATAAAAAATCATCAATCTCGTCCAACTGAACCAGGATCAAGGAGAGCGTACTTAAGGTTCCTCAAAGAAAAATGCTCCATACCACCAAAAGTAGAACCACACCATGACAAAGCAAAATAAAAATAAAGACTAGCATAATAAGCCTCTAATGAAATATGAAAATAAATGTCACATGTATGGTATGAAAAGACATTAGTCATGTACCTATTGTATGTCCAAACATTTGGTGGGCCTATATCAAGAATCTATGAAGGAAAAAGAAAAATTAGTCAAAATAAATTTGCCGACCACAAGAATCCAGAAGATTATCTAACTTATTTTGATAATCCAAATATGATGGTCTTAACTCATATCGATATTCTTGATTTCTTTATAGATCAAAACAGAGATAATAATATTTTAATTAGTGATGCATATAACCATGACAATTAATTTTTTTATTATAATTACATTATATTTGAGTCGTTATCTTTCAATACATCATGTTATACTTTCTTTTACATTACTAAACCTTATACATATTTTAAGGAGACATGAATTCTATTGATGTATTGATCAATTCCAAAATGATTAGTGAAGATATGTGTCTGGAAGATAGTTGTACGACACACACAATTCTTAAGGATAAAAAATATTTTCAATATTTGACATCATATAGAGCTAGCGTCAATACAATATCTAGGTTATCGAACCTAATTGAAGGCTCCAAAAGAGTCGACATCATGTTGCAAAGGGAACAAAATTTTGTATTGACAATGCTTTGTATTTCTTCAAAGTCTAGATAAATTTACTGAGTTTTAAAAATATTCATCGTAATAATTATTATGTTGAAACCACCAATGAAGGCAATGATAAATATCTTTACATTACAACAATAAATTTAGGCCAAAAGCTCCTATTAGAAAAACTGTCAGCTTTCTCTACTGGGTTATATTATACAACATTGAAAACAATAATATCACATGTTATAATGCACTAGAAGTGCTCGGATCCAAAGATCTTTATGTTTTGGCATAATCGTCTTGGTCATCCGGAATCAATTATGATGTATCGATAATTGAGAATTCATATGGACATCCCTTAAAGAATCTGAATATTTTTTACCAAGTGATTATCCATGTGTAGCACGTCCCAAAGGAAAGCTAATTGTCAGACTATCCCCTTCCAAGATAATTATTGAATCTCCATCATTTTTACAAATAATCCATGGAGATATATGTGGACCTATACATCCACCATGTGGGCCATTTAGATATGTTATGGTTTTAATCGATGCATCAACTAGATGGTCATATGTTTGTTTACTTTATAGTCGAAATGTTGCATTTGCAAGACTTCTTGCACATATTATTAGATTACGGGCTCAATTTCTTGATTATCCAATTCAGACTATTCAATTGGATAATGTATGATAATTTAAATCTAAAACTTTGGATGATTATTGCATGTCAGTTGGGATTAATGTCGAACATCCTGTTGCCCATACACATACTCATAATGGTTTAGCTGAATCATTTATTAAATGTGTGTAATTAATTGTTCAATCATTATTTCTGAAAACAAAACTACCTGTCTCTACTTGGGGACATGCAATTTTGCATGCTGCATCATTGGTTCGAATAAGACCAACTGCTTATAATAAATATTCACCATTGCAACTTGCATTTTTCCAACTACCAAATATTTTTTATCTTCGTACGTTTGGTTGTGTTGTGTATGTTTCAATTGCATCTCTCCCAACGCACTAAGATGGGTCCTTAACATAGATTTAAAATTTGTGCTGGTTTCAATTCTCCCTCTATCATTAGATTCATCGAACCTTTAATTGGAAATGTTTTTAAGGCTCGTTTTGAATATTATCATTTTGATGAAATAGTCTTCCCATCATTAGGGAGAGAAAAGTTGTCAGAAGCACAAAAGCAAATAAAATGGAACACTTTGACGCTATCTCATCTTGATTCTCGTACAAATCAATGTGAATTGAAATTCAAAAGATCATTCATTTACAAACTATTACAAATAAATTACCATATGCCTCTATTGACAACAAGAAAATAGTGAAGTCTCACATTCCAGCTGCTAATACTTCAGCAATGATCGATATCCCGATAAGATAATCAAATAATGCAACAGTTAATGAGTCTAATACACGCCTGAAGTGTGGAAGACCTATTGGTGCAAAGGATAAGACTCCCCAAAAGAGAAAAGTACAAATAAAAGAAATCAGTACTCCTAAAGAGGTCGTAGCTACAAAACTGGCAACAAGAGCTATAGATCTATCCAAACTTTCTGTACAAAATTCTTCCATAATAGAATCTCTTGAAGTGGAATCCCTTGAAGAGGAATCTCCTGAAGAGTTATCTCCTGAAAAGGAAAAGGTACCTAAAAAAATAACGAGATTTTGATACATTATGCGAGTACAGAAGAATTATTTGATAGAAATAAAATTATTTTTGACAACATATTTTCATTTATAGTTGTTTTTTATATCACCAGAAGTGATGATGAAAATGAACAAAAACCCATTGATGAATGTGTACGTAAAAATGATTGGCCAATAGGGACAAAAGCAATACATGCATAATTGATGTCACTAGCAAAACATGAAGTATTTGGACCTGTTATCCAAACACCTAAAGGTGTGATGCTTGTTGGATATAAGTGGGTATTTGTACATAAACGTAATGAGAAAAATGAAATTGTAAGATACAAAGCACGACTTGTTGCATAAGGTTTCTCGCAAAAACCCGGTATTCATTATGAAGAAACATATTCCCCTGTAATGGATATAATTACATTAAGAATTTTGATTAGCTTGGTAGTTACAAAAAGTGTAGATATGCGTTTAATGGTTGTTGTTTCAACATATTTATATGGATAATTAGATAATGATATTTATATGAAAATCCCTAAAAGATATAAAATGTCTGAAGCATGTAATTCAAAATCTTGAAATATATTATTCTATCAAGTTATAAAGATCTTTATATGGATTAAAACAATCTGGATGTATGTGATACAATCTTCTAATTGAATATTTATTAAAAGAAAGATTTGAGAATAATCCAATTTGTCTATATATTTTCATTAAAAAAAATTAAATTTCGAATTTGCTATTATTGCAGTATATATAGATGATTTAAATCTTGTTGGAACTCTAAAAGAGCGGATAAAAGTTGCAAATTATTTAAAAATAAGTTTGAAATGAAAGACCTTGGAAAAATAAAATTTTGTCTTGATATGTAAATTAAGCAATTTTCAAATGGAGTTATTATCCATCAATCAACATATACAGAAAAAGTCATGAAGCACTTTTACATGAACAAAGCTCATTCTTTGAGTAATCCAATGGTCGTCCAAATACATGATGTGAAAAAAGATTCATTTCGCCCTCGAGAAGATGATGAATAATTATTAGTCCTAAAGTATAATATCTAAGTGCAATTGATACATTGATGTATCTTGTAAATTGCACATAGCCAGATATTTCATTTTCAGTTAACTTACTAGCAAGATATAGTTCTGCACCAACTCAAAGGCACTAGAATGAGGTCAAACATATTCTACGCTACCTTCATAAAACGGTTGACACGAGATTGTTTTATCTGAAAGGATCAAATCCTCAATTATTTGGTTACACATACTCGGATTACCTTTCCGATCCGCATAAAGAAAGATCACAAACATGATACATGTTCACTTGTGGAGGTACAACTATTTCATGAAGATCTGTCAAGCAAACATTAGTTGCTACTTCTTCCAACCGCTCAGAGATTATTGCAATTCATGAAGCAAGCAAGGAGTGTATTTGGTTAAAATCAGTAATTTAACACATTCAAAATAAGTGTTAATTATCTACAATAAAATATTCTCCAATGACAATATATGAAGATAATGCTGTTTGTATCACACAAATCAAATAATGATATATCAAAGGTGATAGAACCAAACATATTTCACCAAATTTCTTTTATACACATGAGCTTCAGAAGAGATGTGATATTGATGTCAAGCAAATATGATCATGCGACAACTTGGTAGATCTATTCACTAAAGCATTACCAATTGCAACATTTAAAAGGTTGGTACACGATATTGGAATGCGTCGACTCAAAAATCTTTCGTTGTAAATTATTGAAGTTTTACATATTTTTGAGGAGAAAATGATCATACAGATTGTACTCTTTTTCCTTCGTTAAGGGTTTTTTCCACTGGGTTTTCATTTGCAAGGTTTTAACTAAACAATCCTAAAGCATTCCAAGGTACACAAGAATATTGTACTCTTTTTCTTTTGCCGTTGATTTTTTCCCATCGGATATTTCCTTTGCAAGGTTTTAACGATGCACGTTCTATGTGTATGTTCATCCAAGGAGGATGTTATAAACACTGTTTTAAATACTGTACCGTACCGGCCACTGGTCCGATATAGGTATTACATATATTTTGTACCAGCCCAAATACCGACCGTACTGGCCAATACAGGCCTATATTTCGGCCCATACCGACCTGTATTTCAGCCCGTACCGGCCGATATTTCGGCCTTTAATTTTTTTTTTCATTTTTTTAAATTACAAGCTCATTTTTTTACCCCCAATTCAGACTAGACTATTTATAATTTATATATATGTATTTATGTATAATTTATTCATATATAGACTATTATTTTAGAATATATATTTATATATATAATTTATTCATATATCGACTATCCCGAAACGGTACACAAAACGGTACCGGTACTGAAATATTTCGTTCTAGTGCCTTGACCGGTACGACGTCCAGTACGGTATTCAAAATATAGGTTATAAATGCATACATGAATTTGGCAGATGGCCATTTAGTTTCCACCTTTTAAAATTCTAGCACATTCATATACCGACTCTTAGAATTCTCATTCATATACAAACTCTTTGGAATTCCTAAATTCATCAATGTATCTCATTAATTCATGTATCATCCTTTCATATTCCTTATCCTCCTATGCCTATAAAAGGGTGTCTTGATGATCATTTGTAGAACATAAGAAATTCAAAAAGAATAATATTGAGCTCCTGAAAAGCTAAGTTTACATTGATATCTTCCAAATCTCTTGGTACTTCTATTTAGTTTTACAACAATGTTTTATACAAGCATCCATAGTCGCCCTTTCTCCATTGATTTTTTAAGATTTTATTTACAAAAGTCTATATATTAATAAATCGTGTAAAATTCTATCATATAAGCTTATAGACAAGAAAAATATATTTTATCTATTTTATGAAATACAAGATCACACGATAAATAGCATATTACATGTTGTGAAAAACAATGAAATAAAATAAACGTGGTTCGGTAACGTTAATTTTCTTAGAGCTGTAGAGGATTTTATTGTAATGAGGAATCACAAAATGGTGAAATTTCATTGTTTAGAGCCCTCGAAACAACTATATTATTCATTAAGTATATATTTATAGAATCACACGGTAGAAATTCTAATTTTCACTTTTCTGCGTTATTCGTTCGAGCGAAGTGTCGAGTACGCCTCAAGTGAACTCTCTGTCCAACATTCGCTCAAGTGAGCCTCGAGCGAACTCTCTACCTGAGTTTTGCTCGATTTATCTGTCATGCAAACATCAAGCGAACTTTCTACCTGGCACTTATAGAGTCGCAAATAGTGCCAAAAAATTTCCTCGGACACCCACGAATATCGGGTCAAGCCTCCTTAAAAATCCGCCAAAAAATTATAACACATCCTTGTCGGGTCAAGTTATCAAATCGAGCCAACACACTAACAAACCAGACTCCACAAACCCAACATTATACACCAAATATATAAATAACTTATCCACTAAATGAGTACAAGCATTGATGTTTTTGCAAGGGGAAGTGTAAAGGCTCCAGTGAAATACACAAAATTTGTATATTTTTGTCTCTGTTTTCTTTTTCTCTTTTTCTATTTTTCAATGGTCTCTCTGTCCAAGATCATGAAATCCAAACATAATCATATAAAAATTGATAAGAGAATAAAGAGGTGGAGCAGGGACTTGCATATCCACAAGTACGGAGGTTGTGAGTTTGTCGATCCTACCACGTTTAATGTTATCTTAGAACTCTTTGCATCATCGTAATTCTTGTGTAAAGACTCCCTTCCCCAGCTAGGAAACAAAAACCATTAAATAAGTTATATTTATTGAATAAATAAAGGTGGTCAGTGAATGAAACTCAGTAGACGGAAGTGTAATCTCCAAACAACATAACATTACTGCTGCCATTACTCTCAAAGGATCCCTTAACTTGCAGCCAACAAGAAGAGCAGTGATTTGAACAAGGTTGCATCTGCATCCTCACCACGGTCTTTTAAATTTGCAATTCACAAATTATTCGTAATAGGATAATTTGGTTTAGTGAACCTGAGTCGACCCATTTCTTCTTTCACAAGTAACGCAATTTCATTGAACGCATTGAGAGCCGAACCCAAATATACAAGAAGTATACAAAAGAAAATGACCAACTAGCTACATGAAGAAAACCAGCAAACCACCCTCCTAAATGGGTGAGGACTGGATCTATACACGTTGATGTTAGCGTGCTATTGCAAGATGGAGCATGGAGCATTACATCTTCGTCACTTCCCCATAGCCTTTGAATCAAAGGACTGCCAACACTGACCCAATTGAGACACGGCTTCACCTTGATAAAACAGTGAAGCTGTGGTCAACCCTAGATGCCTAATTTTTCCAGGGGGAAAGACCATGCTAGTCATGTGTGCCAATATGGTGTTTGCAATGGTTTTCTTGGTATCATTTTACAAACAAAAATCAACGAGAAAACTCATGATTCTCCTTCCTCAAACTCCGCTAGTTTTTTTCCCTTTTCCAATTCAAACTAGGAGGAATGTTGTTTGGCAAAAATGTGATCTATCTTATTCTTTGGTCGTATTAAAACTATGGTTTTCTATAGTGAGTAAAATGTTTTCACTCAGTGGACACTCAGAATGATAACAGTGAAAGGCTTTAGAAATGCTTTAGGGCATAAGATTATCAAAATGAGGATCCCAACTTTACACAGAAAAATTCAAAGGGTTCTCATATAATAACAGAGAGCCATGTAGTTCAAACGCAATAAGTACAAATCCCAATAACAATAATCTAAACAATTTGAATAAAAAGCATCACTTGATTTCTGATGAATACAAAACGCTCCTGATGCTTGAGAGCCCTATTGAGTGGTGCCTAATGCAAGATCATGCCAAGCATCTCCACCAACCTGTTGAGACTCCTGATCTAATAGAATGAGGAAAACCCAAGAGCAGGTATTAGAAAGAAAATTATTAAACAGCACCACCTTGAAAGTGGAAAAATTAGGTTCAATAGATGACAGGGACATGCTTAAATTGTCATCATTAAGAGTATAACAAAAGCATTAATATCAAAGCAGGGATTTTCCACTGTCCCCAGTCTTGCAGCCACAAAACATAGCCAAAAAACCACATACTTCCCGGCATTATCTCAAAACTCACACTTTTCAAACTGAGGATACTAGAAACATAAACCCATTTAGAATTAAGGGAAGCACTTTAATCTAGTCAATAAACATCCTTACTTGAGTCCTCGGCGTCTTCAGTCCGAACAACCAGAGGCGGCAGTGGAAGATCTGCAATAATAAGTGAACGAGGAATTAAACAAGCGGGCTACAAAGAAATGTGAGAAACAAATTCTCCATGAACGTTTAAATGCATGTCCATATTGCAAGGGGGAAGAAAGAACGATACCATCATCAGGCAAGGTGTCTCTCATCCACTCTTCATCCACAATATCTATGAGTACTCCCAAACTTATTTCTGCCATCTTTGCTGTCTTATTAACAAAATGCAGCACAATGGAACAAATTAGTATTTCTAACACCCAGTACTTCATCAATTGGCATGGAAAAGCAAAATTGCAAGTATTCTTTGGTTGATCAGACTATGTACTGTAAAACCAGAAGTATCTATCGTCTTACATGAACAAGCCATCCCCAAAAAGCAAGCAGTTTCCACGAAAAATCACACCAATGATCCGTTTGGTCATCAAGAAAATGCAGGAAAAATAATAATAATCTCTAGAATTCCAGATTCCACGTTAGCACCTAAACCAAAAAACCTCCACTCTACTAACTCTAAACGCATCTATTATCCTTGCTTAAGGCGCATTCTTCAGTTTATGCTTTATCTTTCCCGAGCTTTTATGAGCAAACAAAGAGATAACTCAAGAACAAAAGGAAAAGAAGAAAGAACCAAAGAAGATGAAACTCACGGACGAGAGAAGTTGTAACAGTCGTCGATGGATAGCTTCAGCTTCACGGCTTCAGTGCCAATCTTTCCTTTTGATGCCAAACAGATGATTTATTTGTGCCCTAAGAAAAAGAGGTGGGCTTTTCTATTGGGCATCGGATCCGTTAAAACATCGGCCCAACTTATACGGGCTGTAACACTAAAAGTAACACTTTTTTTTTGGGTTGGTACTAGGGGTGTAACTGGTTCGGTCCGGTCCGATTTTGAACAAAATTTAGGACCGAACTGGTATGTATCGATTTTATATTTTCAAAAACCGATTATACACCTGTTACCTCCCTAGACCGGTACATCCGGTTTTACCAGTTCCGGTTCGGTCCGATTTTCTAGTTTTATTTGATATCTTATTTCCTAATCCAAGTCAAACAACCTAACCTAATCAAATAACGATTATCTACTTGTTGACAACAACCATTAATATCAGTTACTGGCTCGATAACAATTGCTATTGATGGCTGACTTATTCAATGACTGTGTGCAGCGAGAATCACGTGGATGATCAAAATCATTTTCATAATCACCTTCTAAGTGATCATTGTTGTTGCCTATCTAATGAAAAAGCATGGAATGACTAAGGAGCGTATCTCAAGCGCTGGAGCATGTGAAGAGCAAACGGCCATTAACCCATTAACTCATTAACCAAGTGAATCTTTTAAAACCAATCATAGATTCTTAGGCTTTAGCCATGGAACTTTATGAGAATTTTAAACAATAGTGACAAACAACAGATGTCGCATCATATGAAGAATTCCCCACCAGAATCAGAGGCAAATAATTAGGCAAAATAGTATCTAATGATTAGGGGTGTAAACCGGTCGGTTCGGTCCGGTGATGGATCGAATATTTTCTGTCCATCATCGGACTTGACTGAACACCCCATAGGGACCGGATCGGACCTTTTTTTTAAAAAATCAATTAATAAAAAATTTTATTTAAAATACTAAATTAAATTAAGTAACTTATTAATGTCGATTATGTAACAAACTCAATAAAAAAATATTTTATATGGTCAATAATAATAAATTAAATGAAAATAACATTATTAATTTATATAATTACTATATAATTAACTAATTGATATTATATATTAGTTAATTCATAGAATATTAACAAGCGTTAATAACATATTTAAAATTTTATATTGTTAATAGTGATAGGTTAGATGAAGATATATATAAAATATTTTTAATTTATAGAATATTAACAAGTATTAATAATATATTTAAAATTTTATATTGTTAATTGTACAATTATTATATAAATAATATATATAATATTTTATTTTTTATTCAGTCGGTCTGGTCCGATCCGGTTTGGTCCGGTCTGAGAAATCTCCACCCCGGGACTGGACCGAAGACCGAAATTTTCCTATTTACTGGACCGAAACCGACCATACATTTGGTCGGTCCGGTCCGGTCGGTTTCTCCGGTCCGAACAGACCGGTTTACACCCCTACTAATGATGCTAAACAACATATTGCTAAAGTTTAAAAATATCTTTTCCATTCAAAAGCATCTAATGATGCTAAACATAAATATTGAAAAAAAAAGCGAGAGAGAGAGAATACCGTGCAGGGGTGAGCTATGCGACCGCCGATGGAGGGACTGGAGGATGCAAAAAAGGCGACGCAGGGGCTGGGCTGCTCCCCCGGGGGGGGGGGGGGGAGGGTGGTGATGCTAGGGTTTTCTGAGGGAAGGAGGGGGAAACTGATTTTTGCCTTTTGGGATCGCCCGGGGGGTGGGGGGCAGGGGAACGAAACGGCGCCAATGATATTAATATATATTATATATAGTATACTAAAGTATATATTATAATACTAACTATATATTATACTATTATAGTGATACTATGTAACTATCATAATAATACCATATAATACTATATATATATAGTTATATATATTTTGTTATAGTGATTTATATCTAATACTATAGTATAGTATTAGTTATAGTGATTTAATATAATTACATTAGTATAACTATAGTTTATATTAGACTATTAGTATTAGTTATAGTTATTAGAATATCTATATATTAGTATTTGTTATAGTGAGTTTAATTTATTATAACTATATATAGTTATTTAACCTATTAAAAATAATTGTTATAGTGATTTATATATAATACTATAGCATAGTATTAGTTATATTGATTTAGTATAACTATATTAGTATAAGTATAACTATAGTCTATATTAGACTATAAGTATAACTATAGCTATAGTGAGTTTGTTAATTGTTATAGTGAGTTTAATTTATTACAACTATATTATTGATAGTGTTATGGTGATAATATTAGTATAGTAATTTATTATACTGATAGTATTAGCATAGTAATTTAGTATTACTAATAGTATATTACTAGTAGTATATATATAATATGTGATAAAATGTTATTAATAATTTAATATATATTTTATGTTTAAAGCATATGATCAGCTAAATTTTCATCTTTAAGATTAAACTTTTATTTTATAAATTATAATAAAATTATCTTATATATAATTATATGAATAACAAATGATCAAACAAATTACAAATGTTCATATTTAATATTAACATTTTATGTTATAATTTATAAATTATAATATGAAATTATTTCATATATGATATATAATTATATAAATTATATATAAGAATTTCATATATAATTATATATATAAAATATTTTGTATAATATATAAAATTAAATTTTATATTTTTTTTTCCCAACAAGTCCAGTCCAGTACGAAACTGAAACCGGACCGGATCCGACCGTTTTTCATAATATAGGAACCGGTCCCGAACTAGATTTGTTCAAAACCGGACCAACCTTCCTGGCCAATTTTTCGGTTTTTCGATTTAAATTTACACTCCTAGTTGGAACAAAGTAATACTTAGGAGTTAGGCCCTGTTTAGATGTTGAACTGAGTTGAGATGAGTTGAATTCTTTATAAATAGTAGTGAGTTGAGATGGTGAAATAAGTTTTGTGGAGCCCACCTAAGATGAGTTTAAATGTGTTTGGATATTGATGAGTTTAGATGTATTTATGAGAAGTTGAAAAAGTTGTGGGCCCTGCGTGTAAAGAGGTATTGAGTTGAAAAATGTTGTGAGTTTCATGTGTAAAGAGATTTTGAGTTGAGATAAGTTTAGTGATTTGAGAGTTATACTCAGCTTACAATTAGACTGAACTGAGTTGATCTTAATTCAATCCAAGTTGTAAATGGGGCCTTAGCATTCGTAGTGGCCTAGCTAAAGTCAAATTTTAGCCAAACTATTGCTAAGTTGCTTAAAACCTTCGACTGGCCAAATTTGACTAGCCCAAATTTGATCAATCCAAATGACTGGCCAAATAATTTTTTTTGCATAAAAAATTGCTGAGTTTGCTTATAATAATGAATATGTCACAATAATTGGCTGATTTTGCTTCTAATAAATAGATCACTACCTTTCAAAATGGTCTTATGTGAAACCTTGCTAGTTATCTCGAAAACAAGACTGAGTGTTTTTCCAGAATGGGGTCCATTAATTAGCCTTTTTAAAATTTAAAAAAAAAACAAAAGCAAAAATAAAAAATAAAAAATTCTTGTAACTCTTCCAAGTGGATCCTTCTATATCAAATATTTCATCTATATTGCATTCCTAATCAATTCATCCAATAATTAATAAGTAGGAGATGTTATGTTTTATAGTGGAAGAATATGACCGTTGTAAAAATATATTAGTTGAAAGAATATGACCGTTGTAAAAAATGACTATTAGAAAATTATATCTGTTGGAATAATATGATCGTTAGAAAATTAATGTGTACTTTTTTAATAACGAATAAATATTCAAATTACAATTAGAATTAAAATAAATGAAAATGCCAAAATCAATATTTTAATAGAATAGTGATAGATTTGGAGAGTTTGTTATTTGATGTTGTTGAAAAGTGGCTATCTAAATATATAAAAGTGAATTTCATAGTCAAATTTTGGTTAGGCTACTACTAATACTCTTAAGAGGATTGGCATTGGTGTATCTATATGCAAATGCAAAATATATTTAGCTAGCTAGACCATTAAATTTACTACATTGTATTATGCACATGTAAATATTTTCCTTGCTATGAACAGTACTACTACATCTTTGCAGATGGACTGTTCACTCTTGAAATTTTATTTTATTACTCTCTCTCTCTCTCTCCCTCTCTCTCCACAACGAGATTATTTTTCCTCTCAACCCTTAACTTTCCTCTTCTCCCTTGACACTCGACATAACCCTTTTTCTCCCAAAAACCAACGCAACTCTCTCTCTCGACGGAACAACACTAGCTCTCGACGGATTGTGCGATGGTTCATGTATGATTTTCTCCCTCTATTCTCTATTTCTTCATTCTCTCTCTGTGGTCGAGTGAAGGTTCCCTATTCCTCCTTCCCAAAACTCTTGATCATGTGATGATTTCCAGGAATTCCGTCTCCCACAAGGACATTGCACTTGCTTGGTGTTTTCTCTATCGACTAGCTAGGGTAAATGAACCCTCTCTCTCTATTTTGCCTAAGGATTTTTATTACATAGATTTCATCTTTTTTTTAATTGTTGTTTGGATGCTTTGCTTAATCTAGATTACGGTTTTGATTTCTGGACTGATTTTAGGGATGAATTTAGGGTTTTGATTTTCTAATTTTTGTAAATGGGTCCTCTAATTTTTGTAAACATGTAGGATCAAGAGGGTGGTATTTTATTGCTCTGTCCTCTTTTTGCATAATCTAGATTAGGTTTCAATTTTCTATTCTTGCTTTTAGATTAGGTTTGTATATTAAATTGAATAATCAGTAAAAATTTCAGTCATTGTTGGATGTATTATTTGAATTGTTGGATGCTTGGGATATGTATATTAAATGTATTATTGTTGTATACACTTCAGTCTTGCTTTTCAATATTCCATTGACACAGTCACTAATCCAAATATCACTTAAAAGTGATCTAATTGACACATTTGATTGAATATCACAACATTCTGATGAGTGAACTTGAAATTTGTATAATCTCTCTCTAAAGGTGTCATGTTCCACCATTGGGAACATAATCATAAAGAACAACCCCATAAAAGATTTGAATTCAAGGACAAATAGGTTATTGAGTATTCCAACTTTAATTATATTACATAATCACTTGATGTGGCTTACTTGCTTTTAGCCTTTTCTTAACAACTTGGGATATGAATATTATTGTACTCTAATGAGCCGAGCTGTCTCCTTAATTGGTTCTGAATTGCTTATAATGTGCACTTAGATTTCCTATCTATAATGTTTTATGCTTTGAGGTTTAGTTAAATTTAAAACATCCCTTTAGGACTTGATGCATCTAAAGCTTGGATTGAGTGTATTTGACTTATAAATAATTAATCTACCAAAAATAATCATTATCAAATAATTGAAGCCACGTGTACATGCCTCAATAGGAAGTTATTTGGCCTGTTTTAATTGGCTTGGACTTGTTGTGTGGCTGTTTTTAATTGGTTTGGACTTGGACTTGAACTTGGACTTGCTGTGTACCATTGATTTTGGGTCATCTGTTGTTAGGAAATTGTTTGGCCTATTTTAATTGGCTTGGACTTACTGTGTGACTCTTTTTAATCTTTTGTTTCAATTGGTCCTCTGTTTTGAATTGGGATTTTTTATTTGTTGTTTGGAAACTGTTTTGTTGTAATTTGCTGCTTGTTTGGCTAATCCTCTGTTATAATTTGCTGTTTTAATTAGCAATGCGACTATGAATAATACAATGATACAAACAACATGTGACTATGAGTAAGCCTGTGATTTTATGATTTCATATACTTCATATTGATAATGAGGTAGCATATATTTCTGAACTGTTTAGTAACATTTTGTCCTTCAATATTTTGTTGAAGGATGAACACTTTAATTGATGATAATCCATTCTTCACCACACTGTTGGAAAGTGGTGATGGTGGTATCAACAACGCTCTATGGATAGTGCAAATGTTGATATCCAAGCGATACAACCCCAAAGGGAAACAAGGGCACCTAAACAAAATATCTCAGTGTGGTGTGTCATTTACTGCAAAGGAAGATACTCTCCTCGTTTCAGCTTGGCTTAACATTAGTATAGACTCCATACAGGGGACTGACCAAACCTCTATACAATTGTGGAGTAGAATTTATGATTACTACAACACTTATAAAAAACCTAATAGTCCAAAACAGTATGTACCCTTTTTGACCAATCGGTGGTCAAGCATTAAAAAATGCATCAATAAATTTTGTGCTTCCATAGCCCAAGTTGAAGGAATGCATCCAAGCGGTGCGATCGAGCTAGAAAATGTATAATGATTTTTTCAATGTTTTATTGTTGTAATTATCAAGTATTTGCAATGACAGAGCGTACTGATTGTGGACATATTTTGTAGATTGATAAAGCGAAAATCTTGTACTGAGAGACCAAAAAAACCAACTTCAACATGGAACATTGTTGAATCTTTTGAGGCGCCAACTGAAATGGCAAGTGCACATGGAACTCATAAGAAGAAGAAACAATCTTTTGAGGCGCCAACTGAAATGGCAAATGCACATGGAACTCATAAGAAGAAGAAACAATGTATCATGTTCAAGTATTACTCCAAACTCAATACGATTAAGGGAAGACATGAAAAATATACCCGTAGATGGTGAGAGACCTCCGAGCAAGAAGGCTGAAAAAGAAAGAGAGAAACAAATAAAATGAAAGGAAAGATAAGTTAATGAGTTTAATGAGGCTTAAGACATGTAAGTGATGATAGGAAGATTTATATGATGGAGAGAAAAGAAGCAATAATCAAGGTTGACAATGACAGATTTGAGTTAGTACTTCTTAGGAAGAGAAAACTTGATATGGGAATTAAGGTTGAGAATGATAAATCTAACTTAATAGCTCTTAAGAAGAGGAAAATTGATATGAAAATTATAAAATTGGATATTGATTCCATGAATTCTGTGCAACAAGAGTATTTCCATAATCTTCAAATGGAAACTATTGAGGAGCAAATGCATAAGGTCATATCTCGTACATAATTGTGTGCCTGGTTTTGGTTTATTTTGATTGGTGGTGGATTTGCTGGTACATTCATGTAATATGGGTGATTTTGCAATTGTTTTTTACTGTGTGGTAACATTTTTTGACTTGCTTGTGGGTAGGCTGGGTATTTTTTTTTACTGCACTTCTAGGTTTTTTATTGTATTGGACTTGTTGGAGTTGCTGGTGGGGTTGGTGGTTGGTTGCTGGAGGAGTTTTATTGTTGCTGGTGGTTGGTTGCTGGTTGCTCTTTGACCAATTGTTGGAATTTTTTGTTCACATATATATTCATGTAATGTAATGGAATGACATTGATTTTGATACATGAACTTTGTATTGTAGTCAAATTTTTTAAATTTGTATTAAGTAGATGAATTTGTATCAACTCAACTTTCTAGAATTTGTATTAAGTTGATTTTGATACATGGAATTTATATTAAGTTGATGATACAGAGTGTTGGCAGCACACATTAATATTTGTTGATGAAATTGGTGTATGTTTGTTGATGTTCAATTTTCTAACAAACATTTACTTCATTCCAAATGGGAAAATAACATCCAGTACAATACACAAAGTACTAAAAGTTTTTATCAACTCATAAACTGTTAGACCTCTAACCCAACACCAAAATTAACTTTCAGCATCAATGACTACTCGATTACAAATAAAATATGGACAACTATTCCACCATTGTAGAGTATCTCAATATTCCAAGCAAATCTTGCCAATATATGGGCAGTTTCATCACCTTGTTTTTCCACATGTGAAATTTCAAAAATTGAGAACAAGTGGAGAAGTCGAATTATTTCCAAAACAAGAGGCCCATGTGAAGATAAAGATACATTCCTTTTTTTAATGTATTTAACAACTGTTCAGGAATCCCTTTCTATAATACTGTAGAAATACATTCTAAAAACCATTTGCAAGCCTCTCAACACTGCCAAAGATTCAATTTCCTCAACTTCAAAAACACCATCTTCCTTTGGCTTAATGAAAAAAGCACCTATTCCATATCATTTCGAAGTAAAATTCACTCCCCAACCTTACTTTCATCCCTAAACAAGGTCCCATCAAAATTCAGCTTCACTTTCCCAAGAGGAGGTGGTTGCCACTTAAGAACTTTCTCATTTTTCACAATTTGAGTAGTTATTTGAATAACATTAAAAATGTTTACAAACTCACAATACCGATCAACAATTTCCAATATTGTACTATTAGTTTTATCAAACAAACACAAATTTCGATATCTCCACACACCCCAACAGATTGTAAAAAATAGTGAAATCAAAGACAAATCAGTTTCTATAGTTTTCCATACTAACATTTCAAACCAATGATTAGCACTCAATAATGATAGAAGTACTTTGCATCTAGATCTCCACATTTCAGAAACATTAGGACACAAACACAATACATGGGTGACATCTTCAAACTGCATACGGCAAAAATCACACACCCCATCTTCCTCTACACTCATTTTCAGCAAATTAACCTTAGTAGGTAGGGGTGTAAAAAAAAACCAATGAACCGATAAACCAGACTGGTACCCGTGGGTTTGGTCTGGTACCGATTTTATTTTTCTTAAAACCGGTCAAAATCGGTCCGATTTTTCTTTTTCTAAAATCGGACTGGTTCATATATATATTATAATTTTTTATATTGTATATAAGTTTTATATATAATATATAATTATATATAAAATAGTTTTGTATTATATGATAAATTACTAATTAATATAATATTAAATTCTAAAATCTTATATCACTATAGTCTATTGTATTAATAGTTATACTAATACTATATCACTATATAATATAATATACTATAATATATCACTATAGTCTATAGTACAATTATAATATAAATTATAATATACTACAATATATTATCACTATTTATATACTATAATATACTATTATGTATATTATATAATATAGTATATTAAAACCGGTAAAAATCGAAAGTACCGGTTTAAGAGGGTAACCAGAGCGGAATTGATTCTTGAAAATGTAAAATCGGTGCTACCAGTTTGATCCCAAATTTTGTCCAAAACTGGACCAAACCAGACCGGTTACACCCCTATTAGTAGGCAAGCTATTATTAGTACACCCTCCATGCAAAATTTTTAACTTTATTAGGGAGAGAGTAATTCCACAACTTCTTCCACAAACTCATATGAGAGTAAGAATGAGAAGTCCCCACAACATCTCTTCTAGATACCATTTCCATAGCAAAATGATAGCCAAATTTAATGGAATACATACCTGATTTGTTTCCTCCCCATACAAAGCTGATCAACTGCCCAATAATGTAATGGAATATGTAAAATCTGGTCTGCCACATACGATGAAAAAAGATTACAAATTAACTCTTCATTCCAAGATCTAGAACAAGAATTGGTTAGCATATCAACTGTGGCATCCGAAGATAAACTATGAAAAAAGTGCACACTATAAGGCTTCAAGTTTGCTTGTACCCACCTATCTTCCCATAATTTAATATTTTTCCTAGTGCCTACATGCCATTTACAGCCCCTGAAGAAGGATTTCTTTTGCTGCAAAAATACTCCTCCAAGTATAAGATGGATTATTTTGGAAAAATATTTTTGGCTTTAAGTACCTTACTCAATAGAGAATCAAAATTTTGCATTAATCGCCATCCTTGTTTTGCAAGTAATGACAAATTAAAAATCTCCAAGTTTTGAAATCTCATTCCGCAACCCATCTTTGACTCACACATGTGTTTCCAGCTAACCCGGAAAATACGATGCTCCTCCCTATGTTGCCCCTACCAAAATCTGGCAAACAAACTTTCCAAATCTTTACAAAAAAGCCTTTGGTAACTTAAAGCAACTCATATAGTAGTAGGTAATTAAAATTTCCCGACCAGCTTGTGAGAGAAGCTTCTCTTTCTACCCTTGTAGCTTATTCCAAACTTTGGCTTTTAAATCCTGAAAAGTAGCACAATGAGATCGGCCAACAAAAGATAGTAATCCCAAATACTTTGCATGGTGTTGAATAGCCTGAACATTTCAAAGTGCCTTAATAGCTATCACTTCTTCCGCCCCCACATTTTTACTTAATAATAACTCTGTTTTTTTCAAATTTACCTGTTGAACCGATGCACTTGCATATAAATTAAGTAATGCTTTCAAAGCATAATTTTCAACCATATTTGCTTTACAAAATAACAAGGTCATTAGCAAAAAATAAGTGAGTTAACATCGAAGCACCATTACATATTTTTACACTCCTTATCACTCTTCTCTTCTCAACTTCTTGAATTAGAGAGGACATACCTTTAGCACATAACACAAAAAAGTATGGCGATAACGGATCATCTTGTCTAAAACCCGAGAAGGTAAAATAGAAGATGTAGGCACACTATTAAGGAGAATTTGATAAGACACTGAAGATGAGCATGAAAGAATCAAAGAGACCCATTTATTATCAAACCCCAACCGAATCATCACCATTTCTAGAAACTTCCATTCCACCCTATCATAAGCTTTACTCATATACAATTTAATAGACATTAGACCATTTTCCCCCTTCTTCTTCTTTTGATAGAATGGACTGCTTCATATGCTAACAAGACATTATACGTAATAAGTATTCCCGATACGAAAGCACTTTGCATAGGGGATATAACATTAGCCAAAATAAACTCTAGCCTATTACCAATCATCATCTTAGCCATTATCTTATATACCACATTACGCCAACTAATAGGTTTAAAGTCTCAAGTTTTTTCAGAATTTTGCTTCTTTGGGATAAGCACAATGTAAGTCGTATTAACTTCTCATGGAATAAGCTCATGATTCAAATTAGACAACACTATTTTCACCACCAACTCTCCAATAATATGCCAATATTTTTGTAGAAAATTGGAGACATACCATCAGGTCCCCGCGCCTTCATATGGTGCATTTGGAACAAAGCTTCCTTCACCTCTTTCTCGACAAATGGTTGTAAAAGAATCTCATTCATTTGTGGGGTCACCTTAGGCTGTAAAGTATCAAGAATTGCATCCATATCCATAGGGTTAAAAGAATTAAATAAATCTGAAAAATAAGAAACTACTATATTTTCCAGATTTTCATTTTCTTTCCATATCCCTTCATCATCCTTAAGCTTTACAATGAAGTTTCTTTGTCGTCTTTGGGACGCCTTATAATAAAAGAACTTTGAATTTTTATCTCCTGAGTGTAACCATAACGCCTTTTATCTTTGTTTCCATATCAATTCCTCCCTCTCCAATAACACATTTATATCATGTCTAATATTTCTCATCGCCATAACAAAACCTGGGCCTTGTTGCAATCTTTTCAACTCAGAATGTTTTGCTCTTAACTGTTGACGAAGATGACCAAAATGCTGATGCTTCTAGATCTGTAAATTTTTCCTACATTGCAAGAGGGACTGTTGCAAATTATCCATTACATGGGGCCGAGCATTCCAAGAATTACAAATAACATCCTCACACCCCTCAGCTCCAATCCACATAGCCTCAAAACGAAACATCTTCCTCTTTCTCCATATTATCGACTCAGCCCCACATGTATCAAGAAGTAAACAATTATGATCCGAGTGACTAAGAGCAAAATTGTTTACCTTTGTAGAAGGGTATAAAAATATCCACTCAGGATTGGCCAAAAATCTATCAAGCCTCTCCTGAACGAAAGCCTCATTCTCGCATATTAGGCCATGTGAAAAAATCCCCAACCATGTGTAAGCTCTGAAAATGACATGAATCAATAACATCCCGAAAGTCCCTCATTTGCCTTCAGTACGCACTCTACCACCCTTTTTCAGAGTTAGAAACTACTTAATTAAAATCCCCAAAACAGATCCAAAGAAAAATTGGAGGGCTCGAAATAGATTTTATCAACTGCCAAATGCCCTTTTGGCATACAACATCCGAGTGACTATAACCAGCAGTTAAACGCCATCGACAATTCAAAATCAAGTCAGTTACCCAAGCATCACAATGGTTCTCTGAATATGAAACAAGATTCAACTTAACACCCTTATGCCAAAAAAGTGCAATACCCCCACTACATCCTTCACAATTCACAACTAAAAAACCATTAAATCTCAATACAAATTTCAAAATTTTCATTTTTCTACTCACACATTTAGTATCCATTACAAACAATATGTTGGAACCTCCTCTTCGCACAACATCACGAAGAACATGAACAGCCTGTGGGTTCCCTAGCCCACGAGCGTTCCAACTCAGCAACTTCATGGTGACCAGTGGGGCTGATCATCAGCCTCCATCTATAAAACTTTAACATTCACCAGACAACTATCATCAAAATAACGAAGTCTCTTAGAGTCATTTGAGCCTTCATTATCACCTACCACTTCAGTCAAATGTTTTAATGGTATAGTAGAAAAAGGAGACTTACTTGTGATTGGTTTAAAACCAGAAGCTTTCAGCTTCAACAATGCTCGTCACCTACCACCCTTCTCAGAACCTGTGAATCCTACGAACCGACCTCTCCTCGCACATTGCTGAGCATCCTTTCCTCGAGTATGGTATTCATGTAATGAGAAAACGGAAGCTCCTTTATCAACTAGCTTTTCCACCATAGCAGATTTCCTTTCTTCCCTAACCCAACTATCCTTCGCACCTTTAACTCCATCCACATTTACCAAGATTGCCGAAGGTTCATCAAGACATTTTGAATCATTCAAGCCCTCTGAATCTCCCTTCAACATTGAACATGATTTCCCTTTAATAGCCTATGAACTGCACTGCACTTTCTTCTCGAGAGCACTAAGCCAAGTAACATTTGAATTGAACAATGCCCTAGCAGATGACGTTAAAGGCCTGTCCAAACAATCCGGCCCATCCAAAATCCAGTCCCCGCCCATCAAAACAACCCATTCCAAGCCCACATCTCATATCTGAAGTCCCTCTTTGCGTCTCTTACTTTCAGCGTTTGAAAAAATAACCGGCATCCCACCATAACCGTTTTCAGTAACGGCCTTCCCAACTAACTGCTCTCCCAAACTCCGATTCCATGCACCTCCACCAAACCGTCATTAGTAACGATCTTCCTCTGAGATTGCTCATCCCTTTTTCAATTGATACTGCCCTCACCAGAACCATCCATAGGTACAACCATGGCCAGCAGAGAATGATTCATAGAAGAGGATCTCCTTTCACTGATTCCTTCAGATCATTCTTTCTAGTTGATCGACGGGTAAAACGTCCCTGACTTCGCAATAAATTCCCATCCACCCATAACCATGGCCCAAAAGGATAGCCTTCAATCTCAAATTGAACTCTATTAGATTCCCATAGACCACATTCAGGGTCTGAGTGACCCAAAATGCCACAACAATAGCAAAACGTTGGAAGCTTTTCCTATTTCAAGTGAATCCAACAAGACTCAAAAGATCGTAAATTCAAACGTTTAACTCATGGAAGAGGTAATCTGATATATACTTTAACCCGAACTCTACAAAACTCTCCCCATGTTGCCATAGACTCTAGTACATCTATATCCTCCACTTCCCCAATAGAATTACCAATCATATGAAGCACCGCATGGCTCATGCAATTCAATGACAGATCAAAAAGCCTAATTCAGAAGGACGTATGATTTAAACAAAGAGTAGAGAGCTGGCTATTCCCATCATAATCCCTCATTAGTACGAGACTTTTGTCAAAAAATCATGGCCCATCACGAATAACACGAGACTTATCTACCACATCCGTAAACTGCGCCAAGAATAATCCATTATTGAGATCAAAGAATTTTACTGCCATGATTGGAACAAGATTGTTGCTTGGGACCCCTTTCTTCTCTGATGGTTTTGGTTGGGACTCACTATAATTTCTTGCATTTCTTCCATATTGTTCTGCCACCATTCTATCCATGGATTTGTTTTCTCAAATTGGTATATGCTCTTAGCCATGAGCCAAACTGAGATTTTTCTGCTAGGCTCTGTTTATTTAACGGTACTGTGACACTACACCCATTCTCATCATGCACCAATTTATCAAATTTGAAACACACTCGAGGCAGCTTCTCATATTACAAAGGAACCCAACTTTGCTTCCCCAACAGATTAACAGTTCTTCCCCTTGCAATTGGTTTCCTCAAATCAAGTTCAATTGGACTCTCAGGTTACTTCCCCACCTAATTCTATATTCCCTAACATCAACATCCTTCACTGACCCAATGATTTTTTCAATCTGAGTCCCTATTTCTCTTGTCGTACAAATTAGCGGGAGATTATGCAATTGTATCCAAAATGCTTCAAAATTGAAACTCATTTGTTTCGGAGGAGTAAGCCCATCAAAGGTTTTGAGGATGAATAGGCTATTATCACATAGCCATGATTTTCCTGCTAGAACTCTGTCTTGATCCATTTGCTTCTCAAAGGTTATTGTGAACAAATTAGGGTTAATATCTTGCAAAGTGAAATTTTTACTTACTATCCAGATTTTTGCTATAGTTGATCTCACAATCTCCTTCCCAACAACATGATCTACGCACAGCTTCCCCACCAAGCTATTCTCTCCATTTTCATCACTTATTCCATCCGATCTGTATCAAGATTAATGACAGAATCTTCCTCCTCAATTAACCTCAACTGTGACCACAAATCTTCTCTATTCCATCTTGCCCCACTCAGCCCTTCATGCAGACTATGGGACTCTTCTTCCTTACTATCATACGTATAGCTGTGCATATAATTCGATTACCCGTTGAGCCCGGCTAAAATAACTCGACCCGACCCGACTTTTATAGGGTTTCATCTTTTTGGATCTCCAACCCAACTAGTAGCGGGTTTGTGTTTTGGGTGTCAACCCGTTCGACTATAAAAGCATACTTATCTCAATTCTCAAACCCTAGCCGCCCAAATCTGGATGAGATCCCTGCCTCCCATCTCCAACTCGCTGATCAATTCGTACGTGAAGTTGCCTTCATTGGACGAGGCGTCTGCGTAGGAGACTATCGCGGGCAGAGCTTATTCTGATCGCAGGATACAAGTAGGACAGTAAGAGTAGGGTCTTGGTACGGGTTTTGCAGGCGAGCGATGAGCATGGGATTGGAGAGTAGGAAGAAGATAGAAGTGGGTTGAATATGGAGTGGAAGTTTGGGTTTGTTTTTGCAGTAAAGCCAAGAGAGTTCACTCCCCGTGACGAGGACCATGATAACACTATGTGGGGGCGAACCTACGGTGAGTGAGACTATTAGGGTCACATTGTGGTGGAAATGGAGTTTGTTTGGAAGTTTAAAGCAGAACCAGGTGAGAGTAGCGTCTGGGCTTTGAGGGGCAATATGACTGTTTCATGTGTTGCAAAAACAGGGTGCTGCTGTAGAAACAAAGTGACTGTTTCATGATGAACAGCCGCAGAAGAAGGAGAAGCATCGAGTTTTGGAGAAGATATGAATTTTCTTAATATCAAAAGCCATTTCACTAACCAAGTTGAAGCTCTTCATCTTCATTCTCCGCAAGGATGGGCAAAGGTGCGTGTGTTTTTATTCAATTCCCAACTAGCATCCACCCAGAAACAACTAGCACAGAGAGAGAGAGAGAGAGAGAGAGAGAGAGAGAGAGAGAGAGAGAGAGAGTTACTGAGTGTGTTTGACGTTTGTTATGGCCTCTTAAGGAAGGGGAGATGAGAGTGGGTAACTGGGCATTGCAGAGAAAAGTGTTATGTTGAAGCAACGAAGTGAAGGTTAGGGTTGAGTTTTGAGAAACTCCAAATGTTGATGATGGCAATGGTGATGTTTTCGTTTCCCTTTTTCTCTCTTTATTTTTATTTTTTCCTTCGTTTTTCTTTTGCAAGTGGCTCTTCCATTCTTCAAGTATTTTTTGGGTCTTTTCTTGAATTTGAGGATGATTGTAGATTTGAGATCCTTCGTTTTTCTTATGCAAATGGCTCTTCCATTAATCTTTTGGGTTTGTTCTTGAATTTGAGGATGATTGTAGATCTGAGATTCACAGAGAGATTTTGTCAATTGATGTACAGAAATCAAAAATTTTTTTTGGTCGGGTCGTACAGGTTTGACCCTATTCTATTTTGTTTGGGTCGGGCGGGTCGGTTTGGCGCCATAAACAAAATCATTTGGGTCGGGTCGGGTCGAGTCGGGCACAAACCCGGTTGTTCCAGGCCGGGGCCTAATTATAAGTAAGAGCAGATTGTAAACTCCACATTTTCCTTCTTCCCTAGGTAGAAGACGGTAGGAGATTTTTTTTCGAAGAAGAGGTAACACTTGACAGTTGAGACTATAATTTTTCTATTATTTCATTCCAGTGATGTTGTAAAATTTGATAACCCTTAGATAAATCATTATTGTAAAAAGATAAAAATCCAAATGTCATGTCAATTAGTTGAGTTATTTTATCTTTAAGTTAGTGTGTAAACCATACCATCCACATCATTTAAATTGTAATATTTGACTTGTAAATTTAAATTTTATATTTTCTCTTCTAAATCAAATTATGTCATGTAAGCACTTTATTAAATGTGTTATGCACACTGGCTTATAAATAAAATTTTTCATTTTAATTTAAAAATACATCCAATAAAATTTAATGTTTATATGAAAATTTCGAGCAGCGTAGTTTCTACATAAATTTTTAATGTAGTATTTTTTCTTTTTAAATCAAGCCGTTTAATTTGATCAAAGGTTTAAAGAAAATCTCAATTATAAGTTCTTACGCTTGATATATAAATTTTATTTTAATAAAGAAAAATGTAAATGTACTTAAAAAAAATCTAGAAAGAAATTTATTTATCTATATGTCAACTAAACTGAAAATTAGGAAATTTAAGATTTAAAATTGAATTAAAAAAATGATAAAATAAAAAATAAAAAAGCTCTTACGAATGTCCTGCACCCGACGCAACCGTGACAAACCCGACTCGATGCGTTTTCTTTTTCAGCGGCAAATAATAATGAATTATATATTGACCCATCAACGTACGTGGCGGTTTACTCCTATTCCTCCCTTCCTTTCATTTTCCTCCGAAACCCCCAAACCCCTCGCTTCCAATTTCACTCGTTTTCTCTCTCTCAGAACCAGAAGAAAAATGGCAGATGCTAATGATGCGGGGTCGTCCACGACGGCGACTACGAATCCATTGCCTCCGTTTCTGAAGAAGCTCTACGCCATGGTGGACGACCCGGAGACCGACTCGGTTGTGTCTTGGAGCAACGGCGACAACAGCTTTGTGGTTTGGAACCCGCACGAGTTCGCCTCCAAGCTTCTGCCCAAGCACTTCAAGCACAATAACTTCGCTAGCTTCATCCGGCAGTTGAATACTTACGTCGGTTATCTTTATCTATTTTTCTATCTTCTGTCTCTTTTGTTCTTTCTTCTTTTTCTTTGCAAAATGTTGGGGTTAATTTCGGAATCTAATTAAGATCTGGCATGCTTAATCTGAATTAATCTAAAACATTTAAGAAGCTTGGGTTGGGGATTAGGAACTATTTCGGCACCAATATTTTAATAGGTTAGTTTACTAAAAAGAGTAAAAAAGGGTATTTTATTGTTCGGAATTTCTACTGCCATACCGTGCTGTCAGTGATAGAATATGCACATTCGAGCTCTATTCTTTATTGGTGGATCAATTTAGTGCTTTTAGTGGCGGTCCTTACTGGATAATTATGTAAGGAGCTCTCATCCTTCTTGGGACTTTTGAGGTCCTTACTGGATAAAGCAAGCACTCGCATTTCTTATCTGCCATAGATATATTTTGTAGACCTTATTGTCTGATGCTATGTCTTTGAGCATATTGTCTGATGTTTTATGTATCAAATTTTGGGGTTTCCTATATTTATCAACATAATTACTGGAACCGACTATATATCTCAAAAGAAAAAATATGTTTGGGGAGATTACTTAATGGCTAAGCTTATTTCACAGAAATCGGATTACTTAAATTCCAACTTATACAAGGATTTGTTCTTCTGGACTCTTTAGAGGGTATGAAGGTTGATGGTTTTATGTTCTTCCTTGGACAAGTAAATAAATGCGATAAAAAAACACCAAGGGGGTATAGCTGCAGCATACGAGGTATATGGTGAGATTTGGTGTTGTTATGTTGATGTTCATATGTTAAGGGGGAGAGAATATGGTTTTTTGTCCAGCTGGCCAATAGATCTACTACAGTTGCAGGCATAATAGAAGATAACTCTATCCGGCTAAAGACTTCCACCCACAAGGCTCTGGTTGTCTCGCAATGTAGCAAGAGGTGTTCCACTGTCTCGCCAGATTTCTTGCACATGCAACACCAGTCTAGTATAACTATCCGGCGCTTCCTTAGATTGTCGGTAGTCAAAATCTTACCCAATGCTGCTGTCCATGTAAAGAAGATCGCTTTCGGAGGCGCCTTATTTTGCCAAAGTCTCCTCCATGGGAACGAAGTATTAGCAGCTTGGGAAAGGGACTTATAGTATGATTGAATCGAGAAAATGCCCTTACCCGCAGGAGTCCACCACATCCTATCAACTTGTTGTCTAATCGGCTTCACAGAATAAACAAGGCTGAAAATAGCCTCAAAGATATCCACTTCCCAATCTTGCGCCGCTCTACTAAACGTGACGTTCCATTGCACTTGGGGGGGAGAGAGTATGGTATTTGACTTTTTTTTTTCTTGGATAAGCGTGGTGTTCGACTGTAAATGGTATAAACTCAAATCACACGGGAGTGAGCATTGGATTGGATTAAGTGATTTAATGGAATGTGAAATGGGAAGATGTAAATTGGAAGAGAATGTGAAATGGGAAGAGGGAAATTGGAGAATTCCCATCTTAGTCACTTGAAAAATTCTATTTACAAGATGGTGTGGATGACACAACTTCCACACCATGGACATAACATGATTTGATTTGCAAGAGAAATTCAACATTTTGACTATTAAAAATCAATTCTTGTCACGTAAGCGGTGTGGATGATGTGTTTTTCACGCCAGCTTCAAGTGGAAGGACTCTAGTTTCTTTAGATAAAAATCGTGAGTTCATTCTACTCGTATCTAAATGAAAACTATCAGAATTGCAGATTGAAAGTGTAATACCCAAGATTTAGTGTAAGATGGTTGTGAGTGGGATCCAATATTGCTTAGAAGGAAGAAGTTCTTACTATTTATAATGTTCATTCGGTGGAGGATGAGTTTTGTCTCCTTGAGTCTTGCGATCAGCTTATGCATTCGGTGGAGGATGAATTTTTTCTCCCTCAGGCTTGCGATCAGGTGGGCTTGGAAGGGATTTCGGTGGGTGAAGAGTTCCAGAATTTTCAGATTAATAGGAGGGGGTTCCTATTCCATTAAACTTCTGTTATCTAAACCAAGCCTCAGATTGGGTCATAAACAAGGTGAAAGAGATCCAACATTACATGGGGATTAATTGTGAAGGGTATGAAGAGCAGTTCATAGCATTATTAACTGCTATGGAAGCTGGACATCAACAAAAAAGGAAGGGGGATTCGAAGAAAAATCGGGAGCTGAAAAAATTGGCGTGGTCGATGAATTTGGAGGGAAGCTCCAGTAGGTGTAGGGTAAAAGGGAAGGGGCTGTCTATTCCCAAATGAAGCCTAAGATTGTGTCTTGGAATTTGTGTGGGCTTAACGAGGTAGATAAGCGCCACCGGGTTCGGCACTTGCTTCGTGAGTGGAAAGCGGACATTGTGTGTTTACAGGAGACGAAGTTGAAAATGATAGATAGAAAGATTGTGCGAAGTTTATGGAGCGGTGTTCATGTGGATTGGGTATACTTGGCCTCTATAGAGACATCGGGAGGAATTATGGTGATGTGGGATAGGAGGGTGGTGGAGAAAGTGGAGAAATTTATTAGGGAGTTATATGATAGCGTGCTCCTTTAAAAGTGTGTTCGATGATTTCTTATGGGCTTTTGCAGGTGTGTATGGTCCAAATCTAGATGCTGACAGAAGATTATTGTGGGATGAACTAGTAGGGGTACATAGTTGGTGGGATCTTCCATGGTGTATTGGGGGTGATTTCAATGTTGTGAGATTCCCAAGTGAAAGCTTCAGAAGAAGAAGAGTGAGGCCTGCTAGTGTGGAGTTCTCAGTGTATCTTTGACTTTAATTTGATAGACCTTCATCTCGCTGGGGCCCAGCCACATGGTCAAATAACCAGACTTGGTCTCGCTTGGATCGCTTTTTAATTTCACCTGAGTGGGAAAGCCATTTTCCTGATGTATGGCAAAAGCGTTTGGTATGCTTAAATTCAGATCATTGGCCTATTTTGCTGGATTGCGGAGGCATTCATAGTGGTAGACGATACTTTAAGTTCGAGAATATGTGGCTGAAATCAGAAGGTTTTGTGGAGAGGGTTAAACAATGGTGGATTTCTTATTAGTTCAATGGTACACCCAGTTTCATTTTTGCGAACAAGCTGAAGGCTTTAAAATGAGACTTGAAGGAGTGGAATAAGTAGTCGTTTGGTAACATAAGGGAGAACAAAAATATCAAGTGGTTGGAGATTCAGGAGTTAGATAGACTTCAAGATGGGAGGCCACTTTCTGAGGAGGAGCAATCGCAAAGAACTGTGTTGGTCGCAGATCTTGAGAGAATTATATTACAAGAAGAAATGTCTTGGCGACAAAAGTCAAGAGCACTATGGTTAAGGGAAGGGGATCGGAGTACGAAGTTTTTCCATCGCATTGCAAACTCGCATAGAAGAAACAATAATATAGAGGTACTGAAAATTGAGGGGGTAGAGTGTAGGGAAGAGGAAGTTATTAAAGATCATGTTATTGATTTCTTTGAGAAGCTCCATACTGAGCAGGTGGGGTGGAGGCCTACTCTTGATGGGTTGGTTTTTGACACTATTGAGACAGGGGATATAGCTAGGATGGAGAGGGCTTTTGAAGAGGAAGAGGTGTACGATGTAGTAAGGAAAATGGTAAAAGATAAGGCCCCTGGACCTGATGGTTTCGCTATGGGGTTTTTCCAAGAATGTTGGGAGGTAATAAAAGAAGATCTTTTGAAGGTGTTTCAGGAGTTGTACTCGGTTGGAAAATTTGAGAAAAGTCTTAACACCACTCTCCTTGCTTTAATACCTAAAAAGGTGGGGGCCTGTGAGATTATGGATTATCGGCCTATTAGTCTAGTGAATGGAGTCTGCAAGATTATTTCTAAAGTACTTGCTAATCGGTTGAGTGTGGTGTTGGGGAAGATTGTTACTAAGCCTCAAAATGCTTTCGTAAAGGGCATACAGATTCTTGATGCGGTTCTAATTGCTAATGCATGTCTGGACAGTAGACTGAAGGCTGGGAGTTCTGGGATTCTGCACAAGTTAGATATGGAAAAGGCGTATGATCATGTTAATTGAGATTTTCTTCTGTATTTACTGGGTAGGTGTGGATGTGGGGAGAGGTGGAGGTCATGGATCAGCTAGTGTATTTCTTCGGCAAGATTCTCTGTGTTGATCAATGGCAGCCCAGAGGGTTTTTTTGCGAGTTCTCGTGGTTTGAGATAAGGGGATCCGTTATCTCCCCTACTTTTTGTTATTGTGATGGAGGCACTAAGCAGGATGATCTCGGCTTTGGTGGCTAATGGTTTTGTAAGTGGTTTTCAGGTTGGATCCTTGAGTAGGGGTATTACTACTATTTCTCATTTGTTGCTTGCAGATGATACGCTTATTATGTGTGAGGCCAATCTTGATAAGTTGTGTGCTGTGAAGGCGTTGCTTCTTTGTTTTGAAGTTGTGTCTGGCTTAAAAGTGAACTATGATAAATCCGAGTTGGTGCCGATTGGGGGAGTCCAGAATGTCCGAGAGTTGGCAGGGATATTGGATTGTAAGATAGCGTCTCTTCCCATGATGTACCTGGGACTCCCGTTGGGTATAAATTCGAGGACTTGCTCAATTTGGGATACGGTGATTGAAAAAATAGAGAGGAGACTAGCAGGTAGGAAGAGAATGTACTTGTCGAAAGGGGGCCGGATTACGTTGATCGAGAGTACACTTTCAAACCTACCCACCTATTTCTTATCCTTATTCTCAATATTGGCAACTTTGGTCGGTAGACTTGAGAAGCTACAAAGAGATTTTCTGTGGGGTGGTTTAGGTGAGGAATTTAAATTTCATTTAGTCAAGTGGGAGAATGTTTGCTGTCCTAGCTCGAGTGGCGGTTTGGGTATTAGAAATTTGAGGTTGTTTAATCGGGTGTTACTTGGAAAATGGTTGTGGTGATATATTAAGGAACCGGAAGTCTTATGGAAAGCAGTGATTGAGAACAAGTATGGTGGTTTAGGGGAGGGATGGTGTACTAGAGAAGTTAGAGGCACCTATGGAGTGGGGCTATGGAAACATATAAGAAGAGGGTGTGAGGCCTTCCATCATCATACTAGGTTTCAGTTGGGTACAGGGTCCAGGATAAGATTTTGGAAGGATGCTTGGTGTGGTAACAGTGCCCTTCAAGATTTGTTTCCATTACTTTTCCTGATCGCAAGTGATAAAGATGCTACAGTGGCGGAGGTTATGGGAATTTCGGGTGGGAGTACACATTGGAATATCAATTTCATCAGGGCAGCACAAGACTGGGAGGTGGAGAGTTTTGTAGATTTTTATAGTCTGTTGTATTCTTGTCATCCGAATGTCCAGCAGGAAGATGGTTTGTGGTGGACTCCTGTAGGGAGAGGGGTATTCACAGTTCGATCCTTTTATAAGGTTCTCACACAAGAACCTGAGATACAATTTCCTTGGAGAACGCTTTGGAAGAACAAGGCTCCACCCAAATATTCCTTTTTTGTGTGGATAGCTTCCTTAGGCAAGATTCTCACTACGGATAATCTGAGAAAGAGGAGGATAATCATTACAGACTGGTGCTGCATGTGTACAAGTGGGGTTGAGTCGGTGAATCATCTACTTTTACATTGTGAGGTTGCTAGGTCTCTCTGGTACGAGGTGTTTAATAGAATGGACCTAGCGTGGGTGATGCCAGAATCTGTGGTGGAAATGTTGGCGTGCTGGACCCCCATTCGAGGTGTGCAATAGATCAAAGTGGTTTGGAAAATGATTCCGATTTGTATCATGTGGTGCTTGTGGCAGGAACGCAATGAGCGGACATTTGAAGACAGAGAGATCTATGGCGGAGTTTAAAGTTTTCTTTTTTAGGACTCTTTGTACTTGGGCAATTGCTGTAGACTTCAATGGCTTGAACTTTCATGATTTCTTAGTTTCTAATGCGCCTACGTAGATAGGGCATAATGAACTTTGTAAGTGGCAGTTGTTGCCCATTCTTGAATTAATAATACTTGTTTACTTATAAAAAAAAATGATTATAAGGTGCTCCTATTGTAACCTTGACTTGCCCTTTTATAATATAGGCCTAGATGTGGCTGGGGATTTCCTTAGGTCGTTATAGAAATAATGTGGTGGGCTTATTCATTTGAACTTGTAAGCTGGGGTGGTGACAAATTGGCTGATAGAATAAACATGCATATGCATTTAGGAATTAGGTAGAAGAAGCTGTGAAAACCCTTTTCTAGTTGACAGGTACTTGTGGCTTGGAATTGTTGTTATTTTTTTTATAAATGGAATAATATCAATGGATTAATAGTTTTTTTAATTAATGGAGATACACAATGAGTATAGTATCTATCACAAGAATACGTCTTCGGGAACACGAAGTCTAAGTCACATTGGATTTAATATTAGTAGTTTGAGATTTTTGGTTTCCATGGATGCTAATATCAGGAAGTTTAAAGGAACTATTAAGGAAAGTTAGGGATCTGAAATGGATTGTTCCTTTAGATCTCTATTTTTAATGTGACAACGAGTAAGACCATGAGGTGCATTTCAACGAGGGAGCTGGTGTGGAATGGAGGTGTATTAAGTTCATTTTGGAGTAAAGAATTATGTATTTTTATGTTTCAGTTGATATGGAAGAAAGACGTGTCAATCCTTGTGGGATTAGGAGTTGATGGTTCCAATTTGCCATTTAGTTCTTAATGCTATATCGGAAAAATTCTCTCTTCTTAATTTCTACCTAATTGCTGCCTTACCATAACGACCACCCCCGTTGCTGCAGCAGCTAAATCTTTGTCGTTTTATGCACCCTATTCTTCCCTTTTAACATATGATAGTTCTGTTGTGCTCATTATCCTCTCATATGGTGCCATTTCAGTAGGGTCATGTCTATTATGTTGTCTCGCTAAGATTCTATTTCTTTCCTTTTTGTTTTCTTGACATTCATGCTTTGGCCAAACAAAATGCCACACTCCATTAATTATATGAGAAACATCCTTTTGATTAATCTCTCATTTTTATTTTCTTTGCAATATATCGGTTTTAAAAAAGTATTCTTTCTATTTTTTTGCTCATTTGAGGACATCTGGCTTTTAAATCATCCAACCATAACTTTGGATTACAATTCAACTCTCTGTTGGACTTACCAAAAATTTCAACAAATGCACGGACCTTTGTATTTTATTAATTTATAATTTCAAACTTGCAGGTCTGCTTATACTTTGAGTGGGTATACACGGCTTGTCCATTTTTGGGTTAACTTGGCCAAAACTTGGTGTATCTATAACTGAGACCTCATTGTAAGTTAGCAGAGTCCCACTCAAGTTTGGCTTCAGTGTAAGTTAGTAGGGTCCACTCAAATTCTCGCCAAATCTATATTTTATTTTTCCATGGTCAATACATCAGGTGTTGATGCCTATAGATAAACTATTTTTAAATAATATAATCATAATCATTTTGGCTTTTATTGTTCATGTCATTTTGTTGCTATTGGCACGTTACGTGATAAACTAGTTGGAGAAAAACATAAACAATAAATGATGATTTTAGTTCTCAAGGAAGTTACAAGGGAACTTTAACGCGAACAAATGTTACAAGGTCAACTTTTCTCTTTAGGACATGCTTTTTCTTTTTGCGTAGAGTATGCAAAACATGTTTGGTTCAACATTTTGGATGTACCCTTCCCAAAAAGTTCTATAGAATGGAAATGATACCCATACTTCCTAGGCTTAAGCTTTTGAGTGGAGATGAGGTTTAGGTTGTATGCTGTCCAATTATAAGATAATTTTATTCAGAGCTAGTATTTGATTTGCAGTTAAAATTGTCTAGAATATTTGTTTGTTTCAGCTCTATATGATATGTTGAAGACTGCTAGCTTTTATTATTATTTTTGATAAGTAATCAAGAAGTTTTATTCATAATAATAGGCAAAGCCCAAGTACACAAGGAGTATACATGAGAAATACCTAGCTATAATTTACAACTGAAAGAAGAAAGTCATGGACATTAAGGTCTCGTTTGTTTTCACAACACATCTCATCTCATCATTACAATTTTTCCAAATTCCCACATAAAATAAAATAAACAATTCAACTTATTCAAATCCCAAAACAATAATAATATTAAAAAAGTATATTTTAACAATATTTTATTCAATTTTTAACTTTTATCTCAACTCATCTCATCTCATATAATCTCATCTGCGAAAATAAATGAGGTATAAGTCCATTACAAACAATAGCCCCCACCTAAGAAAACAATGTTTTAAAGAAATCAACTTTCAGCTCCTCCATTGTCCTCTCTTGGTTTTCGAAACTTCTATAATTTCGCTCCTGCCAAATACACCAACACATACATATGGAGATCATTTTACATATTGCTGCGACTTGTGAATTTCCTCAAAGGCCTCTCCAACATGCTAGAAAGTCCACCAATCTGCTAGGCATGACCCATGATAAACCAAGTCATGTAAAAAAATCAGCCCACAGGGTCCTGGCCACTCGTAATGTAGAAACAGATGATCAACAGATTCACCATCTTTCTTACTCATGTACCACTAGTCCGATACCATTAATTGACGTCTCCTTAGATTATCTATGGTGAAAATTTTGTCCAAAGCTGCTGTCCAAACAAAAAAAAGCTGCTTTTGAAGGAGCTTTGGTCTGCTGGATGCTCTTCCATGGGATTGAGAGCCTGCCCGGGTTCGATAAAACTCTGTGAAATGATCTGTCCGTGAATTTACCTTTTTTGGAAGGGCTCCAAAACATCCTATTTATAGGGCTCGTTTGTTTTCACAGATGAGATGAGTTGAGATTAAAGTTAAAAAGTTGAATTAAGTATTGTTAGAATATATTTTTTAATATTATTTTTGTTTTGGGATTTGAAAATGTTGAATTGTTTATTTTATTTTGTATTGGAAGTTGGAAAAGTTGTAATGATTAGATGAGATGAGATGAGATGTTTTCTGAAAACAAACGAGGCCATAGTGCCCTCGGTCATACATACGGAATACAGAGTCGCATTGAAGTCTGAAATAACCTCTAACTCCCAATCTTGGGCTGCCCTAGTGAAGTCCACATTCCATTGAGGGGAGCCGCTAGAAAAAGCCAAAAGGTCCGCTATCGTTGCATCCTTTACTCGTGCTGACTCAAATATGGCGGGGAAGGTGTCTTTGAGACAACGTTCACCACACCATTTATCATTCCAAAATTTGACGAGAGCCATCGCCCACAACAATATGTGTATGTCTCCTGAAAGTCTCCCAACCCTTAATGTTTTTTCACAAACCTACCCCATGTGAGCTGCATACCTCATTCGAGCACCAACCACCCCGTGTTTCCCCAACTTGTGCATCAATGACAGACTTCCACAAGGCTCCTTTCTTGTTGGTACCGCTACAACCATTTATCCAATAAGGTTTGGTTGAACGTTGTCAAGTTACGAATACCCAATCCACCTTCGGAAAATGGAATGCACACCATGGTCCAATTGACCAGATGGAACTTGAACTCGTCCCCCAAACCACTCCACAAGAAATCGGCTTCTCAATACGGTTTACAATCTTTGCTGGGAGCGGGAACAGAGACAAAAAATAGGTGGGGAGGTTAGAGAGAGTACTTTTAATCAATGTGAGCCTACCGCCTTTCGATAAATACAACCTCTTTCAAGATGCCAACCTATGCTCCACCTTTTCAATCACAGGATTCCAACTCTGCTTTGATTTGAAGGAAGCACCCAATGGTAACCCAAGATGTTGAAGAGGTAAAGAAGATACCTTACATCCCAAGAGAGAGGCTAGAGCCGTCGCTTCAGGAACATTCCCCACTGGCACCATTTCAGACTTGAAAGATTAACTTTCAAACCAGAGGGAGCTTCATATGAAAAACGTTTCTCTCCGTACACATGCGAAATATCACGCTGTTTGGTGTTTCTTCGTTGATAGTGTTCTGTTAATGGCGTAAGAATATTGCGGTTTTTCTTTTCATTGACGGTGGTGGTTTTGGGTATTTGATATTGTTTTGTTGCACTAGATAATGCCTTCCATGAAACGTGTTGTGATTGAGTCTAAGCTTTTTGAGGTGGGTAGGGATGGGTGATATGTATTTTTGAGCGAGAAAGGGCAGAAAGGGGTGAAAAATATGAGAGTGGGGGTGTGGACTGCTAGGTGGTTTTGTAGAGCTCTGGAGGGTGGTCTGAAGGCTGCAGATAGGGGCTTTTACTCTGCTCATAGGGATGGGGACATAGGCTATATTGCACAAAGTTGCTCCAATGCTCGAGGGACTTACATGGTTTGGTAGAGTATGGAGGTGGTGGGAGAAGGAGTTTCATTTTTATCCCTGAAGGCAGAGTTGGTATGGGCTGGAGGAATCTTATGGTGGTGTTGCAGGAAGTTGTTAAAGGAGATGTTTCTGTTTTGACGGCACCTGCGAAACCGTCGTATGGAGTTCTTCCGTCTTCATTTAGGGAGGCGCTAGTAGGTTGGCTTGAGGGGTCTTGTGTTGTGAAGAGGACAAAGATGACAGGATTGCTCAGGTCTGGTGGAGTTCCTTCTTTGGAGAGGGGTCAGTGCAGCGACGGTAATGGCAGGGATGGTGTTGGTCCGAATAAGGAAACAATTGTAGAGGCCTTAGTTGTTATCGAAATTCGCTTGGGAGAACTAACTGATATAGTTGGTTGGCTGAAACGCAGTGTTTTGGGGCAGGATATGGAAATTCTCAGGGGCTTAGGAAAGGGGCAAGCCTTGGGCCCAGAAGATGGGCCTCAGCCTAAGGTCATTCTCGACCTAGCAGTGGACTTCGTCTGGAGAAAGTTTCCAAAGGCCGTTGCTGACCCTTTGGTCCGTGGGCCCCACCCAATATTTCCGATGAGGTCTCAGGTGGTCTCGCCGCAGGCGATCGCGCCGATGGTCTTGCCGCAGGCCGTCATTCCATCGGTGGCAACAATTACGCCAACAGGACCTCTTCTAGATCGTGAGGGTCTTGCACGAGGAAGCTCCTCCTCCTTTGGCTGTGGGACCGTTACAGACAAGCCTGATGGGACCTCAGGTGGTTGCCGACACGGTCTCGACTCAGGTAACGCCGGCGAGGGTGGTAGATCAAATTCTATTGTCGCGCGAGGAGGAGATAATGCTGATTCTGTCTACGTTCTGTAGTTTTCCAGAAGTTGATCCCCAGAAATCGCCGATCCATAACTTAGAACCCTCATTTCTTCAGTTGGGTCTTTGTTCTACCTATGATGATCATATGGAGGTATTATCGGAAGTAGGGGAAATAAGGAGGGGGGTTTTCTTGGAAGACACAGTTGGGGGGTTATCGCAGGGACCCTTGGAGGTTAATGTGGACTTCTCGGATTCTCTTGCAGTGGACAAAGTGGGCACTGTAGTAGAATGGAAAGGTAACAATCTTTTTTTTGGGGGGGGGGGGGGGGGAGGGAGACGCAGAAGTAAGGGAGCCTTTTCCACTGTACTGTTTGTTACCGAATGACTTTGAGTTCTTTGAGTGGGTATTCCAAACGGTGAAGGACATCCAATAGGTTGTGGGTATGAAATGTGTGGGATATGAAGAACAGTTTATGGCCCTCCTCACGTCCGTTGAGGCAAGTCATGCTTAGTCCAAGAAAGCTGATTCTAAGAAGCAATGGGAGCTTAATAGGCTTAATTGGTCGTTGAATGAGGGTAGCTCAAGCCATGTTAGGTCCCAAGAAAGCTGATTCTAAGAAGCAATGGGAGCTTAAAGGCTTAATTGGTCGTTGAATGAGGGTAGCTCAAGCCATGTTAGGTCCAAAGGGAAGGGGTCGGTTGTGTCTTTATGAAGCCAAAAATTGTGTCTTGGAACATTCGCGGGTTGAACGAGGCTTCTAAATGTCTGCGCATAAAAAATCTACTTCGGGATTGGAAGGCGGATATCGTATGTTTACAAGAAACCAAACTAAAATTGGTAAACAGAAAACTAGTGAGAAATGTGTGGGGTTGCCCGTATGCATATTGGGCCTATCTAGCTTCGTAGGGGGCATCGGGCGGTATTTTGGTGATGTGGGATAATAGGGTCGTGGAGAAGATGGAGGAGTTTGTAGGGGAATTTACAATGGCTTGCTCTTTTAAGATGTTAAGAGGATAATTTCTTGTGGGCTTTTGCAAGTGTTTATGGATTGAATGCTGACAATATTAGAAGTCGTTTGTGGGATGAACTGGCTGTTATCTATAGAGGGTGGGAACTTCCTTGTTGCATAGGAGGAGATTTTATAATGTAGTAAGGTTTCCTAGTGAAAGATCTGGAAGCACTCGGATACATCCAGCCATGGCTGAATTTTCAGATTGCATTTTTGACCTAAATCTTGTTGAACTCCCTCTAGTTGGCGGTCTCTTCACATGGTCTAATAGTCAAACTTGGTCCCGGCTGGACAGATTTTTAATATCGCCGGACTGGGAAAGCCATTATCCGGAGGTATGTCATAAGCGACTGCCGCGCCTATGCTCGGATCATTTTCCCATATTATTAGATGGAGGTGGTATTCAAGGAGGTCGTCGTTATTTCAAGTTAGAAAACATGTGGCTTGAAAGCAATGGCTTCGTGGATATGGTAAGGCATTGGTGGTCTTCTTATCAGCTTTATGGTACCCCCTCTTATATTCTTGCAAGCAAACTGAAAGCGTTAAAGGAAGATTTAGACCTCGTTTGCATTCAAAACCCACCTCAACTAATCTCAACTCATCTCATTTCATTATTACAACTTTTTCAAATTTTCACACAAAATATAATAAACAATTCAATTTTTTCAAATCTCAAAACAACTTTCCCAAATTTTTACATAAAATATAATAAATAATTCAATTTTTATTCTACTATTCACTAACCATCTCAACCCATCTCAACTCATCTCTGAATCCAAACCACTCCTTAAAGTTTTGGAATTTTCAATCGTTTGGAAATATAAGGGAGCAAAAGAAAACTCTAATGGAGGATTTACAGAATCTTGAAATGATTATTGAGGATAGGGCTCTTACCCCAGAGGAAGTTTCATGTAAGACAGTGCTGTCATCAGAGTTGGAAAGGGTTTTAACTTTAGAAGAGATCTCTTGGCGACAGAAGTCAAGAGCTCTTTGGTTGAGGGAAGGGGATCGAAGCACAAAATTCTTCCATAAAGTGGCTAACTCTCATTGGAGAACTAACTCTATTGAGATGCTGAAAATAAATGGTAGTGATTGCACAGAGGCCCCTGTGATCCGGGAACATGTGATGACTTTCTGTGAACATCTATTTACTGAAAATGAGGGTTGGAGGCCCAAACTAGATGGACTTGGTTTTGAGTCCATAGAACCACAGACAACATCCTGGTTGGAAAGATCTTTTGAGGAGGATGAGGTATTGGATGTGGTTCAAAAGATGGTAAAGGATAAAGCACTAGGCCCGGATGACTTTACGATAGGGTTTTTCCAAACATGTTGGGAGGTGGTGAAAGACGACATTATGAATGTGTTTCAGGAGCTTTTCTTGGCTGGGAAATTTAAGAAAAGCCTGAATGCTACTTTTATTGCTTTGATTCCGAAGAAATCCGGAGGGGTGAAGTTGAAGGACTTTAGGCCCATTTGCCTCATTAATGGGATATACAAAATCATTTCAAAGGTGCTAGCTAACAAGTTAGGGGTGGCAATTGATAAAGTAATCTCAAAGCCACAAAATGCTTTTGTAAGGGGTTGTCAGATTCTGGACTCGGTCTTAATTGCAAATGAATGTCTGGATAGTAGATTAAAGTCTGGCACTCCATGTATTATTTGTAAATTAGATATGGAAAAAGCTTATGATTATGTAAAGTAGGAATTCCTCTTGTACTTGCTTAAGAGATGTGGCTTTGGGGAGAGATGGTGTACGTGGGTGGATCAGATGGTGCATCTCAACGGCAAGATTTTCAGTCTTGATCAATGGTAACCCAGAGGGTTTTTTCAATAGCTCTCGAGGCTTAAGACAGGGTGATCCCTTGTCCCCTCTGCTTTTCGTTATCGTCATGGAGGCTTTGAGTAGGATGTTATCAATTATGGTTAGTCATGGTTTTATGGCTGGTTTTTCAGTGGGTGATCCACAGAGGGGTCTCATCTCGGTCTCCCACTTATTATTTGCAGATATAATTTTTTGTGATGCAAAGCAAGACCAACTTAGGGTACTAAAGGCACTTCTTTTTTGTTTCGAAGCAGCGTCAGGTTTGAGAGTTAACTTCGATAAATTAGAGTTAGTGCTTGTTGGGAACGTCAGCTTCTCTCGGCAGTTGGCTAACACTCTTGGGTGTAAGGTCGCTTCTCTCCCTATGACATATTTGGGGTTACCATTGGGGGCTGCTTCACGCTTTGTCTATTTGGAACACAGTTATTGAGAAAATAGAACGAAGATTGACTGGGTGGAAGAGATTGTATTTGTCGAAAGGAGGCCGGGTGACTCTTATCAAGAGTACTCTCTCTAACTTGCCAACTTACTTTATATCTTTATTTCCAATTCCAGCTAGTGTGGCAGCGCGAATCAAAAAACTTTATTGGGATTTCTTATGGAGTGGGATGGGAGATGAATTCAAGTTTCACCTAGTCAGTTGGGATAAGGTGTGCAGACCAACTCCTTTAGGTGGGTTGGGGATAAAGAATTTTAGAACTTTTAATCGGGCATTGCTTGGGAAATGGCTTTGGAGATACAATTTGAAACTAGAAGCTCTATGGAAATTAGTGGTTGATTGCAAACATGGTAAGATGGGGGGGGATTGGTGTACTAGAGATGGGAAAGGGTCCTATGGGGTGGGGTTTTGGAAGCACATACGACGTGGTTGGGGGGTGTTTTCTCGTCATACTAAATTTTTGGTGGGGGAGGGCACTCGTATAAAATTTTGGAGGGACATTTGGTGTGGGGAGGAGGCTCTAGCGGACGCCTTCCCTTCCGTTTTTCGTGTGGCATGTGATCAAGAGGCTTCAGTGGCGGATCTCATGGTTCGCTCAGGGGATCAACTCCATTGGAATGTCCCCTTTAGTAGAGCAGCTCAAGACTGGGAACTAAACAGTTTTGAGGCGTTTTTCAGTCGTGTGTACTCTACGAGATTGTCTAGATTGAGAGAAGATAAGCTGTGGTGGAATTCGGCAGGTAAGGGTGTTTTTTCGGTTCGCTCCTTCTATAAGTCCCTTACTTTGCTTCCAAATATGCATTCTCCTTGGAGAGGATTGTGGAGGAATAAGGCACCTCCAAAAGCACTTTTTCTTTCACTTGGACAACGGCTCTGGGTAAGATTCTGACCACTGATAATCTGCGGAAGCGCCGGGTTATTATTCCAGAATGGTGTTCTATGTGCAAGAAAGTTGGCGAGACAGTGGATCATCTTTTGCTACATTGTGAGACAGTTGGAGCACTGTGGAGCGATGTGTTCATTCGATTAGGGTTAAATTGGGTGATGCTTGCTACAGTGGTAGAGTTATTGGCTAGCTGGGTATTGCTGTGTGGTGCTCCACGAATCAAAGCTGTGTGGAAAATGGTTCCTATTTGTATAATGTGGTGTATATGGCGGGAGCGTAATGAACGGACATTTGAAGATAAGGAAAGATCAATAGAGGATCTTAGAATTTTATTTTTCCACACCTTCTTTGGGCTATTGCTGTAGATTTTAATGGCCTAAATGTACACGATTTTCTTCTTTCTTTTTTAGTAATTAGATAGGTTTTATCTCTTGTATACCACCTTGTATACCTGGGCTTTGCCTATTCTTATTTATACTACTGTTTACTTATAAAAAAAAAACTTTCAAACCCGAGACGGCTTTGAAACAAAGAAGTAGGGCCCTCAAAGATTGGATATGCCCGAGATTTGCTCCACAAAATATGAGAGTGTCATCAGCAAACAACAAATGAGAAATATTAAGAGAATCGAAGTTACCATTCCCCATCAAGAAACCGTAGAGAAAGCCACATTCCACAAGACCTACAATCATCTTACTGAGGGCTTCCATGATGAATAGGAAGAGTAAAGGAGAGAGCGAATCTCCCTGTCTCAATCCACGAGAGGAGTCAAAAAGCCCACTGGAGAGCCATTCACCAAGATAGAGAAGTAAACTATTGAGATACAAAACTCTATCAATTTCATCCATCTCTCTCCAAAACCGCATCTTGCAAGTAAATAAAGCAGAAATTTTTACTTAACATGATCATAGGCTTTTTCCATGTCTAGTTTGCAAATTAACTCAAGTTCCTGAGATTTGAAACGTCCGTCCAGGCTAGCTTTTATTATTATGCTCATGCTATCTAGTGTTGAAAGTAGGGTGGACGTACATTTGGGTACTATTGTGTTTTTCACTCATCAACAAATCATAAGGATACCATTGTGTCTTTCATTTGTCCGCTTCTATCAATAGAAACTCACGACACTCCTAGCATGTCAAAGAAATGGTAAACTGGATGTAGCGTCCTGTTATGGTTGTATAGGGGATATTAATTTTTTTTATACGTCAATCTTATTAGTAGTGCATAGTGGGCTGTGCTAGGAGAGGTCCCTGTTACTGAAGACTGTGGGTCTAACACTGTCCAATTATGTCGTTTGTCCTTTTTTCTTTATTTTTTTTATGACGGGGGAATCACCCCACGACAGAGCCCTTAGGACTCACCCATGGAACTTAAACCCCCGGGGGGGACTAGCATAGCAACCCACCGTCATGGCCTCCCACTTAAATCGCAGTTTGATCCCAGGGGGAATTGAACCTGTGACATGGGGCACATGCACACAAGTTTGCCCTTACCACTTGGGCTACCCGCTGGTGGGTAGCCTTTTTTCTTTCTTTATTTTTTTCCCTTGTCAAGGTCTTGGGGAAATTTATTTTTTAAATAACATGCCCGTATCTCAAAAAAATTTTTATGCCTTATCCAAGGCCATAGGTTCCCAATTATCTCAGGCTCCATTCGGTCAAATCCTTCCTGGTGGACACATTTTTGTTATAAAAAGATATATTTTTGAAAACTAATTTGTTTTAATGTGATTTTCTTGTGTTTGGTGTGTGTCAAAAAATCAGTATTGTACTCTTCTTTTGTTGTTTGTTAACAACTGGTTTGTGGCTGGCGATGGTGGGTTCTGTTGGTTAGTGAACAAGGAATGGATTCCTGTATATGTCCTATATACTTGGGCCTTTGTCTGTTTTATGCTCAATAAAATCTTGTTCGACCGATAAAAAAAAAAGTGAACAAGGAATGGATGAGGGCAGTCAATGACCAATGGGGCTGGCAGTTGGATGGTGGTGATCGGAGTCTCTCTGGAAAATGTTTTTTTCTCTTCGGAAGAGAAGGCTGGTCAATAAGGCGCAGTACTTTTTTTCTATAATAGAGGTGCTGCAAAGGGCGTGCTTGGCTAACGAATAAAAACCTTAGTCTGCTTTCGTTCTTTTCTATAAATATCCCATTACCATTTCATGTGTTCTATTAGCCAATCCCGTGCTGCTTGCTTCATCCCACCTTACCTGATCATTTGTTGTACCCTAACTTGAATCTAGAAACAAATTTGTGTCGACATCTGTCCCATTGGCTTTGAAGGTGCTGGCTGATGAAAGACATCCGCAGATGCCCCCTTCTGTGCCTATTGGCTTGTTTAAATGTCTTCTTGGTCCTTTTTTCTTGTTCTTTTTCATTTTCCCTTGTCATGGTCTCGGTGAAATTGATATGTTAAATTACATGCCTGTATCACAATTTTTTTTTTGCCTTGTATAGTTGTATGTGGCCACGGTCTGCCAATTATCTTAGGCTCCATTCATTGAAAATTATTCTTGGGGGAAAACATTTTGTTTAAAAAATGTATTTTTGAAAAAAAAATGTATTCGTTTGATTTTCTAGTGCTTGGGGTGTTGAAGAATCTATTTTGTATTCTTATTTTGTGGCTTGTTAATGGCTGTATATGACTTCTAGGCGTTACTCTTGTATATGACCCGTGTACTTGGGCTTTGCCTATTCTTATGATCAATCAAATTTTATTTCTTGATAAAAAAAAAAAAAAAAAACGGCTGTTTGTGGCTGGCGACTGGTGGGTTCTGTTGGTGAGTGGGCTAGGAATGGATGAGGGCAGTCAACGACCAATAGGGTCAGTTGGCAGTTGGATGGTTGGGCAGTAATGGTCCGAGTCTCAAGCTCACTCTGGAAAATGTCTTTAATTCTTTAGAGGACAAAGACTTGGTCCATCTCTTAAGTGGTTATTTTCTGTTGAACCATTTTTTTTTTCTAATTGATAATTCCACCATGCATTAAAGTTATGGAAATGACTTTACAGAAGGTGATTTTTCATGAAAGAAAAGAAATCTTTGTTTCCATGTGATGTTTGTAATTGATGGCACTTTTAAGTATTGAAAGAGTTTTTATATATTTTGATTCTTAAAATTGGTGCCTAGGAAGTAGGTCAAAAATTAGAATTCAAAGCAAATTAGTTCCATTGTTGTGTGGGAAGAAGATATCAATAATGATTATGGTGAGTGCCTGTGCTACTCATCCAAGGGAAAAAATGATGAGTGCCTATGCTGGCCTGGTCGGTGGAACTTGGAAAAAATTACCTTATGTCATATTCTCAAAAGTTCAAGTCATTGAGTTCAATCTTGTTGTCTTAATTGACATTAGTATCATAAAAATTGAAACATTTTATGGAAACAATTTGAACAATTTAGGGTTTTTGTTTCTATCATATTTATATGTATAACAATTTGTTCATTTTGGTTTAACAGGGTTTTAAGAAGGTGGACTCAGACCGTTATGAATTTGCAAATGTGAAGTTTCTAAGAGGTCAAACACACCTTTTGAAAAGTATCAGTAGGAGGAAACCAGTTCATGTACCCGGTCAACAACCAACTGAAGTGCCGAGCTCCTCAGTTGGGGCATGTGTTGAGGTAGGGAAGTTTGGGCTGGAGGAAGAGGTTAAAAGACTTGAAAGGGACAAGAATGCTCTTATGCAGGAACTTGTTAGGTTGAGGCAGCACCAGCAAGCAACTGATCACCAGTTGCTGAGTGTGGGACAACGTGTGCAGCTAATGGAGCAGAGACAGCAACAAATGATGTCTTTCCTTGCAAAGGCTATGCATAGTCCCGGCTTATTAGCCCAGTTTGTACAGCAACAGAATGAAAGCAATAGGAACATTACTGGAGTGAATAAAAAAAGGAGACTCCAAAGTCAGGAAAAAGAAAGTGTAGCTGGTGAGGGTCGCACCAATGCTCCCGATGGACAGATTATCAAGTACCAGCCTTCGATGAATGAGGCAGCTAAAGCACTGCTGCAGCAGATTTTGAAGATGAATGGATCTCCTAGGGTGGAACCATTGATGAACAACCCTGGTGCATTCCTTATTGATGATGCTCCTTCTTCCCATGCATTCCATGGTGGAAGTTCCTCGAGTCAAGTTTCGGGAGTGACCCTTTCTGAGGTTCCACCTAATTCTGGACAGCCTTTTATGCCAGTAGAGTCGGGATTTCCTGTTAAATCCCCATCTACTGCCATTTCAGAGATTCAATCTTCCTCCTACATGGTGCCTGATCATGCTACAGCAGCTGGATTCCCAAATATTGATGTTTATAATTCTAGAGAAGAGACTATTTTGCCTGACTTCTCTGAACTGCAAGGAATCATGCCAGAAAGCACTTCCGAAATCCTTGATATGAACTTCGTGGGGTCCGAGACTGGGAATGCAAGTTATGTGGATCCAATGTCTGTTGTTTTGGATGTGACAACGCCCATGAAAACTGAAGCTCTTTCTCCAGAAAGTGATGTGGAGGCCCTGCTTGATGAGATCCCAGTACTTCCAGGCATTAACGATACTTTCTGGGAACAATTCCTTACAGGGAGCCCGCTCACTGAGGATGCAGATGAAATTAATTCGAGTTCATTAGCTGGTGGTGTGACCATGGATCATGAGTTACCCATAGGAGAGAAGAACAACTGGGACAAGATTCAGTATATGGATCATCTTACTGAACAGATGGGGCTTCTTGCATCGAAGACTGGAATAGCCTGACCTTCTCACCAATTGTATATGCATGTTCCTCACCATCGAGAGGTAAACTTTTAACCAATCACAGATCATAATAAGCATGTTCATTGTCACCAACTGCCGGTTTTACAAAATGAGCCAATGCATACAGTATTTGTCACTGATCCCACATTTGTGGTGTTTGATCAGCCACTTAAGTGTTGCTTTTTCCCTTCATCAGCTCGAGTTCCTGTCATGGTGAGAAGATTGTATTTATAATGAAACTCTGTATATGTGATCGGCTTTTCAGCAAATGATGTAATGCCAGTTTTTCTAATTACTATAACACAAGGAATTCGCTAGTACATCGAGTATGGTATATTCTGATTCCCCTTAAGCTGTGCTAAAAAATTATTAAGAATTACTGACATCTGTATTTACTTAAAAACTCCTGAATTGCTTTATTTCTTCTTGCACATGTGACTTGTTTAAAAGCTGTCTTTGTTCCTGTGGCTGTCTTTGTTCCTTTTCAGTAAAGCATATTTTTGCCATTTGGATGCCGGATGGTTACAACATGCATGTATTGTACTCTTATGGAATTTTGTCTAGATGATTGTTGATCGATTAGAGTACTGTAGTGCCAGAGATTTTACTGTGGTCCTAGGAAATTAAATTGCGGCCAGACTTATTTTTTATTTAGATTTTTGATCAAATTGGGAGCATAGATGGTAGAAGAGATTGTGGAGATGAAGGAAAGAAAACATAGAAAGCAATAAATGGTAAGCTGTGTGAACAAAGGAAAAATTATGGGCTCATTTATGGAGTGAGATAAGATGAGAATTTTGTGAATAATTGTAAGATAATTTATGAATAATAATGAGATAGTTTGAGTTGAGTATTTTTTGGATTTTGGGAAAGGAAAGAGAAAAAGATTAATAAAAGATTATAAAATTAAAATATTGTTATAATATAGTTTTATAATATTATTTTTGTTTGGAAATTTGAAAAAATTGAATTGTTTTTAATTTTTTGTTTGAAAATGTGGAAAAATTGTAATGATTAGTTTGAAAAAGTTGTAATGATTAGTTTGAAAATGTTTGTATTTGAACTATGTTTGGGAAGAAGATGAGATAAGAATTTTAGGATGAGATCTATTTCCAAACAAGTCTGAATCCCTACACTTGTAGCAAAACTGCTAATTGTCTCATAATTGCACCCTTAAGCCCCGATTGGAACTTAATTCAGTCTAATTTTAAGTTGAGTCTGAGATTTAAACACCCAACTCTCAAGTAATTAAACCCACCTCAATTCAAAATATCTTTACATGTAGGACTCACAATCTTTTACAACTCAACATTTTTTTTATACGCGAGATTCACAATATTTTTTAACTATTCATAAATATATATAAATTCATTTTAATATTTAAACACATATAAATTTATCTTAGATGGGCATTGTAAAATTTACTCGATCATTTTAACTCATTATTATTTATCAAGAATTTAATTCATCAAAACTTAGTTATCCCGCATTTTCTTTTTCCTCCTTCCCCCTTATCCATAAAGAAGAAAATTAAAAGACAAAAAAAAGGTGGGGGGTTGTGTTTGAGGATAAGATTGTTCAGATGAAAAAGTCAAATGGATATCATCTTTGTGCCTTAAGTTTGTATACGTTATTCAACTATGTACCACTTGAAATAAAATATGCAGATGCTTCCCCTTTTTTTTTTTTTTATTTGGCACTGAAATAAAATATTTTAAAGAAATAAAGAGAATAACTTGACGGATGGAAAATTTTGACGGTAGATCCTTTGCCGTTCTCTGTTTTCCCACTTTCTTCTTTTTGTAGTTAAGAAATATAAAATATAAACATTGGAAGAATACCTATGGTGTCCATGGACGGTATAGACTTTGACATTAAAGGTTATATGACTTGCATATTATATCTTTCCTTCTCTAAATTGAAGATTTTTCTTCAGGTTGGGAACTGTAGACCTAATGAACTAAAATCCTACCCTAAAAGGTTATTTTCTATCTTTATATGGAATGCCACGATAAAAGTTAATTTTTTTTAATGTTATGTATACCTGAAAAGATAAAAAAACAAAAGAAATATATGCAAATTGTGCACAAAGTTTGTGAGCATTTTATATGGGGTACAACTTTTTTCCTTCGAGTTGTGCTATATATATTTATAATTTTATTTACTAATTAATTATAAGACTATTTTTATTAATTTTCTTCTAAAATTTAAAATCATGATTTTTAGTATATATACACGTGAAGAAGTAAATTTTTTTATAAATTTTTCTTAAATATATTTAGTATTTTCCTTGCCAAATATTGGAGTAGATGAATAATGACCATTTTACAATTATTTTACAACCAACCAATGTGGTTGTGCCACCTCTCCCAAAAAATGTTAAGATTCATCATTATTTCCTAGTACCTCTCCATGACTCCTTTCTCAATATTGGACTCTCTCTAGTCTCATGCAAGTGCACCCCTTACTTTTCAGCCATAGTCATCAGCCCTCTATAACAAAGACTAAACACAGCCAAAACTAGGGATCGAACCGGAAGATATGTTATCATCTCAACTTGATGATTTTCTACACCTATTAAGTCTTTAGCTTTTGTGTAAATAGAAAGATGCATGTCAAACAGGGCTCTACAAGACTCCGTTCTACGTCACCACCGTCGGAGACTCGGAGGTTCTCTCTCTCTAACAATGAATTCTACCCATTAAGATGCAGTTTCACAAACATCAATCAATATATACATCAAGAAATAGTCTTCACATACATAAATCTTGTGTACTAAGGCTGCACCAAAGTTTGAAACAGAAGACATTTAAGTACTCTAGGAGTCTTGCTACAACAATGAACATATGAAAACACTCACTTATACACAAATGAGCAGGAGATGTAGAAGTTCCAGATTTTGTTGACACTATAATGAAATCCATGACAATTTTACATCATTTGGGAGAAAACCTCAGAAAGTGGATGCCAGATCCAAATGATTGGACTGTATGATTATTTATCTGAGAGGATAAAAGGAACACATGTTTAGCACTGTCAGTCATTATAGAGCATGCAGAGCTTTCAAATAACTAATAGAGAGATGGAAATGCTAGTTTGTCCCCTGGCTCTGACTGCTAGTGCATTTTAATTTTTTTTTTCTTATATTTAAATGTTTAAAGAAGTGTCTACTAGTGAATTTGTGTATTTTTTTTTTTGAAATTTATAAAGATGTTTAATAAAAAGAAAGTGAAATTGCACTAGGGGCATGCCCAGGGTAAAAAGCTGGGCGGTAGAACCAATAAAGAAAACCTTTTTCTCCAAAAAAAAAAAAAAAATGTAGTGTAAATATAATTATGGACACAAGGCTTACCAATCATTGTTCAGGTGTTCAGGGCCAGGAACGCGAGATCCTTCAAAATCTCATTTATCTCAATTAGCTGTTGCTGAATTTCTGTGATCCCCCGCTCTGTTTCTTCTATAATGGCTTCATTAAGTATAATCTCATCCACCAGTACAACCTGATCTTGTCTGTACATAGTATAATGGAAATTGAAGTTGCACTATTTTTAATCTCCAGTATGAAAAGGGAATCTCTATACACTATAGTCTGAAGGTTTTTTTTTAATCCATCCAAAAGAGAAAGTAGCAACCTAAGATTTTTGTATGTCTGTCCTACATCGTGTGCTATGCAGAAATCTCATCTCAAAAGCAATTAAGATGACTTCTTCTGTGGAAATTACTTCGTTAAGAGACTGACACAAGAGCATTGAAGAGTCACTTGCCTCAAATTCTTCACTTGTTTGCTAGGCAAGCCCTGCAATTTGTTTGAGTGATACGGTTTTTGGAATTGCCTGGGTTACTCAAAAACAAGAGATGTAAGCTAACAGGCATAGGTTGTGGTTTTACATGAAGAAAATTTAAGGGAAAAAAAGTAAGGTCTTAGAAATGGGTGTCTACCTCATTAGTCAAGGAGTACTAACCTTTTTAAGGATCTCCAAGCTATACATGCATACCTTTTGGATTCTAGAATAAGAGCCCGTCGTTCGGGAGACCGAGATGAACTTATATCCTCCCGCTCATGGGCATCAGAACTACATCATGATATATGAAATTTAAGGCATGCAAGTCAAATATATGATCAAAGCTATATGTATGCATAATTATGTGTGTGATCACATAACAGCTATATATATACATATATATATATATATGCTCAAGCTTCACTGACAAAGCCAAAAGTACATATTACCTATCTCATTATGGACAGGTAAGATAACATTACCTTGATGGAAGACCTTCTTTGGGGACAAAACGAGCATACGTTGCTTCCCTCTCAACTGCAAGCTTTTGAACCTTCTGAAATTCCTTAAGAACCGACTGGAAATCTTTTGCAAGCTTAGCATCAGTGATCTTCTTGGCAGCCTGGAGTTCAATGAGGAAATTTCAAGGCGTAAGAAAATAAAACCCAATCCCTCCATCATCCCACCCCGAAACAAAAGAAACAAAACAATAGATAAAAAAAAGAAAATCTAGAATTGTAAGATCCACTTAGTAGAAACGGAGCAGAGGAGGAAGAGCATGCGAAGGTGAACCAAGAGAACAATAGAGAGAGGGAGATTCAATGATGAAGCGTTAATTTTAAAAATTATTGTGGATATATATGAACTTACACTAACTTCCAAATGCTGGTCAGTTCCACTAGCCTGTTTAAGTTTAGCTGAAGTATCTCTCACCAACCCCCCAATGTGTAACCTTGCCTTGTGCCTGCCAGTTAAATGAATCCAATGTATGTATGTATATACCAGTCAGAAACAAGATTGATGGTGCAATCTTCGAGAAATGCTACAAGGAAGCCTTAAACTATACACATTTATTTAATAAACATGTGATTTGTCATTTTTATTCTTCTATTTAAACACATACTTATATATTTAAGCATTAAGATAGAATGATAAAAATAACAAATTACATATTGATTAGGTAGATGTGTGTGGTGTAAGGCTTCCATGTAAGATTTTTTCAAAACGAAAACTGGTATTATATTTTTAAAAATTTATTTATCTCGATCGCCAGTAAAATAGAGATTTCATATAAAGTAAAATATCTAAGCAGCTTCTGGTTGAATTCATATCCATTCTAAGAAACTATCTTTATTTTCTGTGAAAGATTATTTATTTTGAGGGAGAAATTTATATTTTATGATAATCTTTTTTTTTTTTTGATAGAAAATGTTTTATGATATTCAATGCTCAATGAATACAATTATCCAGAAGTTGATAGTAACATGTAAAATAACATGTTTTACTTTTCAATTAGTTTATAAGGGAGTTTCAGTCTGATTAAACTGATCTCTTCATAGTAAACTGATGGGGGGATGCGGAGCAATAGGTCAAATTAATTACTATAAGACTTCTTGTTCGAGTAGGAAGATTTCGGTTTTTCTCGTTCCTTCTCTTTAATAAGAATAGGGATTTGAAATAATACAAATTCCTATTTTCTTTATCTTCTCTTTTTGGAATGTACATATGCACTCAAATTCATTGTCCTTAATTAACACTGTACAGAATTCTAACAACATAACATCTTTTACTAAGGTTTTGTTTGGGAATACAAATCATCTCATCTCAAAATTTCTTATAATTTAATTTCTAAACATCATTCAAATACAATAACTTTTATTTTAGTCATTATCTAACCATTACAACTTCTCTAAACTTAAAAAAAAAATACAAAAAAATAATTTTAATTTTTTCAATTCCAAAACAAAAATTATATTATAATAATATTTTAATTTATAATATTTTTATTCAGCTTTTTCACTCTCCTTTACTAAAATCTAATAAAATTTCTTAATTAGAATCATTTCATTACTATTCATAAATCATTTCATAACTATTAACAAATTTCTTTAACTTATCTCATTCCCAAGCCTAAAAAGGAAAAAAATTCAGTCTTTTGTGTAGTTCACGGGTATCCCAAGAGAACAAACAACGCAATAATAAGGTAAAAGAATTTATATGCACAATATTGTACAAGTACTCTTTGTATGCTTGCTTAGTTTACCTTCAATTTTAAGGTATGTTTGATTATACAGTTTAAATGAGATGAAATATTTTGTTAAAAATTAAATAAAATATTATTAGAATATAATTTTTATTTTAAAATTTGAAAAAATTGAATTATTTATTATATTTTACGTGAGAGTTTAAAAATATTATAATAATGAGATGAAATAATTTTGTATATCCAAACCGACTAAGCAACACGTTTAACCGATCGACAATGCATATTTCAGTCAACATAAGTTAAAAAACAGTCCAAAAACAGCAGTAGAAACTTGTTTTGCTTCCGAGCAGCACTAGGAAATTAGACAACCTAGCAAGCAAAGGATAGAGGGAAAAAGAAAGAAAACAATGACCTATAGCACGATCGTAAGCACGCCAATGGATTCTCGATCATTAAAATACGAGAAAAAAGAAGACATGAATTGTTGAAATTCAGAAAACGCAAACCCAGAAGTTGAATCATCGTTTATTCCAATAAAAGAACCATAAGACACATACCAGAATAAGATTAAAAAAAAAGAAAAAAAAAGCATAGGAAAGAGGTTATGAAAACGAGAAAAACACCCACAGCCGGTCACGGAGTTCGAGAGTGTCCTTGGGAGTGCCAAGGGAATTGACAAGGCGAGAAAAGGAAGACACGGCGGTGTTGATTTGGAAAATCCCAGAAGCCAAGGCCTGAGAAGGGTCTTGCTGCTGTTGTAGCTGTTGGTGTCGTGGTGGCCCGCCAGCCTCAAGATCTCCGGAGCGCATTTTGAAGCAGAAAAGAAGTTGAAGATATCCACAAAGAAAATAAAGAGCTAACGGCTAGAGGAAGCTGTTTCTGTTGTGTTGGTTTGCTAGAGAGGATGGACTTTGATTAATATACAATAATATATGCAGTTGGAGACTTGGAAGGAGAATGATTCTTTCTAGTGTTCTCTTGGAGTTCTGAGGTGTTTCATGTTTGAACCTTGAGGCTCTTTTGTACCTTCAATGTCCAACTTGGAAGAAACTTCCGTTGGCCCGGATCAAGAATGATTCAAGATAGGTGCTAAATCAACCATATATATATATATATATATATATATATATACACACACACACACGGTAAGAGCTTATGTGCAAGTCACGTATTCTTTGTTGAAAGTCTGTCTTCATTTTTTATATGGTAAGATGCATGTCAATTAGAATAACAAATATGATAAATATAAATATAATCATAAATCTATGCCACAAATTTTAGAAACGATTATAAATTATATTTGAAAAAAAATGAAGGAAATAGAAAATGTAAAATTATTGAATACATAACAAATCAAATATTTAAAGTTAACTCATTATATTGAATCATAAAAGGACATGCATTACCCTACCTATTATAAGACAAATTAGACAAATGTACATAATAATAATAATAATGATGACGATGACGACGACGACGAGGATATTGGGATTAACAAAAAATCTAGAGACGATTTTGAAATAGATTAACAAAAGCAAATAATAAAAATTCGACAATCTCACAAAATGAACTATCAAAATATCACGAAATGATGTCTCACTCTTTATGGTGGCCACTCACCCATTTTCTTTTTACAAAAATATGTTTAAAACAATGCATAAACATTCGCTTGAGCGGAAGTTGAGTGAATAATCTGTCTAAAATTAGCTCAAGCGGACTATTAAGCAGATGTCGAGCAAACAATTTGTTTGAAGTTCACTCTAGCCAGGGTTGAGCCACAATCAAGCCAGGGTCGAGCCAAGTTTCTAGAATGACATTTTCAACAGGAAATCAAGACACAATTCCAACAAATAATAATAATAATAATAATAATAATGTTCTTATAGACGAAAATAAAATAAAATAATATTTTTTAATTGTTTCAGAAAACTACATGGATATAATGTTTTATTGGAATGATAAAAGGTAAAAATAGAGTATTAATTTGAAATTTAAAAAATGATAATGTTTTTTTTTCAAATGAAAATAATATTATTTTAAAAAGTGTTATTCAATATGATTCATTATCATGAGAAATGATATGAAGATAATTATTATTTTTTTGAAACGATATCCTATAGTAATACAATATTATTATTTAAATTTATAGAAAATATTCTCATTTATAAAATTAAATATAATATTATTATTCTGTTCAAATTTGGGATTGCAATGTCGATCTTAGAAAATAAAAGCATGGTCTTACCAAAATAATTTTTTAAATGATAAAAAGTGTTATTAATTATTTTAATAATAATTTTAAAAATGCATTACAAATAGATAAATATGAAAATTCTTTACCACAAAAAATAAAATAATAAAAATGATAACTTAAAAGACCAATTATAAATTGAGGCATAAATTGGAACCTCAAGATAATAATTGCATTTTGTAAAATGAAAATATTATTAGTCCAATAACTCTGATTTATTTTTATAAATTACTATGAAAAATAATATGAAGATAATTGTTATTTTTTTTAAATAAGATTATATGCGAGAAATACTATAATTTTTAAATCTAAGAAAAACTTTGAAAAAAATCCTAAATTATTAATTTCTTTCACAAAAATTCAATAAACAAAAATTCACAATTGAGATTATTTGTAATACATTAATATTTCATTCTTATCTCGTGATTGCATCATTCAATCATATCTCTCGAGGATAAGATTGTTCAGGGTTGTTGGAGTGAAAAAGTCAAATGTACACATCATCTTTGTGCCCTAAAAAGGTTATTTTCTAAGATTATATTGAATGTCACGAGAAAAATTAATATATATATATATATATATATATTTTAAAATTTTATGTTATATATACCTGAAAAGATAAAAACAAAAGAAATATAATGATACATCTATACCATTTTACATATATTTTACAGGTCGTGCCACCTCTCAAAAAAAAAAAAAAAAAAGTTAAGATTCATCATTATTTCCAGCTTGTACCTCTCCATGACTCCTTTCTCAATCTAGGACTCTCTCTAGTCTCATGCAAGAGCACCCCTTACTTTTTAGCCATAGTCATCAGCCCTCTATAACAAAGACTAAACACAGCCAAAACTGGGGAACCGGAAGATATATTATCATCTCAACTTGATGATTTTCTACACCTATAAAGTCTTGCTTTTGTGTAAATAGAAAGATGCATGTCAAACGGGCTCTACAAGACTCCGTTCTATGCCACCACCGTCGGAGACTCGGAGGTTCTGTCTCTCTCTAACAATGAATTCTACCCATAGTGATGCAGTTTGACAAACATCAATCAATATATTCATCAAGAAATATTATTTACATACATAAATCTTGTGTACTAAGTTGCACCAAAGTTTGAAACAGAAGACATTTAATGAAGGAGATGTAGAAGTTCCAGATTTTGTTGACCGTGTAATGAAATCCTTGACAATTTTACATCATTTGCGAGAAAATACCTCGAAAAGAGGATGTCAGCTCCAAACAATTGGACTGTATGATTATTGGTCTACTTTACATTATGGAAATTATATGTACCTTTTATAAGCTGTGTGTGATTAGAGTTGACAAGAGGCAGCACAAGTTAGGCAGTAGGCGCTTGCTAGCGAACACCATCAAGGACATTACAAGGAGATCATATCTCAAAATCAAACTCAATCTGAGATGATTAATTTATTGTTCAGGCAACGATGACTACTATAACGATCAGCAGAACGACTCCAAATATCAGCAAGAGCAAACACATCTGCATACAAAACTTATGCATCAAAAGGGAGGGAAAAAAAGGGTAATTTGAAATTAATATCACACTACTACAACCAGTGTACATAACTTGCCTCAATATTGTCTGAACAAAAAATTGTATAGTTGAGAAGCAAACATAACTAATCATATGAAATAGCTATATTACAATTTCAAGAAATAGCAACAATAAAGTCTATGAAGAACAACGGTTAGTGCAATTATAACTTTGCTGCCATAACTGTTAGACAATAAGCAGTCAGTCCACTTTCGAATCTCTTAATTAATTATGAAAGTACAAGGCTTAGATTGGTCTTCCACCTGAGGTTAAGGTCACAGAAGATTGAAACAACGGTAAATATAAATATAATATGAAATGAAATAATCTAAGCCTGATCTAGCCACCATTGAGTGGAAACAGGTATGTACCAATACAAAGTCTTTAACAAGACAATGAAAAATAAAAAAAAAAGAAAAAAAGATCAAAACTCAAAAGTAGTATGCAGATCTAGATACCTAAGAGCATTTCTTTGAGCATGATTGAGTTGAAGCGGTCAATACAACGGAAAGGAAACATATACCCTCCCTTTTACAGTGTTTATCGAAACTAACATTTACAGAACCAATGCTATCCCAGATATTGAGAATATTTTGTCACATGAATTTAAGCTTGACACATTTCAAAAAGTATGCTTTTTATTGTGACAAACATCCCGGTCTCAGCAAAGCGGAAACCTAGCAGTCAATGATTTGGCATCCACATTTTTTATCCATAATATTTAACATAGAAAGATTGGAAAAAAAGAAAACAATCACATCAATCAAACTTTACCAGAGATGAACCAGATTTCTGGGTCTTGGCTGCCTTTGCAAGTTGTGATGTGGCTTGTATGGTTTCAGCATGGGATCTTTCAGTGTTAGAACTAAAGTCGTCTGAGAGGGTAAAAGGAACACATGTTTAGCACTTTCATTATAGAGCATGCAGAGCTTTCAAATGACTAATAGAGAAAACATTTTTCTCTTAAAAAAAAAATATTAGTGTAAATATAATTATTGACACAGGGCTTACCAATCATTGCACCTTGTTCATGGACCAGGACAGCGAGATCCTTAACAATCTCATTTACCTCAATTTCTTCTATCCTGGCTTCTTTAAATATAATCTCATCCACCAGTACGAACTCTTGTCTGCACATAGTATAATGGAAACTGAAGTTGCACTATTTTTAATCTCCAGTATGAAAGGGAATCTCTATACACTATAATCTGAAGGATTTTTGTTTATCCATCCAAAACAGAAACAAAGGAATGCCCTTTAGAGATAGGTGTGGTCTGTATTTTTCAGCATTTTTTTTGGTTGAATGATGAGAGATGGGAGCGGGAAGCATGGCTTCAGTAATTCATTCTTATTGTGGACATAAAGTACCAATATTTTTAATCTCTCTCTCTCAACATACACGTAAAGGCCTTTCTATTATAAGGAGTATATCCAACTATGCAGCTTGAACAAGATATTGATTTTGCTCCTTTATTTCTTTTTCTATGAATATTTTCCACTTTTACCGTCCAGTAACTTTTCTAAGCTACCACTGGCCCATAGGTGACACCTCAGAGTACTGAGGTCTAGAAAGAAGTTATGAGCATTGCACAACAAGGTTTGCACAGTTAATAATAGCATCCCAACAATTAACTAATAAGCAATTAATGCAGGTTGTATGTCTGTCCTACGTCGTGTTCAAGAAATGGATGTCTACCTAATTAGTCAAGGAGCATTAACAAGAAAATTAATCGTTTTAAGGATCTCCTACCAACAGACCATCAATTGGTTTTTCTTCAACAATAATCCTCGTGAAAATGTTCACAGTTAATGTAAAATAATCATTTTATATGTCCCATTTTCTTTATGTAACTAGGATTTGAGTACAGCATAGACCACCGTCTTGCCCTCACCAGGAGAAGAGCATATGGGGAAGAAGTCATTTTTCCTCAACGGAAATCTAATTAACAAAAGACTAAAAACCCACAAAAGGCAGCTTTTGGTTTCCAATGCATTGCATGCTGAAGTAAACTCTCCTTTTTTTTTTTGATAAGTAACCGATTATAGTAATAAGAATAGGCATAGTCCAAGTACATAGGGGTATACAAGAGTTTACACCTAGTTAGGAGGAAGTAATAGAAACAAGAAAATCATGAAAATCTAGGCCATTGAAATCTACAGCATTTGCCCAAAGGAATAAATTTTCACAAAGAACAATCTAATATCCTCCAATGAGCGCTCCTTATCTTCAAAATACTGAAATAAACTCTCCTAAGGCAAACAAAATTACCAAATGATTGTAGAGGGGTGTAAAGAACATACTATGACAAGCGATACAGACCTTTTGGATTCTAGAAGAAGAGCCTGTTGTTCGGGAGTCCGGGATGAACTTATATCCAGCTCATGGGCATCATAACTGCATCATGATATATCAAATTTAAGGCAAGCAAGTAAAATATTTTGATCAAAGCTAATTGCTAAATCATAACTTCATCCCATATAACAAATTTAAGGCATGCAAATCAAATATATGGCCAGGTAAGAAATTGGCATCCCTATGAATTCTATTATCACTGCTACTCTTTTCATCCCATAATAGAAGAGCACTAACAAACAGAATTGCAAATACTCTTCCTAATATATACTTAAATGGATCTAGAAAGGTGGAAACAAATTATACCAGTGCCAGATCTGGCAATTGATAGTGATTGGCTGGATAATTACTTTGCTAATTTTCAGCCCACAACAGTAAATTTTAGTGAAATCTACAGGATTGGAACAAACTGACATTCTTATGAAATACAAGTGCAGTTCTTAAAATAACAGAGGATAACCAGTTTATACTAACTCTTTGGATATGCAAAACATTCATATTTGGGCCTGTATATATCACTACTCTCTTTGTTCCATGTGTTGGTCCTTTGCAAGTTCAAATCCTTAAGGTTTAAAAGCATTTAATGTTTTATAAAAAAAGAGTTAAATGTTTTCACATGCATGATAAAATACACTACTTTCCCAATTTACTCTCTCTTGTTCATGTCTATATGAACTATTGATTTTTTGTTCCCAAAATTATGGAGACTCTGTACCCATATGTGGTTGAATTTCTAAAATAAAGGTGAACATTTCTGAGTAAATCAGTGACAGAATATTAACATTACCAAGGAGCAGAAAACAGACATACAGATTAAACATCCTTTTCAACTCTCCCCATCTTCTCAAAACTCATTTATGTTTCAATACACTATTTTCATAGTCCTAAATCCTTTTTCAGGAAAAAAAAAAAAAACAATACCAGACAGGCCAAGGACAGTTCAAAGATAATTTTGTCGAACTAATCAAGATGTCCAGATAAAATTACCTTGATGGAAGAACTTCTTTGGGGACGAAAGGAGCATATGTTGTTTCCCTCTCAACTGCAAGCCTTTGAACCTTCTGAAATTCCCTAAGAACCAACTGGAAATCTTTTGCAAGCTTAGCATCAGTGATCTTCTTGGCAGCCTGGAGTTTAATGAGGGAATTTCAAGTCGTAAGAAAATAAAACCCATCTCCATCCCACCCCGAAACAAAAGAAACAAAAAAATAGATAAAAAATAAAGAAAATCTATAATTGTGAGATCCACTTACTAGAAAAGGAACAGAGGAGGAGATCCAAGAGAACGATAGAGAGAGGGAGAGAGGGAGATTCAATAATGAAGTGTTAATTTTAAAAATTATACTGGATATGAACTTACACTAACTTCCAAATGCTGGTCAGTTTCACTAGCCGCCTGTTTAAGTTTAGCTGAAGTATCTTTCACCAAGACCCCAATGTGTAGCCTTGTCTTGTGCCTGCCAGTTAAGTGAATCCAATGTATACACCAGTGAGAAACAAGATTGATGGTGCAATCTTCCCACTTGATTGCGTTAAGAAAAACAAAATGGGATTTTTAAAAAGGCTAAAAACTAAAACTGTTGTTAATTTACAAGTTTTTTAAATGATTTATTTATCTAGTGAAAAATTGTAAAAGAGAGAATGGCATGCAAAAGGTGATAAGTTGAAAAGATAAATTTATATGCTTTAATTAGCTTGTTATCTTGGATCCATAAATGAAAAAACGTTATCTAACAACAACCAACCACTCAAACTGATAGGGGGAAAAAGATTGAAACAGCTATTAGTGGCATAGAGAAGGATCAAAATGGAAATTACAGTCTTTTTGAAAGATACAGCATATATCCTAAAAGCTTTTACGCAATTCTTTAATGAATTAACATAGGTTGAAATTACTCTCGCCAGTAAAATAGAGATTTCATATATAGTAAAAGAGAAAAGATACTTACTGCTTGTAATCGCTTTGAAAAAAAAAATAAAACATGGGCCCACATGAAAAAAATTAATTTTTTAATAGAATTCAAAGCGATTATCCACTTCTATGTAGAATTACTCATAGTAAAATATCTGCTTCTAGTTGAATTCATATCCTTTCTATGAAACTATCTTTATTTTCTGTGAAAGAATTTTTTTATTTATTATGAGGTAGAAATTTATGTTTTATGATCAATGCTCAATGAATACAATTATCCAGAAGTTGATCAAGTAACATGTAAAATAACATGTTTTACTTTTCAATTAGTTTAGCGTATTTCAGTGTGATTATATTTTTAACTCCACATCCTTGGTGTTGAGATTTTTTAAAAAAAAAACAACAGTTCTTTTTCCAAGCCTCAGTTCTGGGACCCTTCCACAAACCAAGTTACAACCAGTTCCGTAAAGGACTCAGTTATAATTGTTCATATGGGAAATGAGCAGAACTTGAGATTGCCTAAAAAGGAACACAGTTAAACCATAATGTAGCTAGGGAAAATCTCCAGATCCATGATCAGAGTTTGATGAAAAGATCAAGCCCATGAAGGCAAGAATGTCCTACAGTGATTTAAGGACTAAGGATTCATTTGAAAGCAAAATTTAGATATCCAAGGTGATAAATAAGATGTGAAACACAAATACATTGAAAGCAAAACTTAGATGTCCTCAAGAAAAAAGCGAGACTATTAATCGTTACCAAATAAAACCGATCAGAATTCATCCGCCCATATATTGAAAAAGAATCTAGGAAAACAGAGATGAACCTATAATGCTGTTTTCCCACATAGCTTCAACTAAATACAACTTATACTATATCTGAGCAGCAAGATATTAACAAGATGATTGAGAAGATGCGAAAAACTAAAATATATGAAAGAAAAAAAAAAGAATTTGTGAAATCATCATAGATCAAAGAAAACTGCACATTAGCACTTGTATCAATTTTCTTTCTGTTTCTTTTTGGAATGTACATAAGCACTCAAATTCTTTTGTCCTGAAACACTGTACAGAATTCTAAGAACATAACATCTTGTACTAAGGCCTCCCTTGTTTGGGAACACAAACCATCTCATCTCAAAATTTCTTATAATTTTCTTTCCAAATATCACTCAAATACGAACACTTTTCAATTTCAAATATTCAACTTTTTTCATCTAATCATTACATTCCAACTTTCCAAAACTTTCAAACAAAACACAAAAAACAATATAATTTTTTCAAATTCCAAACCGAAAATAATATTAAAAAATTATATTATAACAACATTTTAACTTTATAATATTTTTATTCAATTTTTTCTCACTCCTTTCCCAAAACTCAATAAAACATCTAACCCAAACCATTCAACTATTATCCACAAACCATTTTATTACTACTCACACATTTCTCATCTCATCTCATTCCCCGATACCCAAAAATAAAAAAAATTCATAGTTTTTCGTGTAGATCAAGGGCATCAAGTCCCAAGAGAACAAACAACGCAATAATAAGGACTTACAGCACAATGTGCAAGTACTTTTTGTATGCCTGTTTAGTTTACCTTCAATTCTAAGCAGCACGCTTTAGCTGATCAACAATGCATATTTCAGTCAACATAAGTTAAAAAAGTAAAAAACAGTCCAAAAACAGAAGTAGAAACTTGTTTTGCTTCCAAGCAACACTAGAAAATTAGACAACCTAGCGAGCAAAGCATAAAGGGAGAAAGAAAGAAAGAAAACAATGACTTATAGCACGATCGTAAGCACGCCAATGGATTCTCAATCATTAAAATACGATAAAAAAAAAGGCATGAATTGTTGAAATTCAGAAAACGCAAACCCAGAAGTTGAATAATCGTTTATTCCAATAAAAGAACCATAAGACACATACCAGACGAAGATAAAAGAAAGCATAGGAAAAAGGTTATGAAAACGAGAAATACACTCACAGCCGGTCACGGAGTTCGAGGGTGTCCTTGGGAGTGCCAAGGGAATTAACAAGGCGAGAGAAGGAAGACACGGCGGTGTTGATTTGGAAAATCCCAGAAGCCAAGGCCTGAGAAGGGTCTTGCTGCTGTTGTTGCTGTTGGTGTCGTGGTGGCCTGCCAACCTCAAGATCTCTGAAGCTCATTTTGAAGCAGACAAGAAGTTGAAGATGCTTTATTCACAAAGAGAATAAAGAGATAACGCCTAGAGGAAGCTGTCTGTTCACTGTTGTGTTGGTTTGGTAGAGAGACTTGAGAGACAGTTGGAGACTTGGAGACGAGTTAAACGGAAGGAGAATCATTCTCTGTTCTCTATTTGAACTTGCTCTTTTTATGTTGAAGAATCTTCCGTGGGCCCGGATCAAGACTAACAACCATATATATTAACGATAGTTGTAGTGTGAGTAATAATTATTTAAAAAAAATAAAAAAGATTTTTACAATTATGAAGTAATCGTTGTGTAATCATTTTGAAAAAAGTGAATAAAATATAAAATTTATATGAAAAAATTAATTTTTTAATAATAGAGCCCATTTTTTTTCAAAACAATTATGCGACGTTTAGACATTTCACAATTATATATATAATTATTCTAAAAAAATAAATAAATAAGATATTTATATAAAAAGAAATTAATTTTTAATAATAAATTCTATTTTTTTCAAAATAACTATATAATATTTATACACTCTACTACTATACCCAACCTTACTAATTTCAAATAGACAGGAGACCCATTAATTAGTTAATTAATTTTCGATATCTCTCCTTTTTCATCTTCTCATCGGAGGTTTATCATGTCATCAAACTCTTCCATATAATGTATGGGTAAAAGCCTCTCGCTGGTGGCTCCCGGTGAGATTTTTTATTTTTTTATTTAATAATTAAAAAAGTAGTTTTTAATAATATTATAAATTTTTTATTTTCTTAAAAAATATTAAAAAGTATTAAAACAATACATACAAAAAAAACAAACAAACAAACAAACAAACAAAATACATAGTGGAAGCCCCCGTTCGGTGGCGGTAGAGCCACATGCAAATATCAGATTATATACAGGAGCAGTTGCTGAAAATATCATTTGTGGGACATTTGCTGAAAAGGAGTTTATCAGATTACAATTTTTTTTTTATTGATAAGTATATCAGATTACAAATCACGTTACAAACTTTTCTAATACAAGTCACAAACTTGTCCTTTATAGATGCATCACAAAAAGACAGCTCCATTACATCATCAGCTTGCATAAATCCATAACAGCTATTACAGCATGAAATGACTAACATTTTCCTTTGTACCAACAAGTGGATAGAAGTAGTCCAAAATAAATAAATAACTACAACAATGAAGTTGTTAGAACGTAACTAGTCTTCTCTACTTTCTCTTGCACCTCTACGCCTCTATTTCAAGTTGATATCGAGTGGTTTTGATGTTTATTGTTGCCTGTATCTTTTCGAAGTCACGTTTTGATCTATCGATCGATTGTTGTAATCATTTTATTATCTTTTAGGCATATATTGGTATTTTAGAATCATACCAATAGTAAAATCTGCAAGTATGCTCAGCTTGCAAAATTGAACAGTACATATTAGCAAAGAAGACTACGAACACATGAAATAGGGGGCAATGATACAAAGTTTTACCATATAGTTTTGGCATCCAAAAAATCATCGTCCCTCATTTTGCTCCATGCACATGAATAACATATTAGGTACTTAACTCTTGATTTCCTGAGCTTGAGCTATTGCCACTAAGTGACTCAAACATTGCTATTCATAAATAAACCAAATATTAATGTCTCGGACCCAATAACCTATAATAACAGCAAACCCAAGTATAATAATAGCAACTATTATATCCAAATAACAGAAAACGATTTAAACAGAATGTAGAAATAGATTAGAAACTATAATTAGTACAAAATGTAAACATGTAGGAACATATCAGCACAAGGAGATCTTTATATATCAGCACAAGGGGTCCACTACCAACTAGTTGCCTAAGTTTGGGATTATATTATGAGTTTGACGAGTTGAAGGGTCATAATAAATTTTTTTTCCTTCTTATTTTCTACCAGCTGGGTGCTTCTTTTTTTCAGGATCAATGACATGTTGCCCATTACATACTCTACCAAGGTACTATCCATGGTTACTGATGTTTGAGGTCATTTGACTTGCGGTTAATATTCGAAGTGCATTAATTATATTATATAAATATAAGTTAGCATACAATGCTTCAAACTACAACTTTAGACAAATAATAGCAAACCAATAAGTGCACCACAAAGCTAACTACACTTTTAGACTATAAAGCTTCAAACTGTAATTTTAGACAAATAACAGCAAACCAATAAGTGCACCACAAAGCTAACTACAATTTTAGACTACAACACAATCGAACACATCGTAGTTAAACAACTTGCAACTGCATTTAACCTCCAAGGAATCTTTATCTAGCGAGACAATGAAATTTGCATGTTTTATAAATTCATCACTTACTTTAATCTCATCGGGAACTATGCATATTTTGCACCCTCTGTAATGACCCGACTCAATAACTCTAAAGTAGTAATATTGATAATTTTTATTGGATTTAAATTATATTTAATGAGTCATATTAAATAAGCTCACGAGTAATAATTTATTGAGGTTGATTAGGAGTTTTAATTAGACTCAATATCTAGGTAAATTCCCATTTATTATTTATTAAATGAGTTAGACTCTTTTTAGAATTTAAAGAACGGATATTAGAAATTTATTTCAATTTAAAATCATCATCGATTGATGTTCCCTACACAATCTTCTAGATGTATGATACTTATACGATTTATGGGTAGACGTGCAAGTCATGGACTTAAGCGTGGTTTACCATAGTATGTTAGAATACTATTAGTGGCTCCCTTTGCAGCTGTGAGATGTGGAGTCGGTGCACAACCTTGCACATAAGATTAAGTGTGTGGGCCAGTATGATAAGTAAGATAAGTTAGATAAGCCAAGATAAGTCATATATGTCTTAAGCATACGTATGAATGATCATGATTTTAATTCTCAGCATGAAATATTTGATGAAATACCTTATGTTAAGTATGTTTACTTTATGATGAGTTTCTTATTAAGTCATCAACTTATTTTAGTTGTTTTATGTTTTTAAACCACCCAAGTTAGAATATTTATGAAGATAGAGCTATAGGATGAGACTTAGTCTAGGGAGGCGTGACAGTGACCTAGATCATGTACAAAGATTTTAAGTTATGATTTTTATGACACGAACTTTGAGAAGTTTTAATTAATGCTTCAACGCTCTCTCATTTATGATTTCAGTATTTTTGTTAAGAAGTGATTATATTTATTATATGAAATTTTTGTATCTAGCACAATTATAAAAAAATATTTTAAAGTCAAGATCAATAGTAGCACTCCGGCTACCAAAAAATTTTAAAATTGACTTTATTATTAACCGTGGGGAGTGGGGTGTTACACCCTCGCATCCCAAAAACTCAAATATAAAAATTTTCAAAATTCATTTTTCTTTGAACTTTGCAATTGCATATACTTTTTGAAAATGCTTCTCAATAGGATAGTAACTGATGCATGTAATCTCGGTGTTGAACAATGCAAAGTCAACAATAGCTTCATTCTCTACCTTCCTCCTAAGGGTTGAATCATACTGATATATAAATTATTTTAGTGTGGTCCTGAAGTTAATGTAGTCATAAAAAAATGCATTCAAACTTTCACTCAATTGTGTAGCTGATAGTACAATCCAAAATGTGTCTTTAACATACGTTGGCACCCAAAGCTGCCTTCATCATTTAAAACTGCGTTAATCCTACACTCTTTCTTTTCTATTTGTCTTGGCTTGAGAACATCAGTAGCCTGAGTCTTTGATGTGCCTTGTCGCGCAGATACCAACGTAAACCATATGATCTTCCCATCTTCTCCTTGTCTAGAATTCCTTCTACGCACCCCAAGTCCCGTATGCTTAGCATACTTCATATAGTAAGACCGAACCTCTTCCTCAAATGAAAATTACATTTCAACCTTAGGTTCTTCAATGGTGTCATTTTTATCTTCATCATTATCAGGTATTACATCAACACACATGTTATTCGAGCTCCATGTTAGAATCCATGCCAACTCCAGTGGAGGAGCATCCTAAATAAACTTTAATAAAAATGTTGGTTGAATATTAACAAATACTGAAATGTGTTTGATACACATAAAGAAATATATAATCTTTCATAGCAGAGCAAATGAATACAATTAAAGAAAATATATAATCTTTAAAAGCATAGTTGTATTCATACAAGCACTTGCTGAAAATAAAAGCAGTCTCCATGTGGTCAAAAGTGGCCCTAGAAGCACTTGCTATTCATAATAGCACATAAAAAGCACATTGCTATTCTGTTTGGTTTGCATGAAAACAGTGAGGTTCAAATATATGAGCTCTAAAGTCACGGGCTCGAAAAATTCAAGTTGGCAAGTACAATAAGTTGAAGGTCATAGGAAGATTGGACCTTGTGAAGTTCTCCAAAAGATCAACAACAATGCATATAGACTATGTCTTCCCAGTCATTTGAGAACTTCAGATGTGTTTAATTTCAAACATCTCAGCCCCTGCTTTGTCGACGATGGTGTGAACTTGAACTCGAGGGCGAGTTCTTTCCAAATCCGAATCTGAGGCCGATGAGACTCAGTTGACAGATGCGACGTTAAAAGTATTGGACTACTTTGAGAAGGTAGACTAGCCAAAATTGGCGGGAAGAGATAAGGAATTGGGCGAGAAGCGGTAGATTTGGGGCGTGGAGACTTATGTCTTAGTTGGGCGAGAAGACTTATCTCTTGGTTGGGTGAGGAGAAATGAGCGACACGCGTATTTTAACTATAACTTAGGCTACAATTGTCAGAATCACGCATATGATCCCAATCCGAAAAGCTGTATTCGGCATGGATGTTGTGGTCACAATGCTTGACCTAGTGGGCCCCTTGTTGACCCAAAAATAATCCATTTTTACCTTTGAAGCGTCAATTTTAGTTAACTCTTTTATTTTTGGTTATTTTCTTTTATGATAATGTTTATCTTTAAGAACGATTTTATTCCAGATTCTTAGGCTAGATGTTAGTCATATTTATCTATTGCTTGACCATAATTACAGTTTTGTCATTTTTTGTTGGCTATTTAAGCCCAGCTTGTGGGCTTCAGAAGGGAAGATTGATTTATTTTATAGTAAAATCCTAATATCAGAGTTTCTCTCTGTTTGCGATTTTTCTCAATCTCAATCTCAATATCTATATATAGCTTCTATTGTTTAACTAGCCGTCAAAATAACCTCATATTCTAGTCTGGCGTCAGATTGTTACTGGAGGGACAGAGTAATAAATAGCTAGAGGGTGAGGTGAAGCAGTGAGAGGGCCAGACATAATCACAACCGGTACCTTTGGACAGAATCACAGTCGTTACACCTAGGGGTAAGGCAAAACGGTTGTATGTCATGGTTCTGAGACCATTCTGCAGAAGAGAGTCGAAGGTTTGCAAGGTTGAAGACAAAGTAAAAAAGGTTCAAGGCTTTAGATGGAACGGACGGTCCAGATGAGGCCAACGTTGATGTAACAACTTCTAGAAGATTTGAAGACTCTGTTTTATTTTTGTTGTATTTTCCTTTTAATAGTGATGATGTGTCAAGTGTTTAGTGGCAGTAAGTTTTTAATAGTGACAAGTTGGCCAGTCTGTGATAAGCTCTAGTTAGTTACTGATTCCCTTATAACCTGAGATATGCTACCTGTTTTCATTTATGCAAATATTCAGTAAAATCCCCAATTTCCCTCTCTACTATTATGGAGGCTACCTCTCCTTGAATTGAGGTTATCTCTCTCTTTTTAGATTATTACAAATTGGTATCTCAAAGACATCATTCTTATCTATCTACCTAGTACAATGGTTGATGGTACAAGGATAAATCATTTGCAAGAAGGATTAAACTCGCTCAAGAAATCCAGTGAGTCTCAGTTTGGTACAATCTAGTCTAAATTCAAGAATATTGAATATGAGATGTCTGCATTCAAGCATAATTCTGAAGCAGTGGCCCAGTAGCTTGCTCTCCTAACAATGGAGCTGCAAAAGAAACAGAACAATGGATTAGGTAGTGAATCAAGTAGTAACCCAGAACAAGCATTAATCCCAACAAACAGTGAGGTACAAACAAGATCAATTAGTTTGGATTTTCCTGTATTTACTGAAGACTATCGTAATGGGTGGCTTTATAAGGTAAAATAGTTTTTTACCTTTCATAATACTTCACCACAACACAGATTATGTTTGGTCTCCTTTCACATGGAAGGCAAGGCCCTCACCTGGTTTCATGACTTAGAGGAATCAGGCAGCTTGGTGATTGGGATGCCTTTGAGAAGACATTGATTGTGAGGTTTGGGCCTAGCTGTTATGATGACCCGATGGAGGCAATTACATGGTTGAAGCAAATTGGGTTATTGGAGGACTATAAAACCAAGTTTGAAGACTTATCAAATAGGCTAAGAGGGCTATTGGATCATTACAAACTAAGTTGCTTTTTAAGCGGCTTGAAAGATGAGATTAGACTTCTAGTGCGAATGTTTAATCCACACAACTTGTTAACTGCCTACAACTTGGCAAAAATTCAAGAGGAGCATATCGCTCTCTCTAAAAGGGGAACGAAATAGCCCTCCAACCATTCCCCCAACCCTGACCCAACCATCATGAAAACACCCTTAAAAAACCTAGACTACCAAAAAGATCACTCAAAGAACCTCATACCCATATAGAAAGTAAACCAAAGCCAAATGAAAGAAAGGCGTGATAAAGGCCTTTGTTATTTTTGTGAGTCTAAGTGGAGCCTGGGCCATAAGTTTCTAAAGCCCAAGTTGTACCTCATTAATGAAATATTTGACGCAGCGTAGGAAGGAGAGGTTTTAGTAGGTGAAACTGGAGGTGGTGAGTTGGAGCACAACCAGGAAGGTTTAGCACTAGATCTAGACATTCTAAACAACAGCCTAGAAATCTCATTACACGCTATGTTTGGCTCCTCTAACCCAGAAACCATGAGGGTAGTAGCTAACACTGGTGCTATGAAAGTGGTGGCTTTTATCGACATAGGAAGTACACACATAACTTCCTTGACCCCAAGGTGTTGAACAAGATTAGACTCCGGGTGGACAAGACTATTAAGGTCCAAGTAAAAGTGGCTAATGTTGGTAGGAAGTGAATGGAAGGTGGGGCAAGTACCATTATCAATCCAAGGCATTGCCTTCAAAATCGAGGCATACATCTTGGGATTGGCTCATTGTGATATGGTCTTAGGCGTGGCATGGCTTCAAGACCTAGGAGCTATCATTTGGGATTTAAAAAATCTGACTATGCAGTTTGTGTGTGAAGGGTAGAAGATAGTTGCAAGGGTTGCAAAATTCTAAGCTCATAGAAGAAGGGGGTTACCCGATTGTAACAATTTGGAGAACAAGGGTATACTACTACAATTATTGGAATCAAAGGACATTGTGGACCAGCAACCACTTCCTGAAGCTATTCATAAGCTTTTGCAAAAATTTCTGGACATCTTTTCAGAACCCAAAACACTACCCCCACATATAGCTTGTGACCATTCTATCATCCTACACCTCGGCACAAAACCCATCTCAGTCCAACCTTACCATTACCCCTTCTTTCAAAAAGATGAAATCAAGAAAATAGTGAAAGAATTATTATCCACATAGGTCATTCAACCTAGCCACAACCCCTATTCATCTCCTGCATTGCTGGTTCGTAAAGGTGATGGCTCTTGGCGATTGTGCGTTGTAGAGCCCTCAACAGTATCACAGTCAAGGACAAATATCCTATCCCTGTGGTGGAAGAACTCCTAGATGAGCTTTGTGGAGAAACTATTTTTTCAAAGTTAGACTTGAGATCCGGGCACCACCAGATCTGTGTTAAGCCTGAAGACATTTCAAAAACTGCATTTTACACTCATGAAGGGCACTATGAGTTTTTGGTTATGCCATTCAACTTGACCAATGTGCCCTCTACTTTTCAAAGTTTAATGAATTCTATTTTTAAGCCTTACTTGAGAAAGTTCATCCTTGTATTTTTTGAAGCTATTTTGGTGTATAGCAGGGATGAAAAACAACATGTACAACATTTGCAAATCACCTTAGCCACTTTAAGACAACATCATTTGTTTGCCAAGATGACCAAGTGCAAGTTTGGAAGTAGTGAAGTGGCTTATTTGGGGCATTTCATATCTGACTAAGGAGTCAAGGCAGACCCCGAGAAGCTAAGAGCTATGGTGGAGTGGCCAACCCCATCCTCACTCAAGTCTCTTAGAGGATTTTTGAGTTTGACAGGGTACTATAGAAGATTCATTAAGGGGTATGGAGAAATAGCAGCACCCTTAACAGATCCCCTAAAAAAAGATGGGTTCCATTGGAGTGAAGTGATAGAAAAGGCCTTTGGAAGTTTGAAGGAGGCTGTGATGAAACCTCCTGTGTTGGCTCTTCCCAATTTCTCAAAGCCTTTCAGCATTGAGTGTGATGCATCAAGTAGGACAGTAGGGGCTGCTTTATTACAGAGGGGCACCCTATAGTATACTACAACCAAGCATTAAAAGGGAGGGCCTTGTTGATGTCTACATATGAAAATGAATTGCTGGCTCTTGTTTCAACAGTGAATAGATGGCGGCCTTATCTATTAGGCGTTAAGTTTACGGTGAAAACATACCATCAGAGTCTGAAACTTCTACTTGACCAAAAAGTAAGGAATCCTATGCAACAAAAGTGAGTGTCCAAGCTATTGGGCTATGATATTTTGGTCGAGTATAAGCAATGCAAGGAGAATAGAGTAGTAGATTCTCTATCTTTTAGGGAAGAGGAAAAAGAAGGTACTGTGATGACACTTGCCATGGTGTCAATGCCTGCTTTGAAGCTATTGGAGAAGTTGAAACAGTTGTATCCCAAGGATGCTTACGTACAAGAGTTGCTACTATAGGAGAAGGCAGGGAAGCTAAACCAGAAATACTCACGTAGAGACCTACTATATTACAAGGAGAGATTGTCTGTGGTTAGTGATGAACCTTTTAAGAGGAAGTTACTAGAGTTGCTACACAACAACCCTGGTGGGGGGCACTCAGGTTATGAGAAAACAATGCATAGGGTTAGAAGAGAATTTTACTGGCCTAGCCAAAAGAAGGAGGCGAAAGAGTACATTCGTGCCTGTGATATGTGTCAGCCGGTTAAGCTAGAAAATAGCTTACCGGGGGGGGGGGGGGGGGGGGCTTTTACAGCCTCTATATATTCCCTCTAGGCCATGGACTAGTATCTTGATAGACTTTGTTGAAGGATTACTAGCCTTGCAAGGTTTTGATTGTTTGTGGGTTACAATGGGTAGGCTAACCAAGTTTAGCCATTTTATTCCCCTGTCCCATCCCTACATGGCCTCCACTCTAACTTAACAATTTTTGAAACATGTGCTTCGGCTATATGGGATGCCTAATCAAATTATTTATGACAGGGACAAAACCTTCACCAACAAGTTCTGGAGAGAACTCTTCAAGTTGCAAGGGGTGCAACTAGCTTTCAACTCAGCCTATCACCCCCAAACCGATGGCCAATCAGAGGCCGTCAACAAGGCCTTAGAGAATTACTCCATTGCTTCACAGGGGATAGGCCTTGAGATTGGTCAAGCTGGATTCTTATGACTGAATGGTGGTACAATACCACCAAACATGCATCTACCTAGATTACTCCATTTGAGGCCCTCTATGGGTACCCCCATCCCAAACTCTTAAGCTACCAAACATGCATCTACCTGGAACCCGTGGTGGTGCTCGAAAGAAGGGTATGAAAGATAGGAAATTTACCGTTGGTAGAGGTGCTTGTATAGTGGCATGGTGAAGAAAAGGAGGATGCAACCTGTGAGGCTTTTTGGAAGATGAAAAACATCTACCCACACTTTGTGGGTAATGTGTTTTGAGCAGGAAGGTTTTGTCACGGTTTTGAGACCATTCCGCAAAAGAGAGTCGAAGGTTTGCAAGGTTGAAGACAAAGTAAAAAAGGTTCAAGGCTTTAGATGGAACATACGGTCCAAATGAGGCCAATGTTGATGTAACAACTTCTAGAAGATCAGAGGACTGTTTTATTAATGTTGTATTTTCCTTTTAATAGTGATGATGTGTCAAGTGTTTAGTGACAGTAAGTTTTTAATAGTGACGAACTAGTCAATATGTGATAAGCTGTAGTTAGTTACGGATTTCCTTCTAATCAAGAATATGCTACCTGTTTTCATTTACATAAAATATTTGGTAAAATTTCCAATTTTCAGGCTACCTCTTCTCGAATTGAGGTTATCTCACTTTAGAGTCCTGCTACAGGCAGGCACAAGTCCGTGCTTGCGCGCGGACTCCACTGACGTGGCATTTTGCCACGTCAGCAATTAAATTAAATTAAAAAAAAAGAAGGCAAAAGCAGGACAGAACAAGCGGGAGAGTAAAACGAAGAAGAAACAGAAGCCATTTTCGAAGAGGAAAGCGGGAGAGCTGAAACGAAGACAGAGAAGTTGATTTACGAAGAGAACAAACGGGAGGAATTGAGAAAAAAAGTAGAGAAGCTGAGATTTCACCGTCAAAGTAAGATTTCCAGTTTTTTATTTTTTTTCATCTTGCTCTGAAATCTCTTTTATTGGAGAACTTATGGGAGCAGAACTGGAAATTAGTAGCTAGAACTGGAAACCCGTGTGAGTGAATCCAAACTCGTCGAAGGGAATAATACATGGAAATTTTAGTGTGCTTTATTTTTCAAAAACTGGAAATTAGTATATTGTTTTTAGTGAATCCAAACCCGCGTGTAGTTAGTGAATTTTTTTTTGATAAAGTTAGTATGCTTTGTGTAGTATCTTACATCTAGATATTTTCCTTCATGAAATTTTTAGTACATCCATTGTTTTTAGTGAATCCAAACCCGTGTGCATTGTTTTTCAAAAGCTGAATTTTTTTTTTTTATAAACTTAGTGTGCTTTGTATAGTATTTTACATCTAGATATTTATATTCATGAAATGTTTTGTACATCCATTGTTTTTAGTGAATCCAAACCCGTGTGCATTGTTTTTCAAAAGCTGGAATTTTTTTTTTTGATAAACTTAGTGTGCTTTGTATAGTATTTTACATCTAGATATTTCTATTCATGAAATTTTTTGTACATCCATTGTTTTTAGTGAATCCAAACCCGTGTGCATTGTTTTTCAAAAGCTGGAATTTTTTTTTTTTGATAAACTTAGTGTGCTTTGTATAGTATTTTACATCTAGATATTTCTATTCATGAAATTTTTTGTACATCCATTGTTTTTAGTGAATCCAAACCCGTGTGCATTGTTTTTCAAAAGCTGGAATTTTTTTTTTTTGATAAACTTAGTGTGCTTTGTATAGTATTTTACATCTAGATATTTCTATTCATGAAATTTTTTGTACATCCATTGTTTTTAGTGAATCCAAACCCGTGTGCATTGTTTTTCAAAAGCTGGAATTTTTTTTTTTGATAAACTTAGTGTGCTTTGTATAGTATTTTACATCTAGATATTTCTATTCATGAAATTTTTTGTACATCCATTGTTTTTAGTGAATCCAAACCCGTGTGCATTGTTTTTCAAAAGCTGGAAATTTTTTTTTTTAACTTCATACTTGAGCTTGAACTGGCATAGGCTTGATCTTGAAGCTTGTCCTTTCTTTTAATGAAGTTTTTCTACAGTCTATTATAAAAGTAAGATCCACTTGGTTTCATTGTTGACGTAAATGGAGAAAGAAAAAGAAGATGCATCCCGCATAACAGCTCCTATCACAAATCCATCAACGCAGGTATTGTAAACCTCTTTCAATAGTTGGCGTGTGTTTAATTTATATGTAGTCATTGGTAATACGGTTGATTAACATTATGTTGCTATATGTTAGGACATATCAAGACCACTGCATCCAAATTACATGTCAAGTTACTACGGTCCATTGCCTCATGCGTGGTTACCACCTTTTGTGCCTCCTCCAAGTGCCAGCCCATATCCATGGAGCAACCAGGTAATCGTTGGATGGTAAAGCAGTTCATGGAGTTTATGTTATGAACTTGAATATTTGGTCTAATTATTTATTTTTAATTATTTTTGGGAGAACTGCAGCAAGACCCATGGAGCTCTACTGTCGCTGCCACGTCAAGTGCCGCTATACCAATGATGGGACCTCCTCCAACTGTGTACCCATATCAATGGAGCAACCAGGTGATAATGTCTTTGAATATTTCGTCTAATTATTCGTCTTTAACTTTCGGAACTTGAATATTTCGTCTAATTATTTATCTTTAATTTTTTTATGGAAAACTGCAGCAACACCCATGGAACACTACCTCAGTTGCCACGTCAAGTACTGCTACCTTGAGTAGTTCTGCTCCCGCGTCAAGTACTGCTGCCTTGTATAGTTCTGTCATACCAATGATGGGACGTCCTCCAACTACGTACCCATATCAATGGAGCAACCAGGTGATCATTTTTTCGTATATGTATTTATTGTAGTTAATGCTAGACTTGAATATTGGGCTAACTATTTATGTTTACAATTTTTTTTTTTGAAAACTATAGCAATACCCATGGATCTCTACTTCCGCTCCCATGTCTAGCTCAGCAAGTAGCGTCAGCTCTAGTGTAGCTGTCAGTTCTAGTGTACAAACCAACGCTAGTGTCGCTACTAGCTCTTGTTCGGCTTTACCAACATTTTTTCCTCCAACTTCTACCACCCCATTTCCATGTGGCAGTGAGGTGATGTCTTGGATTCTCCACATTCACTGTATTTTACATTATCCATAACATATTTTAACATATAATACTTTTTTCAACTATTTTACAGGAAAATAAAGTGCAGCAAAGTGACTCTGTTGAAGAAATTAGCGAGACCACATTAGACTCGATAGAAGTTGAGGCGCAATCTACTGCCTCTTTGGATAATACCATTGATACCAAGGAGGCTGGCACTGAGGGGGGTGATATCACTGAGGAGCCAAAGCCAGGAATGTGCTTTGAGTCGGAGGATGAGTTAATGAATTACTATAAACATTACGGAAAGCAATGTGATTTTCCGGTAATGACACAAAGGAGTAAAAGAGAGAAGGATGGGACTGTGAAATATGTCACTGTGGGATGTGCTCGGGGTGGCAAGGCACGAAATAGGGCATCAAACATCTCCAAGCCTCGGCCAACAAGCAAAACAGATTGCAAGGCAAGGATGAATGTCATGTTAAAGGATGAGAAGTTGTGTGTCACATCCGTATTGAACACACACAATCATGTGCTCAGTCCAAAAAAATCCAGGTTCTTCAGATGCAACAGAGAAGTTAATGAGTCTGTTAGGAGAGTGTTGGATACAAATGATGAGGCTGGCATACGGATTAATAAGAGTTTTCATGCTCTTGTCACTGAGGAGGGTGGGTTTGAGAACGTACCATTTGGAGAAAAAGATTGTCGTAACTACATTGACAAGGCACGACACCTGCGTCTTGGTAAAGGTGGTGCTCAAGCGTTGTTTGAGTATTTTAGAAGGATGCAATACAAGAATGATGGCTTTTTCAGCCTTATGGAATTGGACGATGATGATAGACTGAAAAGTGTGTTTTGGGCGGATGCCCGTAGTAGAGGGGCCTACAACTACTTTGGAGATGTGGTAACATTTGATACCACATACCTGATAAATAGGTATGGAATGCCATTTGCACCGTTTGTGGGTGTAAACCATCATGGACAGTCAATCCTGTTGGGTGCAGGCCTTATTTCAAGTGAGGATACAGAATCATTTGTTTGGTTATTTAAAGCTTGGCTTGATTGCATGGATGGAAAAGCACCTAATCTATTATTACAGATCAAGATCGTGCTATGAAAAATGCCATCGCCATTGTCTTTCCCAGCACGCGGCATAGATATTGCTTGTGGCACATATTGCGAAAGGTCCCAGAGAAACTTGGTTCCCATGGTCAATACAAATGTGGCCTGAAAAGTAAGTTGCTATCTTGTGTATATGACTCTCTTACAATTGAGGAGTTTGAGAATTCTTGGAAAAGCTTCAATGATACTTTCCACTTGCATGAAAATGTATGGTTGCAAAGCTTATATGCGGAAAGAGAGTTTTGGGTGCCGGTATATTTAAAGAACTCTTTTTGGGCTGGAATGAGTGCAACTCAACGCAGTGAGAGCATGAATGCTTTCTTCGATGGCTACGTGCATGCCAGAACAAATCTTAAAGAATTTGTTGATCAGTTTGACAATGCTCTGAAGAAAAAAATTGAGAACGAAAACCAAGCTGACTTCAATTCATTTAACTTCACCATTCCTTGCATATCACACTTGGCTCTTGAGAAGAAGTTTCAAGATGTATACACAAATGCAAAATTTAAGGAGGTTCAGCAAGAAATAATGGTAATGATATATTGTCATTGTCGTTTCGAGAAAATGGAGGGAGTAATTGCAATTTACTCGGTCGATGATCAAGTCAAGGCTGAAGATTTCATCAAGGAGGTTACGTATACTCTTTACTTTAATGAGGCCAAGTGTGAGGCGAAGTGTGTTTGTGGGTTGTTTGAGATGCGAGGGATAATATGTAGACATATTCTTGCAATCTTTTCAGCTAAGAAAGTCCGTGAGTTGCCAGAGAAGTACATATTAGACCGGTGGCGGAAAGACATAAAACGGGCTTATACTTTTATTTCGACCAATTATGACGCTGTTGATCGGAGACCTGAAACTGTTAGATATAAACGTATTTTGAGAACTTTCAATGAGGTAATAACAAATGCAGTTTTGACCGATGGGCATACTGAGGAAATGATTTCAAACTTGATTGCGATGAATGAGGTTTGGCGCACATCGAAGCCCTCCAACACGGATTCCAATGTTGGAGGAAGTACCGTGAATGCATTTACAGAAGGAAGTTCCAAGAAGGTTCTAAGTCCCCATGTTGTTAGAGGCAAGGGAAGACCTCCGTGTAAGAGGAGGATGTCCACGATGGAGGAAAGAGTGAGGAAAATTAAAACTAAGACTGCGAATAAGAGAAAAGATAAGGGAAAAAGTTGCACTGTGGTAGGAGCATATTTATTGTCATTATTACCTAATATTACTTATACTTACTTCTAAACTCTAATTATTTTTTATGTTTTCAGAGGCGTAGATTGGACACCGAACCATTGGAAAGCACTGAAAACCAAGTCGGCCTATCGGAAATGAGGATACAAGAAAATGTACAAACTCCCATAATGGTCAATGAAGAAAGTGGACAACATCCGGTGATGGGGACACAAGAAAGTGTACACTTTCAACTTGAGGTCAATTTTTTGTATAGTTAGTGGTTTTTATTATGTGGGTCTTACTTTATCTACTATTATGTTCACAGATACAACTAGGAATGGATGGAACGCAGCCAGAGACGGCAGATGGAACGCAGGCCAGCAGTTTCTTGTAGCAAGAATTTGGGTGGAATCTGGGTGTTGATGTTCACATACAACACTTCACTTGAGTGTTGATGGAATTTGGGTTGTTTGTGGGTTTGTTGGCATGTGTGTGTTTATTATGATGTTTTGTTGGAGTTTGTTATGTATTAGTGGTGAAAGTGTACGTTTTGTATATGTGGCATTATATTTGAGGCCACGCTTTGCACATTTTGTATCCAAGTACGCTATCTATGTAAATTTGAGTTTCTATCCAAGTACTCAATGTATGTGGTTTTGATTGAATGTGAATGTTTGATTGGTTATGAGTTGAAGATCATATTGTGTTTGATATTGCCTCTTATGTCCACATGGAAAAAAGTAACTCAATAAACCTGTAGTTTAGTCCTGTCAAATATTTTCACGCATATGTCTAATTTTTTAAATAACTCCTGACATGTTCAGACAAAATAAAGTCTTAGGAATGAAGATTTTATACAAATCAGAATAACGTCTGAAATACATAATTTCAAAGTCTCGACTTACAAATGCTAAGTTTCTATAAAATACAAATACAAACTCGTCAACGCAGTGAGAGTATCAAATATAAGTACATAACTATGGCTACTAGTCAAAGTACAAGAAATAGTTTGCGTGCATGTAGCATGTCGGCTTCTTGATTGCGAAACTGGGCGTGATCATTATGGAGTGCCAACTCCCTCTTCTCGAACTCTGCTTCTCTCTTTTTAAGTTCTTCATCTTGTCTTAATACTTCTGCTTCTCTCTTTTTAAGTTCTTCCTCTTTCTTTAATACTTCTGCTTCTCTCTTAAGGAGGGCTTGCTCTTTGTATTCTTGACTATCAGACCACTTGAAAAAGTTGCACTGTGGTAACCCCTGATTATAAATAAATAATCAAGGCATCATGGACAGTCAAAATTTTTGTCATTATTACAGTAATATGAAAACATAAACTTGCAAGTCCTATTAATTGCGTCTACCTCTTTGTTGTAGAGTGGACACCCAAAGAAAGATCGCCCCGGATTTCTTTGAGTATTTGATATTCTAAGTACAGCTTGATTCCCACAGCTGCACATTGGGACGTTGCTCGATGTATGCTTAAGCAACGATGTTGAAGCAACTGATGACGACATTCTAAATCTGAAAGAGATGTGAGACATAACATCAGTTATCATCATATTCACTCTGCACTAAATTTCTATAAACCTTGACAATTTTCTAGAGGTTACCCACTTTTGAGACTTTAGATGTGTTTTACATGAAATATACTATTATGTAGCACTATACTGATATGAATCAGTTGTTGGATTTTGAACATGTGTTCTATACAACCAGGTGCTCCTTGTTTTCTAAATTTACTTTTGTTCTGTACATTATAGATGTAACTTATTTTTCCATTAAATCTATACTGAATAGAATTATCCCAAAAAATAATGCATATGGAGATATGCAGATATGCAGATTTGTTATAGATGTGTTCTGTACATTATAGATGTGTTCACGTGCATGCAGAAATGCATATGGAGGCAAGAGAAGATATGCAGATTTGTTATAGATGTGTTCTGTACATTATAGATGTGTTCACGTGCATGCAGATATGCATATGGAGATATGCAGATTTTCACTAATCTACTTTAATATTAGAAGAATACTCAAGCCAGCACCTAAACGTTGTATGAAAATAAGGTAAGGCTGAGGTCTAAAGCTTGATTCAACTGCTAAAGAGCAACCATATATGCTATCAATGACAAGCAACTCCACATGATGCTCGAGTATTGAGTGAGGTGATGTCTTTGCAAATTGGTAATATTTTAAACAACAGATGATCCACGCTTTGCACATTTCAGTAGTCTTTTTGATTAATTATTAAATAAATGTCTGTTTCTAGGAGAGAGTAAGATCGTAAGACAGCACCAGACATATAAAGTAAACAATTCAACGTTTGATAACCAAAAGAAAAACTCTCCATTTAATAAACAAACAATGCTATCAAGCAGTTGAAGATCATCTAATTTAGATAGTGGGAAGAAAGGTTCAAATGCTGTCTATGTATTGTATAATCTTGTCACTCACACATTTATCTTGTAAATATATTAAGTTGACAACTGGAGCTTAGATCTTTATATATACAAAGTTTTGAAATAGCTGTTCTTCTCCACCACAAACCTTGCAAATTCTACATACCCGTACAAGTAACAACATCAACTATTCTCCATATACCCCATAATAAAATTCAAGTTTTGAGCTACAACATCAACTATTCTCCATATACCCCATAATAAAATTCAAGTTCGAGCAAAGATCAAAATCTACATACTTGTACGGGTATGTAGAATTTGCAAGGTGTTACTTGCATTTAGATTGATAATGTGGTGTTACTTGTAAAAAAGAAGAAGATTGATATGTTGTGCCAAATGTATGATTTTTTAACCCATCATGATCATTATCAATCCAAATGCAATACAAGCAAGCCAAATGCTTTTTAGTAATCAGACCAAGACAAGCAATAGAGGGAATTATTATCGAAAAACTATAAAAACACATACAATGATACAGGGCTAACAACGAAACAACAATTAGCACTTATAAAGCAAAACGAAATCATAAGGAGAAACGAATGAGTATAATTATAAAGCAAATCGTATTAGATATGTTTTTGAAGCATGGCATAACTCATATTATTCTGTACTCTTCAGCAGGTCAAAACAAATAAACAAAAACAATCCCAAGAAACAAATAAATGGATTCTGCACTACCATAAACACAGTCCATCAATCCACTTGGTTTCATGGCAGCCAAACAGACCCCAATGCGGTGACAAAACAAACAAACATTACAAAAAACATTACAAACATTCTGATAGTTGCGTCCACATGATCATGATATAATACTCATAAATAAGATCATGAACCTCATAAGCATGCATACTCAACTAATCTCAGAAAATTCCACAACAATACATCAACACTTGTGTGTTCAAACATATCAAAATAGGGCAAGTAGATTTAGCTCTGCATAAATCATCCCTTCAACTGCATCTTAATAGTACATCAAGGAAATTAGTGTGCCCACTGACAACTAATTAGTTAAAAATAATTATTTAACTAATTAGTTAAATTAGTATAAGAAAATTAGTATAAGAAACGAAAGTAAGAAACGAAATCAAGGAAATTAGTATAAGAAAATTAGTACATCAAGGAAATTAGTAAATGCCGTGCCTGCCTGTAGCAGGACTCTAAGCACCACGAAATCATAATTTTTCTGGAAGAAAGTAACCTCGGATGGCGCCGCTTGGTGGATAGTTGGAGCGCGAATCTTCCTCGGCGTCGCACAGGTGCGTCAGTTAGGGTTAGGTTTAGGTTTGGGAGCGAGATCGGGTAGGGGAGCGATTCATGAAAGGGGAAACGAAGAATAAGAATCCAGAAGAAAATTTGAGAAACGAAGAGGAGATTCGATGAATATGGGAAACGAAAGGAAGAGGGATTCGAAATCACCCTGGGAGAGCAGAGAGCTTCGTGGGAGGGAGGGAGGGTGGGTCACGGATCGAAGAAGAAAACCAAAACGCCGCGTTTTGGTTCACGCAGCCAGCCATAAGAGTGGAAACAAAACACACCGTTTTATTTACTCAAAACTGTGCGTTTTGTTTCCACGTAGGATGTCGTCCGCGGAGAGGCCTAACTCGTGCCTGCATTTACAATTTCCCCTCACTTTATGGGATTATTACACTGTAGTTGAGGCGGCTTGAAAATATGGACGGAATCGCACAATTTTGGGTAAGGACGGAATCACACAAATTGCGCGCAATTGCAGCTCACCGCCTTACGCGCGTCTCATCATGAGTCTCTCGGTGTCCAGTTGAAACTCCTCACAAAGCACCTCCGCATTTTGACAGGCCACCCTCTCCTGGCAGTACGCAAGGCTTCCACGTATCACTGTGTCATCTGCTGTCCATTTTTGCTAGCTAGGAGCTTCGTGCTTCTTTTCCTTGGAATTACTTGATTATACTCCATTATCCAACAATGTAGGAGTGGAGATCTCGTCAACGACTACGCCAAACATGAATAGTTGCAATGCATATCCTATTGCTAATGGATTTTCTTTCAGACAAAGAAATAGACTTCATGATCATACCTTTTTTTTTTTTTGTCTACATGTCGAGAAATTACAAGACAAAAACTGTTAGATTACATTTCATGATTTTTTTAATTCTATTTCATGTGCTGTATTAATGTTTATTTTGGGATATTTGTTGGTATCATTTCCTATTCCTTACTATTGTACTTTATAATTTTATTAATGTAATTTGCCTATAAAAAAAAAGAAAAGAAAAAAAAAGAAAGTGTTTATTCAAACTGTTGAAAAATAATAATAACTTATCTTCAATCTATTTCATTCTCTTGAAAACCTAAAATTTACAAAATTAACCACTTTGCTTGTGCAAGGTTAATTGAGTAACTGTTTGGATAGTGAGATGAGATAATGAGATGAGATAGTTTTAGATGAAAGTTGAAAGTTGAATAAAATATTGTTAGAATATTATTTTTTAATATTATTATTATTATTATGTTAGGATTTGAAAAAATTGAATTGTTTATTATATTTTGTGTAAGAATTTGAGAAAGTTGTAATGATGAGATGAGATGAGTTGAGAGTGTTTCTCAATCTAAACGACTCGTTAATTATTTCCAACAACAATGGAAGAGATTCTTTGCGCAAGTCCTACATAGTTACAAAATATCCTAAGTTATAACCATGTTAGAAACATTTCATAAGTGAGCATACCTAGATCACATAATTAATTATAGATACCATATTAAATAAAGCGTCAGTGATGTTACACTCTTTAAATTATGTGACCAATATCTTGTCTGTAAAAAAAAAAAAAAAAAAAAGAAGCTAAAAGGCTACATGCATCCTTCCAAGTAGTCACTTTTCTAGTTCGTCGCGTTTTCATAGCTCCACCCAAAAGTAAAAAGAAAAAGTATTCGCAAAGTCTATTTAAGGTAGAAGCCTGCAACATTAGCTTACATAAAAAAACTTTACTACTTTCGTTAAGTTATTATCAAATCAAATTAGGATATTGTGGTTACTCCTAAAATCACTATTTAACTATAAACTACTTCAACTCAATCGGGCTGGGTCATCTATGGGACTCATGACCAAATGGGCTCATTATACTTTATGGGTCACTTTCGGAATACAAAACCCATATATTATGCATACTTAATTAATTGGACTGGACCTGAGGGTTAATTTAAGTTCCTACACCGTTTTGAGTCCAAAGCTTTACATCGGTGAGCCATCTTTTCCAGTTCTCTTTCAGTCGAAACAACACAACCCTTCAATCAGCACGCCACCCAAGCTAGTGCCTCCACACTCTGAGGTGTGATATCTAAATTCCAGATTGGCCCTGCTTCATAAGAGCCGAGCAAGAAGAGTGACCAATCTCTCTATGGTGGTTTGCTGGCATGTATTCTATGTATGGAAAAATCTACTATACTCCCTAATTTATACCACTCAATTTATCCTATTTACAGTAGTATTTTTCTACTCAAGGGAGTAAATTGAGTGGTATAAGTTAGGGGGTATAGTAACATTTTCCTTCTATACATTCTTTTTATGTGTCACATTTAGTTTGCAGTCGTCGAAGCTATAGTGGGCTTGGGTAGGTAGTTGGAGTAGGCTTGTGGCCTTTAGTTTGTAATTGGCTTGATAAGTGGGGGTTGGGCCATGGCCTACTTTTTTACGTGTTATGCCCATTTGGACTATAAAGGACAGGGACAGTTCACGTGTAAGAACCTGTCCTTTTAGGCAGTGGCTGTTTAGTCTATGGTCCATTAGATGGTTTGTGCAAGGCCATAAATTGGAACACATTGATTACACTCATTCTCGTCCTTTGCTTCAGGGCTCGTCCCTCGGTGTGGTCAGTACTTCAGATTGTCGGGCAGCGAAGCTTACACTTGTTCACTAATTATGATGGTTTGCTAGGGCCTCCCTCCATCCTTTGAGTCAAGTAATTCGCTAATGGAGAAGGTACTAGTCGAAAGAAAATGCACATGATTCAAAAGGGAACGGGGAATGTGCTCATTGAGCTTTGGGTCTTTCATGACCTAATTAGAATTAGTAAGTTGGAGCTTTCTAATTTTAAATATGTAAAGACAAAATATATAAACTAGTTTTGCATGCGGCTATAAGTAGGTTGTTTGCTATTGCTATAAGGGCTGCTTGCCTTTATATGGCTTGGTTTCGATATCTCTCCTATGTAATGGTCGGCCTAAAAAGTGGTATTCCTATCATTCAAGAATGCCTATTATCTAGTGCTAGAAGCTTCACCAAAAGCAAACAAGACGAGGTCGCTCTGTTTTGTAGACAAGGCTTGTTCCGTACTTGACTTACGAGCTCAAGTAGAACTCGCCCCTATCTCCCAAAACGATGCAAACCTCAAAAGAAAGTGCGTAACTAGGGAGAAAACCTGCATAATCCATGGGGTAATATAAGTGGTAATGAAATGGATGGGAAAAAAAAATTGATGACAATCTTTTGGGTTGGTAACGAAACTTGCTAGGTAATGTCATGTGTATAAACATGTAACAAAGAAACGTATGTAGACATATGTAACAAAGTAACATAGCTAAAAATAAAGGGTACTGTAATATATAAAATATCTAATTGATACTGATAACAAAAACAAAATGAAAGATAACATCATTTAAAAAAAAAAATTATTTTAAGGTATATCTACCGGCAACGAAGCCTTATTACAAAAAAGAGAAGGAAGGCATACAATAAGAAGACTGAGAGATAACACATGATGAAAAAATAGGAGATATATACATATATTGACAAGAAGATTGAGACAAAAAACATGAAAAGATAGGAGAGATATACTTATATCTACAAGTAAGAAAGTTTTTCTATCGGTGAAGATAAATCCATTGATCACCGTGGACTAGTTCATCATCTCCCATCATATAATGATTTCATGGCTTGGTTCCTTATACTTTCAAACCCAACTGTTGTGATGGTAGAAGAAGAACCATTGTCGACATCAATGTTGAAAGAGTGTGTAGGAGCCCCAAGCAAGTATTTTGTCTCTTCTTTATAGAGATTAGACTTTACCCTTTGATGTTTTCCCTTATTATCAATCCTTCTAGCTCCATTGCCACTTCCCTCCCTTTTTACACTTAAGCAACATTTTGCAATATTAGCAACTTCATTTAATGCATTAATATTATCATCATTGACAATTTGATGCAAGCAATCCACTTTTACTGCAAAGCAAACTTCTATCATTTTCAAGCCTATCAAAACAAAGTGCTTTCTTACCTGTCAATAACTCTGTCACAACAACAGCAAAGTTGTAGACATTATTTTTTTCTGTAAGTTGGTTACTATAAAAGTATTCTGGGTCTAAATATCCAAAAGTCCCCTTCACCAATGTAGATAATTTTGTTTGATCAAGAGGGACCAAAATTGAAGTTCCAAAGTCCGCCACTTTACTTTTGCTGAATAGTTATCATCTAAAAGTATATTTGTCCGTTTCACATCCCTATGTAAAATCGGCACCAAAGTTGAAGAATGCAAGTATGCAAGTGCCCTTGCAGTTTCTGATGCTATCTTCAAACGTTTTTCCCATGAGAGTGATGATGATTGGTTTCTATAATGAATGTGACTAGAAAGAGTTCCATTTGTGATGTATTGATAAACTAGTAATGGAACTTTTGTTTGTAGACAACAACCTAACATCTTAACTAGGGGTGTAACCGGTCCGGTCCGGTTTTGAACAAAATTTAGGACCGAACCAGTATGTACTGGTTTTATATTTTTCAAAACCGATTACGCACCGGTTACCCACCTAAACCGGTATCTCCGGTTTTACCGGTTTCCAGTCCGGTCTGGTCCGATTTTTCGGTTTTTTAAAATGTAAGTTTATCATTAAAAGATAAAAATATGTTAATAAAAAAAAACTACTTCAAAAAATCTGTTCTAAAAATCTGTTCCTATAACAAAATCTGCACTACTAAAAAAATATGTTTTAGTAAAAAAATATGTTTTAGTAAAAAATATGTTTTAGACTATATAATAGTATTAATATTATACTATTAGTATAATTATATATTAGTATTAGTCATAAACTTATATATTAGTATAGCTATATAATATATTAGACTATATATAATATAATTTAATATATATTTTTTATGCTTAAAGCATATGATCAATTAAATTTTCATTTTCAAGATTAAAATTTTATGTTATAAATTATAATAACATTATCTTATATATAATTATATTAATAACATATAATCAAACAAATTACAAATGTTCATATTTAAGATTAACATTTTATATTATAATATATAAATTACAATATGAAATTATTTCATATATGATATATAATTATATATATTATATATAAAAATTTCACATATAATTATATATTATATATATAACTTATATATAAAATATTAATTTATATATTTTTTTCCCAACCGGTTTGGTCCAGTTCTGGAAATTGTAGAACCGGAACCGGACCGGTTCCGACCGGTTTGCATAATTCAAGAACTGATTCTGGACTGGACCGGTTCAAAACTGGTACAACGGGCCCGGTCCGATCCAGACAGGTTTTCCGGTTTAAATTTACACCCCTAATCTTAACCACATTTATATGGTCAATTTGTGTAAGCACAATTACCTCATTTATGAATTGCACAATTTGGCTCTGATCACAAATCTTAATTGATTTCTTAATGGCAACAATTTCGTTATTTGGCAGGACTCCTCGATAAACAGTTTCATAGCCTCTTTGACTAAGGATTCTGCTCTCATTATAATTATTGGTCGCCTATTCCAATTACTCTGAATTAAAGATTTTTGCAATCTCTGTATAAGCTCTATAATTTGAGAGTTTTTGTGTAACAATGAGCCTCCATTTTGTTGGAAAAATTTCTCTTTGATGAGTTTTCTTCTTTGGAGAATCCCAGGAAGAATGCCATCAGCACTTTCACACAAATCTTCATCTACCGGTAAGGAGAATCCCAGGCCCGCTTCTCGGCCTCGTGCTGCTTCCCAGAGGCCCTTGATTGGGCTAGTGCCGAGCGTTGACAAGGCTGCGGCCACGTCGATTGTTCTTGAGCACCAAGTCATCAAAATCACAACTATAATTGCTGGTCGCATGGAGCACCCTAGCAACTTCCTAAAAGCCCATGCCAATACAAACCACGGGGAGGAATGGGATGAAAAAAGCTTCAGGTTAGTAAAAGGTCTGAAAAATCCAATTCGAATTGATTTAACAAAGTTCCTTATCAGAACATAAATATTGTGACGGATTATTTACGATGACAACTATTATTTACAATAAAAATTGATTTATTTTAATAAAAATAATTATTTTCATTAAAAATAAATAATTGATCATAAATAAATAATTTTGAAAAAAAAAATCACAACTTTGTAAACAAAAGTCTATACCAACTTGCTCGATACGTCTGGATTGAAAAAGACGTGATGATGGTTATATTTTAGTTTTTTTGTGATGACTCACGACCTTACGAATCACTGTCGATCACGTACGTTCTATTCTTATCCAATTAAGCAGGACTTTTTTTAATTTTTTAATTTTTAATTTTTATTTTTAAGAAAATGCTATATCTCTCGCTGAATATTCGTCGGAGATTAGCAATGTATTTTAATGTGTTTTTTAAGTTTTTTTTTTATATAAATTTTTTTAATAATTTTAAATATTTTTAATTAAGAAAGTGTTTTCTTAATGATATTCTAAGTTTATTTTATTTTTTAAAAAATATTTTAAAATATTAAAAAATTTATAAAAAAAATAATTTAAAAAATACATATAAAATAATACTACATCCTAACGAGAGCTCCCAGTCCAATGGGGGCTGTAGCATGAGTCTTATTTTAATATAAACGTCAATTTATAGGGTTTCTTTTCTCAAATATTAAATATTTCTAATATAATCTAAACTAAATATTTCTATTATATATTCTTAATGAAATAATTAAGAATAGAAACTAGAAAAATCTCAAAAACGAAGCCAAGAATGTTACGTTCCTACTCAATGAGAAGTATTAATTATAAGTAATTAATTATCTCTGATCAGACTAACAATTTATCACAGGAGATATTTGAATTGAAAAAAGTACCATATATACGTACGTTCCTACTCAATGATCAGATCAAGGCACTATAAATTCATTAGTAGAATTAATACTAATTTAGCGAGCGACAAAAACACATCCTACGTCATGGAGACTAGCTAGGTCAAAGCAGCCCTAAAATATATGTGGTAGGATATGTTCGAACAAATTAGCTAGGCCCCACGTACTATGTGTTGCTGTTGCCTACTAAATGAGTGACCTGATTTGTTTGATTTTAGAGATGAGATCTAAGATGATTATCTAATTAGTTTAGTAGTTTTAATATTGAAACTCCTATATAGTTTTAATATTGAAATCTCTATATCGAATTGAAATACTAAATTTATAATAATTCTATAAAAATTCACTAAATAATGAACATCATCACAACCACACAAATATCTTGCTAAATGGACGTTTATATCAAAATAAAAAGTCTTGCTTAATTGGATAGGAATAGGACGTGATCGACACTAGTGATCCGGATGCATGCATTGGTACTGGTCGAAACTTAATTAGGCCAGATATGGCCGAGTCAATATATATATATATATATATATATATATATATATATATATATTAATGGCATTAAGTAAGTAATATGAAAGTTCGTATTGAGCAAAAATATAACCATCATCGTTTCTTTTTCAATCCAGACGTATCAAGCAAGTTCGTATAGATTTTTGTTGACAAAGTTGTGATTTCTTTGTTTTCGTAGCTTTCGAGCTAAAATCAATTGGAATTGGATTTTTCAGAACTTTTACGCTATCCTGCAGCTTGTTTCATCCCCTTCTATCCCGTGGTTTGTATTGGCGTGGGCTTTCAGGAAGTTGCTAGTGTACTGCTCCATGCGACCAGCTATTCTACTCATCATCATCTTTATATCACACATCAATTGCTTGAATTCATCAATTCCTATTACTCGTTAGATCACAAGATGTGGGATACGTGTTCTTTATATATCCTAGCAATTATGATATACGTATTTTACATTGAGCGAGTTCCATTCCAACATGCAATAATATAAGAGTTTATATAAAGATTAACGTATGATCATTGAGTAATGCTACTCATCATCTCATGATATTGTATTAGATGATTGGTTCACAAGTAAAATATAATAAATAATATCTAATCATCTAATGCCACATCATGGAATGATGGGAGGATGATGAGAAATAGAATGATGAATAGATTTGCTGATGATCATTATTGCTACCTAAAATTAGCATCTACTTGCCACGATCTAGAATAAACATATATACGATGAGAACTTCCATGGAGACGGCCAAAATCTTTGGTGCGGAAGAACTTGAAAAAGCTACAAACAATTACAATGAGAGTAGAGTACTTGGTCAAGGAAGCTATGGAACTGTTTATAGAGGAGTCTTACCAGATGATAAACTGGTCGCCATTAAAAAATAAAAACTTTGTGATCAGAGCCAAATTGAGCAATTCATAAATGAGGTGATTGTGCTTACCTAAATTAACAATAGAAACATCGTTAAGCTATTAGGTTGTTGTCTAGAAACAGAAGTGCCATTACTAGTTTATGAATTTATCACCAATGGAGCTCTTTCAGCCCACATTCATGATAAAGTCCTATCATCCTCACTATCATGGAGAAAACATTTGAAGATAGCAGCAGATACTGGAGGAGCACTTGCATACTTGCATTTTTCGACTTCCACGCCAATTATACACAAGAATGTTAAGCCTGCAAATATACTTCTGGATGATAACTATTTAGCAAAGGTGTCTGACTTTGGAACTTCAAGATTGGTCCCACTTGATCAAACACAATTAACTACTTTGGTGAAGGGAACTTTGGGGTACTTAGACCCAGAATACTTCCATAGCAGTCAACTTACAGAAAAAAGTGATGTCTACAGCTTTGGGGTTGTTGTGGCAGAGTTATTGACTGGTAAGAAAGCACTTTCTTTCGATTGGCCTGAAAGCGATAAAAGTTTGGCAGTAAACTTTAGTTTTGCAGTAAAAGAGAATCGCTTACATCAAATTCTTGAAAACCATATTGTAAGCGATGGTAATATTAATGAGATAAATGAAGTTACTAAGCTTGTGAAGCAATGCTTAAGTATAAGAGGAGAGGATAGGCCAAATATGAAGGAAGTGGCAATGGAGCTAGAGGGGTTGAGAAGTATGGATCAAAAGCATCAATGGCGAGAGGTTGATCTCTATACAGAAGAGGTTGAATGCCGCGTCACTCCACCTGCACAGTACTCTTTCAGCATTAATGGTGTCAATAATGGTTGCTCTTCGACCAGCGCAACAATGGGGTATGAAAGTATGAGAAACCAAGACTTGATATTGAATGATGGTAGATGATCTTGAAACCAAGTCAGCTGCTTTTATATATATATATATATATATACTAGTAAGGGCAAACACGTGCATTGCACGTGTGCCCAATATTCAACAAATTTATATATATGATAATAAATTAATTTTTTGGTTACCTGTCAATTTACAATGAACAAAAAAAATGAGAGTTTAAATATACACAAATTTCTAAATTTAACTATGTATAGTCAGTTCTATTTATATTTTAACATTTTTTCTCTGATCATAAAAAAGATCACACGTGTTATTTGGAAAATATTCATAACTATAACATAAAAATTTTCACAAACACATTTATAACTAAACAGAAATACTTTGTACTTATATATTACAATAATTTAAACTTTTGAAAAGAAGTTTCAAAATAATTATTCTATTCTTTCAGTCACATTAGGGTGCAGATTTGTCTTGTTGTTTTCCTATAAAAAATTAATAATAATAATAAAATAATTGAGAATGACATATCAAATAGATGTAGAAATAAATGCAAGAAGTTGATAATTTGTAGTTTACTTGAGGTTTCGAACGGAATTCTGACGTCTTCTCATAACTGAATCCCTCTTCATATAGATAATTAACCTGTAGAGGATATTTTTTTTTTTGTATTTATTAGTAAAAATGGAAACAAAATGAAGGAAATATTTTTTAATAAGAGAGAGTTATGAATAAACCTGATCGATCAATATTGGAGTAGATGCAATTATGTTGCTAGAACATAAATCTCTTTGAGGAAGCGTTGAAGTTTCAGAATAATTAACATTCGAGAACGGATCAATCTCTCTTATACAAATGATTTCATTGTCATTTGCACAACAAGAGAGAGTATGCTGAGACTGTATTTGCATTTGATTTTTATTATTTCGCATTTTTTTCAACTCAGCATATCTCTTTCTTTTTTTTTGGCGGACCTCTTATTTTTTCTCCTCGGATTGGGAAGCATACCAACTCTTTCTTATTGGAGCTTTTGCACGTTCTTCAAGATTTATTTATAGAAGTTGTTAGATAAAAATGAAAATAAATGGTATTAATAATGTTTAAATGTATTTTTGCATTTAACAATATCGTCTTACCAATCGACATAAAGTTGTAGAAGGTTCTAAATTCCGCGTCAATTTCAGAATGTAATCTAAAAAACATTTGACAACATATCAAATACATGAGTACATATGTATATAAGATAAAAATTTATATTTTTTAAAACATTCATCTATATTTAAAACATAAAGAGATACGATGCAAGATATATCTAATATTCAAATCAAATAAACTAATATAATAATAAACTATTTACAATTAAAAATCTAAAGAGACATACATCAAATATTAAGTAATTTTATTTACTAATCACAATTTCATATATTTGTAAATTGTCTAACACTAATAAATGCATAAAATATTATGAAATAAAAACAACATCTATTTCTATGGGTCTGAAATCAAAACCATAAATGTTTAAAAAATCTGTTAAATGTACAATTTTATTTGGGTTTGTTCTATAATTTTTTTGTAACATGTATATGTATGTACTATTTGATGAATGCATAGGAAATTTCATATTTAATTGAACACAAAAGGAAACGGAAGCATACCTAATTTATTCTGAAATTCAGAAAGAATGAGCAAATTTCACATACAATTTAGAACCTAGAAGCGAGGAAATAGATTCGAAAAAATGAAAACAACAATTTTATCAGATAGCAAACAGTAGAAAATAAATAACATGACAATTGCTTTTATACTAAATTGTGAAAGCGGTGGAGAAAAAATAAAAAATAACACTTGATAAGATTTGCGTAAACGGTGAAAAACTTTAAAATAATAAGAATCTAATAATTGCAAAATAAAATCACTTATTAACAATGTCATTAATAACTATATTAATACTATTATCAATATTAAGTTTCTTATTAATATAAAATTTAATATCCAAAAAGCAATATTAAATCTTCAAAATATCAAACCTATTATCAATATAAGATTTCTTATTAAAGGAAAAATTGATCCAAGATGGAAAAAAAATTATTTTTCTGGAAAGTATATATCCAAACAAATCATTAGACGATAATGATTAACAAAAAAAGATACAATTTGGGAAACTAAAGAAAGAAATCGATAATAATTTGTCAAACATGTAAACATACAAAACACAGAAACGAGATTCTTAAAAACAAACAACAATATAAATATCTATATCTAAAGCATAAAGAAATATAATCTAATCAATAATATATGCTTAATATTAAAATTAAATCAACTAATATAATATCACACTATTTAGAATTAAAAATTTAATTACACATACACCAAATATTAACTAATGTTGATTAATAGTCACAATTTCATATACTGGCAAAATGCTTTAAAGAAATAAGTGCATAAAATATTATACAATATAGACAATAACATCTATTTGTATGGAAAATAATAAAACATACCTAGAGATAGGAATGAATAAAAGATCAGTAGAAATAGAGCAGAGCAGCAACCAGATGATTGAGGAATAGCAAGATCAGCATAGAGGCAGCAATTCTGTTGGAAAAAAATATATTATAAAAAATAACATAATCATTTTAACAATATATTATTTACTTAAATAAAGCTATACTAACATATTAAAATATAACTTAGTAATAATTTTTTATTCAAATTTTAATAACGAATGTCATATTATGTAAACAAAATTGACTATATATTTACAATAAATTTTTTCCGATTGGATATAAAATTTGTAGAATATTGGAACTGGTTTTTTTTCAAATTGATTTTTATTAATAATTTTAATATAATTTATTACCAATTTAAAGTTAAACCCTAATTCAATTTAATTGTAGACAAATAAATTCAAACCTAAAACGGCACCGTTCTAAACAAAAAAAAAAAAAACCCTAATTCTACACGCACTCGTATAAATACATCGTTATTGAGTTTCTTCTTCATTACTTCATTTCACCTCTCTATCTCGACGGCTTCACATCCCTCTCTCAAAAGCTTCTCTCTCCTCACTCTTCTTCCCCGTCCCGTCTCTTGCACCTTCTCTCCGCTCGACATTTCTAACTGCCGCTCGCCATGCCAAGAACCGAAGATCCTCCCCTCCTCTTCCCAAAATACAAGTCTCTCCACACGGTTATAGAGGTTATTTCTAGCATCTCTTTCTCCCTCTCTATCTCTCTTTATATCTCTTTTTTTTTTCTTTCTGTTTTCTACATACAGATCCGAGTACATTTTTGTTTTTGAAGTTGCCTCGTCTAAATTTTTTTATCTCTATAAATCTGAACATATCCTTATATATCTGAAGACATCCTGTTTAGATATGAATGCTGTTAATTTTTTTTTAATTTTTACTTCCTCGTACATCTACAGATCTTTAGATCCGAACCAACCTTCAACTTTTTCTCATAATGTTTTTTGCTGTTAATTTCTTTGTTCCTACAGATCCGAGTCAATCTTTATTTTTTTTTCAAGCTAGGGTTTTTTATTTATTTATTTGTTCTTGTATAGATCATAATAGATATTCATATATTCCAAGAGATCGTGTTCATATCTCTCGATGTTCCCTTTTTTTTTTTTACTTTTTTTGTTCTGTGTAATTTTTTTTCCTTCTATTTTTGTGCATTGGATTGTTGTGATGATTCTCTTGGTTGATTTTTTTTTAGTGCTTAGATCTATAAAAAGCACCATCTCTTTTTTTCTTCTTTTTTTTTTTTTTTTTTTATAAGGAAATTTTTAAATATTACGAATCTAAAGCCTCATGTTTCAAGTCTGATTTTTTTTCCTCGCCTCCTGTATGTTGATTTGCTCATCCTGATCTGTTTCCTCCCTATCTCTGTGCTTGTTACTAAATTTTGTTATCAACACATAAAAATCTGAGATTTATATTTATGACATGTTCATTTATTTATTTTTTTCCATTTTATTTTATGCGTTCAAGTGTTGTGATGATTATTTTGGTTAGAGATTTCTTTTCGAATGCTTACAAATATTTACCTCTGTGTTTGTTATCTTTTGATTTTTTCTTTCTTTTATATATATGATCCTCTCTGGTTTTAGCATACTCATGTCTCTGGGCTGTTGCGATGAATATTTTGGTTGCAGGTGTTTGGTTTTTGGTTTTTGGATGCATATAACTCTTTACTTTTCTTATCTTCTGATTTATTTTTTATATATGCTTTTATGTTGTTTTAGCATACTTTACTGTGTTTTATATTTGTTTAGATGTGATCTGAACATGTGTAGTTCGTCGGTTGAGATTTTTTTTCGGCCTATATCGATATTTTTTTCTTAGTATCAGTTTTTTTGAGTTTAACAAGTATCTGTAGATGTACAGATCTGCTACTTGTTTTCAAGTGATTAATTTGATTCCGCTTTCTCATTTTATTTCTTACTTGTATTTTTTTTTTCTGGATATTGTATACGTGAACAGAGAATGGAAGGTAAACGAGGAAAACAACAGCACAATAAGAAATGGAGATTCACTCCTCTAAATCCAAATAGTGATGTAACTTTTTTTTTTCTTAACTATTGCATATATGTAAATAACAGAAGATAGTCAGGAAATGAATATAAAAAAACTGACCTGTGACACTGGCGAGGTGGGAGGCAAGTTTAGAATCCAGATTTGAAAGAAACAAATTTTGATAGTTAAAACGATAGATGGGAAACTATAGAAAATAAAGAAGATGAGAAGCTACTCTTATATGAAGTGGTCAGCAGTTTAAGCGGTAGAAAAGACAAAGAAAATCAAATTCTGATAAATGTAAAAATGAAGATAATTCTTATACAAAACGGTGGAGGCGGTGGGAAACGCTTAAGACGGAAAAAAAAAAAGAAATCGAGAAGGTTGTAGAAAACGGTAGAAGAAAAATTTACAAATTCGATCAAATAAAATAACAGAACTCGAGAATAACAAAACAAAAAAGACAAAAAGGACAAAATTGTAAATTGACTAAGAAAAAAAAAGACAAAGGAAAAAATTGTAAATTGACTAAGAATGGCAAGGACAGAAAAGATAAATAAATACGAATTCAAGGGCAGAAATGGAGAAAAAGTTATCAGGGACAGAAATGGCAGAGAAATACCAATTGCAGGGCAAAAATGGAAAAAAAGTTATTCAACGGACTGTTTCTTGAACAAAACTAAGGGTAAAAGTGGAAGAAAAGATAGACGAAAATCGTCGACATTGGCGCTTATTACATATAAGATAAGATATATATACACACACGCTCTCTTTCATTTTCATGTCTAATATGTCTAATGTCTTCTTGCTACCTTCCCTTTTCTGTCATAAAGCGTCATTGCTATTAGATCATGTACCTCGCAAAATGTTTTGAATGATGTTGTAGTGTTGTCATCTTTCATTCTGTTTTTGTGATCTATAATAATTAAGAACACCTTCTTAACTGATTACGTTCACTCAACTAAAAGGCCTTCTCTCACTTTTTTTTTTTTTTAATCTTCCTTAACTTAAGCTAGAGATGTGATATGCATACGTCACTTGTATAGCTTTTGAAAAAGTCTATAGGCCACAGGCCAAGGGAATCGTGGGCACTGCGTCCCACGATAAAATAAAATAAATTAATAATTAAATAAATTAAATATTTTTTTAATTATTAATCACTCATTATTATATAATGAATAAATGTTTAATCTAAAGTGGAGATTTGATGTGAATAGTCAAAATCAAATTTATCTTATATTATTTTATTGTTATATAAAGAAAAAATAATTATTTTAATGTAGAAATTTATGTAAATGAAATAGTTAAAAGTCAAATTCATTTTACACTCATGAATAGTATCCTTTTAACTTTGACTAAATGTTCATAAGGCCTCCCAAAATTTTTAAATTTTGATAAAAAATTAAATTTTGGAAGACTTTTTTATAAGGAACTAAACTATATAAAAATCAAGATTTGATAACACTTCAATTTTGAAATACTAAGCTTTTTTATAGGATAGACTACATAAAAATTAGTATTTGACACCTTAATTTTTGTTTTTTAAACTTGCCCCACAAATTAGATTTTCTGGTTCCGCCCATTTGGAAAGGACCATGCCGTGTAAATATATTATTTCTAGAAGAAGACCCAGTCCACGCCCTAATGTCTTTAGCGATATTATGATAATGTATCTACTGAAAATAAAATAAGTAATAGCAACCCGCCAATCTTATTAATAGGATCAAGACATTAGCGAGGACTATAAATTCAAATAGCAACAATAATATTCCAGTTTGAAAAAATAGACTATTAGCGAGGAACAAGTATTTCATTGCCATTCACCGATCGAGACAATTTCGATGACTGACTAGCGACGAAAAATCGTTGCCATTGATTTATTTTTATCAACAAAAAATTGGTTAATATATACTATATATAGTAATTTGATATATAGTGTGCGGTATGAAATTAGTATTTAAATTTAATTTGTTCTACCAAGAGCACGTGACTTTGACTACCGCGTATGCGTATATAGTACTGATCATCACCAACCAAATTACTTGTTTGAGTTATTATACAACCAAATATTATTCTAGTTTTAATATTTTGAAACTCCTATATAGTTTTAGTATTGAAATCCCTATATGGACTTGAAAGACTAAATTTACAATAATTCTATAAAAATTCACTAAATAATGAACATCATCACAACCACACAAATATCTACACAGCACACAAATCACAACTCCATTCTCCAACTCCGTTCATGAATCCCATCCTCCATAGTCCAACTATCTAGACTACCTGACCACTCTCTTAGACAACAGTACAAGCATAATATATTCTCCAGCAAATGCCAAGTGTTTATACTCATGCCACAATCGCCTCGAGCAGGTTACTTTTGGGAACGAGTCATGAGGCTCTACAACCGCCTCGAGTGGGTTACCTTCGGAAATGGGCCAACGGGCTCAGCAACAGCCTACGATGGATCCAGGGGATCGACGGGCACCCTGATCACTTAAGTACGGGTTACTATAAACAAACGACAAAACGAGAACACCAACATAAATTTACACCAAGGAGTAGAAAATCTACTATTACCAACCAAAGCAAAAACGATCACAAAAATACACACAAAAAATGAATCATGGAAATATGTACTCTTCCTTTGCCGACAATAAAAAATCTCTCAGGCAAACATTCACAGAAATAAACAAACTCAAAATCAAGCTCCGCACGCACACCAAATGTGGTCGAGTACATCTTCTGCCTATCTCTCCAAGTTGAGCCTCTCACCGCTTAGCACAAAACAAACAGAAAACTAAGGACCGAACAACAAACCAGGGACCATATGGGAAACCAATGACCAATTTTCTAAATTTATTTTGTAAATTATTGACTTAAAGATTCTCAAGATCTTCTAAGGCTTTACAATGGCGTGAAGACACCCATATACTTACTAGTATGGACCCTCAGCGAGGTAGGAGAAAACAAAAGTATGCAAGTGCCAACGAGCCAGCGGGATAAAAGACGGGTGCAGAGCATGCAAAGTATTTAATTTCCCACATGCTAGCACAAAGAAAATTAATGGGGTAACTAGAAGGGATATTTGAGCATCCACAGTTTTAGCTAAGAGATAACATCAAGAAGGGACACAGACTCCTAACAAGAGATGGACTCACACTACTAATAGGAGATGGACTCACTCCTAAAAGAAAAAAGGTTTCACAATGTAAATTAGACTCTATCACTCCAAGGAAATAACCTCTATAAATAACCTACAAGAGGTAGCAAATACTAAACATGAACTTGACTCATTTCTTCTTTACATACATTTATTCTTCATATTGTTATTGACTTAAATATCGGAGACTCCACCGAGCAACCAGTACTGCCCCTTTATTCGTTACAGGTCCTCCGTATGGTTGGCGGAGTGCAACACATTCTTTACAGGTGCGTTACAAGTATATCTTTTTGAAATATTTTTTTCTATTGCTGAAATTGATCAGAAGTGACGGTTTAAGTTCATAAAAATGTAGCAAATTAAAAATCATCGAAATTGATCAAATATAGCGATTACTGAAGATATTTACGATGATTTTAAGCGTTGAAAAATGTCTGACTTCTTCTAATAGTGTTTGCTCATGTGTTTACAAAAGTCGAGCTGAAAACTTTACGTATATGAAATAAAAACACTATAAGAAAAAGGACTTTTGTGGCCATTTAATTACAGTGAAAAAATTATTTGTGATCAAAATAGATTCATTTTAATTGTAAATAATTATTTCACTAAAATTAACTAATCACAAATAAATAAATTTATTGAAGGGCAAGACAAAGAGAAATAGTTGAATGAGAAATAAACAACTATATTATATTGACTCTAGTTGCCTGACATTAATGACGTTATGCTAGATGAGTGTTAAATCTAAGGTGCATTGAGTAGAATTTCCCATCGGTGCATTATTCCAAGAAATGTCAGTGGTGCTTGTCTCCGGACACATTAACTAATTCCATGCAATCAATATCCAATATAAGTTACTGCCAGTAACGTACAGTAACCAAATCCTTGCCATTTAGTACTTTTTTGGTTTTCCAAGAGCTTCATTGCCGCCATAGCATGTAGACATGTTCTTCAAATTGAAGAATTTGAATTCAAAACCCTCCTCCCAGTATTAAGAGAAAAAAAAATGTTTTTTTAGTTTAAAGCATTTTAGTCTAAAAGATTCTTAGCTATAAAATTCAAGAACATTGTCATTATCATAATAAGTTGGAAAAACATTAAGATCAAGAGAAATGTTGGAGTCCAAAACACGCTAGGAGATAGTCTAGACATACTTTAGTATTTTAATCGTAACTTTCCACTCACATATCAGATTGATGCGATTCTTGATGCATTGGAAAAAGTTATCTTAAAGGGCTATAAATTTGTCTCTAATAGAAATTTCTAAATTCAAATTACTGAAGTGCGTACGTGGCTGTCAGGATGAGTCCTAACATTTAGGCGATTGTTTATGCGAGAATCATGAAGATATTAGGGTTTCTTTCCTACCCTATAAAAGCATATCATTAACACGAAATTGAAGAGTTTTAAGAAAGGGAGATGACTCAGTTATGAAGAGAGGAGAAAAATACTATTTTTATATTTTTAGTTCTTCCATGGAGAACTAAATCTTGGATAAAGCCTAGGGCGGAAATTGATCGGTGAAAATACTTTGACTTTATTTCAATTCATAGATTAAGATTTATTGTTTAAGATTCTAGGATTCAATTCTCTATTTGTTTTGGATATTATAAGTTTGAGATAATTATATTAAATCTTACTTTGGTTTGATTTTATTGAGGTATAGGATTATGAATATATGATTGTGATTTAAACAGGCTTTTCATGCCATTGATGTGATCTTTTGCTTCATTATTGCTTGAGAACATAGTGTTGTTTTAGATTTGATATTCATTTTTATATATGAAAACTCTGGTTTATAAATGGAGAATAGATTCTTGAATTAAATTTGAGAAAATAAATGAATATAATGTCATATTTTCCAATTAGGAATTTGTTGCTATAATTCTTAATTGTGTATATAGTTTGGATTGAAAAAGTCAGAGTATTGGACCTAGTTGATGGAAGCCCAAAGTTTTACTTGCTTTCTTATACGTGCCATAATCTCATTTTAATTACGTGCTTTAGGTAGAATTTTCAGATTCTTGTCATATTATAATTTGATCTTTTCTTTTAAGCTTGCATCTTGTTGTGTTTCTTCTGACTCCCTGTGGATCGACATCCTGAACTATACTATAATACCGCATACTAGTTTTGGCGTAATCAATGCCTATCGACATAGTGGGCTATATATTCAGTAGGATTCGATTGGAGGATTCCTACGTTACGATAGATATTTTGCCTTTTGATATCTTCATCACGTAATTTCTACTATAAGCTAGGGTCTTGCTAGATAGTGTCGAGCGTATCTGGGAGTCGATTGGACCGATCAACCCCTCCACCCTTTTACGGAGCACGAGGCACGTGAGACTTCGTCTTCATGCTCGTATGGATGAGTAGGCCGATACTCAGGCCGGAGATGCACACCTGATAGATCATGGAGTATCAGCTGGTGAGACATCCACACAGCCCGAGGCCTCATGCACTGTTACTCCATACTAGATTGTTGATATAGTGCGTGTAGACATCCACACACATACTTCAGAGATAGTTACTGCAATGCATACGAATATCCGAACTGCCTTCTTCGAGTTACGTACAGAGATTGTTCTCCTGTCTGAGAGGCAGGAGACAATATGTACTCGACTAATACAGATAGAGACACGCCTAGTTTTAGTCGAGGATGTGTGTAAAGACTTAGGATTTTAGGATTTTAGTATTTTATATTTTTAATTTATATTTTCTTTTATTTTTGGTATGAACAATATGTGATGTTAGGTGAATTTAACCAATTATGAATTAAATCTTTTTGTTTTATAAATTAATTGTTGATTTCTATTTTATATTCTTTAATTAAAATTAAAGTTAGTGTTTGCACAACAAATATACCATTCTAATGAAAAATAACTGTTCAAACTCTGTTATCCGCATTCGAACAATGATGATCTACACGTTAGAATGGTAAAGTGGTATGTTTGAACATAAAATCAAATTCTTGCGCTTAACCTGCCAAATTCTTTACCATGTTTGAACTGTTATTTTATTAAAGACGAAATTTATCGATCGTCCCTACACATACCATTCGAACGAGTTTGAACGGTCAACATTTTTCAATTTTTTTTTAACAAACTTTGAATTTCATCCCTATATCTCATTTTTTGAAATGATTTTCATTTCATTCCAAACAAAAATGTGTCAAAAACCAAATTTTATTGCAGTGGATCGAGCATTCACATGGAGAAAAACTTTGTTTTGAATGGTCAACTGTTGAAATTTCTATATGAAGTCATTATATTTAATTAATATAAAACAGAAAACTAGTCAATTTAGAAATTTTTTTATTTTAAAAATATTTTAACGAAGTAGAAAACAAACAAGAAAATTAGTCAATTTAGAAGTCAAGATGGAGGGCAGGTGAGAATATTAGGGTGTGATTGCATTCAAAAGCCAATTATTCTTTTTTACATTATTCGTATATTTCAAGAATTAAGATATTAATTAATTACGATCGAATTATCTCTCTCTCTATATATATATACTACAAGAAAAAGACATTTTGCAGCACTTAAATTCGCTGCAAAACACCCAGAAAATCGCTGCATATAATCATTTGCAGCGATTTATGCTGCGCCGAATATTCATCGCAATTGTTGACTCATTTAAAATTTTAGCCAGCGAATCCAAAATATCATCGCCAGAGGTTATTTGCGGCGATTCTTTTCTCTGCAATTATTCTAAAAAAATGCTGCAAATGTCTTTGGGACTTCAGATTAATAGCGTTCCAAAAGAGTATTTGCAGCGTTTTATTTCGTCGCTAATATACCAAAATCCCCGTAAAAGCCTGCTTATTATTTCTAGCGTTCTAAAAAATCTCCGCAATAATCATTTTTCTCGTCGATGAAAATTGCCGCAAGACTACTTTGCGGCGATTTAATTCGCCGCAAATAAGTTCCAACTACATTTATTTTATATGCGACGAAGCATAATTCGATGCGATAACCAATAGTTGCGGCGAAAAATTTCGCCGCAAAAACTAATTTTAAATCTGGTGCTTTTTCACGTCCAAATAAGATCGCCGCAAAAAAAATACAATGATTGTGACTCTTATTAGCGGCAAACTGGAAATCGCCGCAAATGTTCTTTTCATGCATGTTTTATTTCAGTATACAAAATGAGATATTTTGCAGCTTGTGGGTACCTAATTTCCTGCTCCAACTCATTCCAAATATAGGCAAGTAGTACTTTCCAATACTGGATTGGAAAGTTATTTCAAGTTCAAGTTTCCAAATATTAACCATAAAAGCATATATATATACAAATTCAAGTTTCTATCCATGCCAATACATCAGTACATCAGCCCTATACACTGGCGTATGGTGCATTAATGGAAGGCAATTAAGTACTACATGCTTGGGAGCAGCTAATGTCTTTTTCAAAGCTTTAAAGTATAGATCAAACATCCACATGCAATACAAATGTACCGGTTAAAACAATACATGAAAACAAATGATGGGTGGAGTTCATCCGCAACTTCGCACATTGTTGGTTGATTTGCCATGACCTGGGGATTGAGCGGCAAAGATCCACATTCAATTCCAAGGTTATGAAGTATATTATTTCCCAGCGTTCTACATTCGCTGCACAAAAGAAATATCCAAGGTAAAATTCTCCAAAGTGACAATTCATCATCAATTAAAAGGGCTGATGAACAATAGCAGAATTTGGTGGCATGCATTTTATTTAAAACCTTTTTTTTTCGTTTAAATTTGGTTCTGATTCAACAGCTTAATTACCAAAGACACTAAACATGATATCCCCCAGACCTAACCATGCAAGACTAGAAAGCTGAATGTAGCAACATGCAGTACTGCTGCGCATGAGAACAAAGTATCTATGCATATGCAAAGAACAGGACAAACATCATGACATTGAAGACCTTGATTTTTAATTTTCATTTAAAATGAAGTACTATATTATATATATATATATATGGTAATCTAATTAACAAAGGTATTAAAATGGAAGTATATCTAGGTATTCATCTTGCATATGGGTTTCTTGGTAGTGCCACAATAGGCTGGTTGGATGCTAGGAGGGATATTGCGTACGCTCAAGGCATGTGACATGTTGGTGGATGAGCTTAAGATCCCACATTTTTGGTACCAATTGGCGGTGACCTCTTAGCTAAAAAAAGAAACTTCTCTTCAAGAGAAATGTGCTTAATTTTAGCAAAGAAAGTAAGAAGGAAATAACTAATAAGAGGTAGACACTACAACAGAATGTGTGTTTTGTGACAGAGGAAACTGTCACAAAAAAATGGCAAACCGTCACTAAACATATTTGGTGACGGTTTGAAACCGTCACCATGACCGTCACCTAAAGTGCGTCACAGAAAACATTTGGTGACGGTTTACTGTTCAACCGTCATGAAAAATATTTTTAGTGACGGTTGGAAGTGTTCCGTTCGGTACAACGTTCGAACGTTCCTTTTTTTGTGACGGTTATGAACTGTCACAGAAAATCATGTTCGAACGTAAAATCAAACGTTCGGACGTTATACCCGACCGATTGGCGTTCGAATGAGAGAAGTTGACGTTCGTTGGATATCGTGTTCGAACGTATCATATTTACGTTCGAATGTTAACGCGTCCGAACGTTAATTACAATAAACGTTCGAATATTTGTTCGAACGTAAACGTAAATGTTCAAACGTAGCGTGTTTAATGTTCGGACGTTATTTCGAATGTAAACGAAGGAGCGTCCGAATGCAAGTTCTTTGTTCGAACGTTAGTCGCTTTACCGTTCGAATGGTTTGTTCGTTTTAGCGTGAGTACGTTCGAACGTATAGTTTAACGTTCGAACGATTCAATTGTATTTACGTTCGAACGTTTGTTACAGTGTGAACCAACGTTCGAACGATTTATTTACATTCGAACGTACAGATCAGAAATACTAATTTCATAAAATTTAAAAACATAATACCAATTGTATCATATTACATACCCAATTAACAAGTAACAATGTCTTATAAAAACACAAAATTAGATATTAAAACTAGTCAGAAATATTGATAAAATTTATTTCTTCTTTTTCCCTCACCCACGGGGATTCTGTTGCAACGACATAACACGCTCCATTTGCACCATCATCTCCAGTTGCACTTGCTCTTGCACTTCACTGCGTATTCTTTCCTCCTGGTCTCTCTGTTGGTCCTGCAAACGCATCTCTATATGAGACTGTCGTTCTAAGAGAGACTTTAACTCTTGTTGTCTCGACCTCATATACTCATTCTCACGCCGTGCAGCTTCTAAATCTGCTGTAAGATTATTAATTTGTGAAGCCGATGAGGTTGAGGAGGATGAACATTTATGCTTGATAGATTGTCCCAAACCTCTTGCCATACTAGACTGCGGCCAAAGCACTTGCGTGAATATGTCTATGTCACTAGGAGAGGATTCCTCAGAAGCCGACTGCATCTCCAACATTTTGCTCTGCAATTTAAAAGGTAATGATCGTAAATAATTAGTAACGTATTAAAAGAAATAGAAATAAGAAATAAACTATTAAAATGTTATATAAATAATTTATTTAACAAAATTAACACTGCTTACATAATTATCTGCAGCAACAGGATCCATCCACTCACTATGCTCATTAGTGTGAGCAGCAACATAGACATGAATGAGGGAAAAGTTTTCAGGATCATCACGTTTCTAACAAAGCGACAATATTAGCAATTTTAAAAAGATAATATTAGTACTTATCAGAAATAATATCAGGAAAATAAATGAATTCTATAATTTTTTAATTACCATTTTTTCAGCAAGACGGTGGAATGATCTTGAACCGGCACGATGGTGGACAGTCAGAACGGATCTATTCTGTGCATTTGTAGAACTCAAGTGCTACAAAATATATTAAAAATGTTAATTGTAATATGTATACATATAATATATAAAACGAATATGAATGTAAATAATTAAAAGATATAAATGTAAAATACCTGATAATCTGGAAATGCGAAAAGATCACAAAACTTTCTCCAATCATCTACCTTCATCTGCTGAAAAGGAGACTGCGCAGTCTCTTCCAACGTCTCAAACTTCTTGAAGTGGTCATGACATCGTCCTTTGTGACGTCGGAATAGTGTAGCCATCAACTCATTCACGGTTCTCAAATCCTCGCTACGGCTAAAGTCGAGGTCGAATTCATCCTAACAAGGGAATCAGGTAAAAAATATAATATATTAATCTAGGTGAAAAAAATGTACTGAAAAGTAAACTCACCAGCACACGACTTCGAATGTGCTCCTTAATCTCATTCGGAACATCTCGCCATGAGCGCACATAAAATGGAGCATAAGCTCGAACTACTGTGCCAATATAGGAGGAAAGCGCTGCTGCACTATCATCCACTCTTCCAGTAGAATTATCAGGAATTGTGATCTTCAGTTTACCATGCCTTCTATTTTTTTCAAGAGAGATTCCACGTGTATAGCCACGACCGCGACGTGCAGATGCATCAACTACATGATAATAGATATACTATAATTATAATTATATAGTTATTGAGAAAAAAGTATTAACTATATATATAATTATCAACGACAATATTTCCTTACTGGTAGGTGTCGACTGGCTGTTGTTCTCTTCTGTGTTATCTTGATCTTCAGGAACGGATTCCTCGAGTGGGGAGTCCTCAATGGATTCAGGACTTGGACTTGGCGGAGGCACATTTATTCGTTGTCGTTTTGGCGGCATTCTTTAAAATAATTAATTATATCAAAGAAAATTAATTAGAAGAAATTATGAAAATTCAAGATATTTTATAGTCACCTATATGAATAAAATATTTAGTACTTTTATTCTTCAGATGAATTTTCCATGCTTGTTTCAGAATCTCCATCAATAACATCTTCATCATCATCATGCACCTCTTCTTCATCATCTTTATCCACCTTCTGCCCAGATTCTGATTCGTCTTCATCTTCTTCCTCCTCACTGACTTGAATTGAATGATCATTTAATACAGACGGGTCGAGATGTACGGGTGAGACATCATCTCTACACAAGGGGAGCAACTCGAGTGCACTGAGGTCAACAAACAAGTTAATACCCTCTCCATCTTCCTGGTATGCCTCAACAATCGGAGTGTCATCTTCATCTCCACTATTCTCGTAATCTGCACTCGTTCCTGCTTCATATATATTTCGAGGAACAAATTTTTGTACGACTCGCCAAGTTATCTCCCCACTATCTTCATCAGCACTTTTCATTGGATCAATCAAGTAATAGACTTGGGTAGCTTGACAAGCCAATACGAATGGATCATCTTCGTACCATTTAGATGCAGTATTGACACTCGTAAAGTGATTATCCCTATGTATCGAAACCCGACCACCGCCTAGATCCCACCAATCACATTTAAAGACATATGTTACAGACCCACCCAGATATTTCAATCCGATAATATCACGTATGACACCATAATAGTCAATATCATCTGTTCCATGACTCCCCTCGACCAACACACCACAGTTTTGAGTTTTTCTATTACGTTCACGGTCCAAAGTATGGAATCTATAACCTCGAACCGTGCATGCAGTATATCGAAGTGCTCTATTTGAGGGACCACGGGCCAATGCATACAATTCAGAAGAAATTAACGTGCTCCAAAATCTATAAATTGAAATAGTATATATTTATTATTTCATTATCCAGAGTTAAAAATTTCACAATATAACATATATATAATTTTAGTTCATACACGTTCTTCAAACCATCCGGGAAATTCTTCCTCGTGTCTTGCCTCTATATTTTCTACGCCTTCCGTCCTAAGTTTGTCCATGTGGTCACTGTTATAACATGTTGCAAAAGAAGTATATTTTGAGCACAACAATTCTAATTAATTTAAAGAAAACTATAATTATTCAAAGAAATGAAATGACATACCTAAGATAATCATCAATCTCTCGGCAGTTATTTAGTACATACCACCGAACTTTACCCAACTCTCCATCAATTAAATCGTAACCTGTTTGTGCACCCAAGGGTCGTACATTCTGGGAAAACACTGATAGCTCACGAGAAGGCGGAGTAGCAAGATCAGCTTTTCGCTCTTGACGATTAAATCGTGTCTCAACACCACGAAGATATAGAGAGTAAAATGTTAACCTAAATGTATATAATATATAAATTATACCATATATATAAATCAATAATATATATTAAATTGTTACTTATTAAATTATTTATTATATACTAACTTATACTATAATATATATACTATATTTTATATATCTATAACTATATACTACATTGTATAGTATGATAGCATAATATTTTAAATGAGAACATAAATGTATATAATATATAAATTATACCATATATATAAATCAATAATATATATTAAATTGTTACTTATTAAATTCTTTATTATATACTAACTTATACTATAATATATATACTACATTTTATATATCTATAACTATATACTACTTATTAAATCATCAATAAACACCATAAGCTCATAAACTATTCACAAAATTCACAAACAATAATCACAATTATTTCAAGAGTAAGCATAAAATCACAACAACATGTATAAACATATTGCTAAACTTTAGAAATATAACAAGCACTCACAAAAAAACCAATAATCTAATTGTCAATAATATTATATAACATCCTAATATATAACATAAACATTTATAATATAATATTAAATTGAAAAACGTTCGAACGTAATAATAAGTACGTTCGAACGTTCTGTGTATATAAGGCTAAAACCGAACGTCGAAACGACATTTCCAATACGTATCATCGTCTACTCCGTTGCACGCCGCCACGCCTCCTTCAACGCCGCCGTCAACTCCGCCACAACCGTCACTAAAAGGTAGGCATTCATCTTTTATTCAAGTAACATGTATTTTATTGAGATTTAGATTGAGATTTGGATTGAGTTTTGTTTAAAACCGGATAAGTGGTTGCCGGATTTTCAACTTCATTTTCCGGCCACCACGGCTAGTTATTGGCCGAATAGTCACCGTATAAATGTTTCTTGAAGTGTATACTTCATTTCCACGGTGACATTTCGGTATTTAGAACCTTGTAGAGAAATTTTTGAGATTTCAATAATGGCTGAGTTGACTCAGCCATTCTGCGTCGAAACGTTCGAACGTTTCACCAAGACATTCGAACGTACGACGTTTAAATTACAGAGCCGTTACGGCTTCCACGTTCGAACGTTAATTGTCTACGTCAGGACGTACTACTTTTTAAATATTATTAAACGACATACGTTCGAACGTGAATATTTTACTTTCGCACGTAAATCACATACGGTCGGACGTTTAATTATAACATCCAAACGTAATGATTTTCTACATTATTCATGCTTCGACGTTCGGACGTTCATATTTACGTTCACACGTAAAACAAATACGTTCGAACGTATTTGTTTTAACGTCCGAACGTACGTCAGCCAATATTTATTTACTACTTATGTTCGAACGTACATTTTTACATTCGAACATATTTATTTTACGTTTGAACGTAAATTTATTGACATTATTTTACGTGCGAACATATAAATAAACGTCCGAACGTTACGGCAGAGCAGCTTAAAATTAATACAAAAAAATGCATTATTGTAAATAATTTTTTTTTCCTTTTCTATTTTCAGGATATGGCTCTTCCACTGCATACTAGGAAACGAGGGAGGGAAGGAGCCACGTCGGACACTGCTCGTATCGGAGCTCGTACTGTTATGGTAGAGCGAGATGTCTTAATTAATGAGTTCGACGAACTCTGTTGGCAGCAGACGAACCTGAGAGATGTTTTCCTCAGTAGAGGCTAGGGAAATATTTGCACATTGAGGGGGAAGGTATACCCCTCAATGGTTCAAGAATTCTATATGGGAATGTGTGACATACCTCAGGATGCATCCTCTCACACCGTGACTGTACGCGGTGTTTCCATTGAGGTATCAACAGATGTCATCGGCGAGCACCATGGGATTCGTCGAGGAGTTGAGACATTTGCGCACTCGACACCCCGTGAGGATGTAGACACTTCTACATCATCTACTTGCCGGGGATGTGAGCCAGCATCAGCCAGAGATGCAGGCCAGTCAGAGGCTGAGGCTACTGGCGTCGAGGCTCGGGATGATGACCGAGACGAGGATTTCTACATCCTCACCGGGAGGGATCGCATGCAGATCGAGCAAAAGAACGCCTTCAACCAGAACCATCTGCTGCATTTCTTCCGCATGTTGCACCTTATTGTTGCAACAAATGTCGATCCTGTGGCTCATAAAACCACATTTAGTCGGCTTCGGACACAATTTTTTATACAAGTGGCACGTGGAGATCCTATAGATTTGCCATTGCACATCTTTGAAAGGATCTGTTACGAGGCGAGCATCGTCTCCATGGATAATCTCCCATATGGTGTCCTCATCAGCCGACTATTACTTGCACATGGAGTGCCGACCCAGCCAGAGGAGCGGGTCAAAGATCAGATGAGCCCCCTCGACATGACCACGCATCGACGTAGCATTGGACAGGCGAGGGGACGTCAGCCACCCCCTGTAGAGGATCTAGTTCCTCCGACGCAGCTTGAGCCAGGTCATGTCGGGAGTAGTAGTCAGCATACGCCGAGTACATCTGCAGGAGATGTGCGGCCTGCTTGGGTTGATGCGGTCATCTCACAGCTGACTGCGCATATCGATCATAAGATCGATCGATCGCTCGAGGCTATATCGGCGTCTGTTGCCGAACTCACCCATCGTGTAACTATCCTCAACGACAAGGTTGATACCTTGACTGAGGAGGTACGGAGTTCGACTTTTGCGGATAACGTTATCATCTGACTGTTGTTTACTATATTCTATCAAATTTTGTATTTTATTTTTAATATTTGTAACGAAAAATATTATTGAATATTTCTATCGTTTTTTAATTTCAATTTTTAATCTTCTTTGATGTTATATTTTCCAACTTTAATACTAAATCACTGCATTTCAAATATATATAAATCAATAATATATATTTATATATTACAAACTGTGTATATATAAATATATACAATTCAATTTTTTAGACTTGTTCACAAATTATGCACAATAAAAATCACATAATTTTTAAATTAAAGTCATTTAATTTAAATTTACAATGAACGTTCTAATGTTATTACTTAACGTTCGAACATTGGTGCAAACATTTTACGTTCGAACGTAAAATTAATAACATTCGAACCGTTGAACCAAAACATTTTACGTTCAAACGTAAACAGACATAACGTTCGAACGTATATGTAACGTTCGAACGCATATTTCCCATACGTTGGAACGTAAAAAAATCTCATTCTATCTTTAGTGACGGTTTCCAGAAACTGTCACAGAAAATGCCTTTTAGTGACAGTTTAGGGACTGTCACAATTTTCCAACCATCACTAAAAAGTAATTGTGTTGTAGTGAGAGAAAGTGTAATGGGCTCCACGTACAAAATAGGCCGTGAATTGAATAAAGTAGAGGGCTTAAAATGAAAATAGGAAAGGTGCTTAATTCTAGGTATTCATGTCTTTACTTTAAACTTAGTTAACCCCTAGTATGGTAATATAAACATAAAAACTATCACATACTGCTATTTAATTAACAAGATTATATACATTGGGTTGAAACTTACTTGGCTGGGGTTCTTGATCGAATTTGAAGCCTGCTGCTACATCAATATTATTGAACTATGCCACTGCATGTAAAAGCCTGCCACATCATTGAACCAAACATCAATTAATTAGAACCATAAACAATGCATATTTTAGGACTAAAATATTGGATCTTACAAATTTGTATCTATTTTTAGATATGCACTTACTTATAACTAGTTATTATTAGCTAGAAATGGCTTACCCTTCGAGAGTCGATCTAGCCAACTTTGTTAGAGCTCATTCCATGGCAAATTCAGCAAATTAAGACAGCCTAGCTTTGGTATCTAGTTTGTCGGGTTCCTTGATTTAGACATTTTCAGCGGACAACACAACACAAGCATCAAACCCGACAAACTACAACCAAATTGATCTAACAACTTCCTCATCACCCCACCAATGACCTTGACAACTCCCGGTCTGGCCTTCTACATCAGGTTTGTATGTACAAACCTATGAGTACCCAATATTCTGACAAATTTTATAATGGCTTCTTTTTTCTAGATAAAGCTGTATGCAAAAGGAAAACCAAAGGCATGGCATGTTGATTACCGTATAATAACATGTTTAAAAACAAGTGCTTTAAATTTTTTCCCATAACCTTAAATACCACAAAGAATCTGTGTTATAATATTTGCCATTTTTAGGGAGTTAGTGAAGAAACATTATAAGTTGTATTGGAGGTGCATTTATTTTATTTTCTATCCCATTAATATATAATGTTCATATATTGTCACATAAAATTTGGGTTTAGGTGTGGATTGTTGCTTTCTTATTTGATAAAAAAGGGGGATGGCATGCATAATTATATATAACATTTAACACTCCTGGATCATGAAGGGCAACTTGCAATTGAAACGGAGAAAACAACTTCCCAAGATCATTCCCATGCCGAATATTAGCGTAAGTAGGCCTATCTATACTTGAGTTATCGATCATAAATAGAAGATCATGTATAAAAATTACATAAATAGCATATCATTTGGATAGAAGTGCATACTAGTTATATGCTCGCATAGGGGAATGAAGGCATCACCTGCTCGTTCAGCCTCCCATGAATTTGGGCTTCGAAACCATTGCCAAGCATCAAGCATAACGCAAAATCTTGTAGCACGTACCAGATCACAACACAACATGCACATGAAAGATAATTACAACCAATTCTAGGACACGTATTAGACTCTGGCCAAATCCGACTCCTCCCATTCATACCATGTACATACATGGTATGAATTAGCCTGCACAACAAGCAACCAACTGTTGGTAAGCATGTCAATGCAGTCAATCGATATGTATAGTGAAGGCGGTGGCATAGATACTTACATCTTTGACTCATGTTCAGTGAACCCCCCAACTCATGTAAGCTCAATCGTAAGCTAATGTTTGCTTATGAAATTTTTTATTATCAAGCAGATGTTTAGATTACATTACATAATTTAATTTGAAAGATAGATTTAAAATTTAAATATTACGAATTAAATGTTACCATTTAAATTATGTGAATAATGTGTTCTATACATCGGCTTGAAAATAGAATAACTCATTTAATTATATATATAATCAAATTATATCAAATGGATGGTGTGTAGTATAAATAATTTCAATTAAAATGAATCATATATATATGTATATATACACACAAATGAAATGTAAAGAGATGTAAAAATTAAAAATGATAGCTAATATAAAGAACAGATCATTTGAAAGAAAAATTCTTTTCATCAATTACTATTCACCATCCCACACCTCACATCTTATGAAAAATACCCTCACACCTTATAAAAAAAAAGTTGTAAGTGTAGAGTGTGAGAGTAAAAAGTAACCAATGAATAGAATTCCTCTATTTCAAATTAAAATACTGATTCATATCCGACTTTGATAGGCCAGGTGCAGACCTACCATCTAATTGAAGGCTGACGTCTGATCATAAGCCTATGGTGCATCATGCATGTACGTGTGTGTACGTGTGTATATATATATATATATATATTAAGCATGCATCCAATTACTTATATATGTATGTCATGAGTTTTCAATTATGGATGATTGATTAATTAATGGTAGGATGATGCATGCAATAGATAGGGACGTACAGATGTGAAATTAAATTACGACTTTGATCTAGTCTCCAAGATGTGTTGCTTTCATCACAAACTAAATTATTACTCTTAAGAAAATTTAGTTGTACGTATTGTATTGTCAAAATTATATATATACGTATTGTATTGTCAAAATTATATATACATATATATATATATATATTATGTATGAACTTGCCACTACAAATACGGTCTTTAGCGATATTATGATAATATATCTGCTGAAAATAAAATAAGTAATAGCAACCCGCCAAGCATATTAATAGGAAGACATTAGCGAGGACAATAAATTCAAATAGCAACAATAAAAGTCCAGCTTGCAAAAATAGACTATTAGCGAGGAAAAATTAAGTATTTCGTTGCCATTCACCAATCGAGACAATTTCAATAACTGACTAAGGATGAAAAATCGTTTCAATTGATTTTTCTCTACAAAAAAACAAAAAATTGGCTAATATTATGGTAACTTCATAGTGTGCGGTAAGAAATTCGTATTTAAATTTTCTTCTACCAAGAGCACATGACTTTAATTACAGCGTATACGTAGTGCTCACCAACCAAATTACTTGTTGGAGTTATTATACAAAGGGGATATAAAATCTTCCAATGTAATTATATATATATATATAAATGAAATTAAAATAAAATTAGAATTTCAAGGAACTGTTAATTATTCAATTAACGAACTTTTGAGTACCTAAGTAGTAATAATAATAATAATAAAAAAGTGAGAAAGCACCATTAATTGTTATAATTTATTAAGCTTAAACATTCTTGCATGAGAATTGTTACAAATATAAAGAGATTACATAAAGTAAATTCACAAGTTGATGTGGATTTATAAAATCTGTTAGATCTACTTTATAATAAAAATAATTTTATAATCTGACGTACTATATTAAATTACATCAATTTTAAAATTTATTTTTGTGACTACCTATTATGTCTCATTAGAGCTGTTACCTTATCAGACATAGCAGTCCTCCATTTCGGATCACCAATTGCTTGACTCAGACAACTTGATTCAATGGTTGATGGAATGTGGTGTTTTGTGACCGAGTGTAATTGTTTTGATTTATAAATATTGTTCATTCAACGGATGGTCATGGAGTGGGTGCGAGGTGGGTCATTGGCTTGACTTCCTACGGGTGCAGGGAAGGATTCTGGTTGGATTGGTTGCATTTGTTGCAGGAAATTTGTGGGATAATTTTTTATAACTAAAATATTTATATTGACCATATTTTTTTCACTGAAGTCCACATCAATCACGGCTCGTGCAGCCCCCCTTCTGCAGCCAATAAGTATTAATGCAACAAAAGTATCAATGATCATTGGGGCGCGGACTTGGTCTTCTTCTAGAAATAATATATGTATTCAACACGCGGCATGATTCCTTCCACACAGGTGTAACCAGAAAATCTGACTTGGGGTCAAGTTAAAAAAAATAAAAATTAGGGGGTCAAATACTAGTCTGTCTTATAAAAAAAATTAGTGTTTCAAAATTTAAGTGTTATCAAAATTCCGAGTTTTATATAGTCTAGTTCCTTGTAAAAAAGTCTTTCAAAATTTAATTTTTTATCAAAATTTTAAAAAATTTTGTGGGCCCTTAGTACTTCCGCTCCTGCTTCCACATCATCTAACATAAAATAATATTAATTGATATTCTAAATTTTTTTCAATAACTCTAAATATTAATATATATGGTCCACTCTCTTCGAGTTTTTCCTTTATGCCTCCGTCCTAGCCTATAAAAAGACCAGCATCTATGTGAAGTCTCGCACGAGACCAAAACAAAAACTTAAGAGAAGCGAAGATTTTCTTGAAAAAAAAAAGGGTTTGCGTAGGATGTTCTTGGAATTCGTGATATGTGTTGCTGTGATATTGTCGGAAATGGGTGCTGCAGCTGTAGCTTTTCCAATAGCCAAGGGCCCTCACTGCCAGGACCGGTGTGGAGATGTTCCAGTTCCATATCCATTTGGTACAACTAAAGATTGCTCCCTAGATGATGTTTTTCTCATGAGATGTAACGATTCGTCTGGCCATCCTCCTGAACTAATTGCCGGTGAAAATTTGACTGTCACGGACATTTCGATGAACGGCGAGCTTGACATCTTGTCGTATATAGCCAAACAGTGTTACGAGAATGGTGTGCCGCTTGAGCCTAAATATTTTTAAGAGTTAAGAGTTAAGACTTGATATAAAAGCAAGAGCACAACTAAAAAAATTATTGAATTAGAGTCCCTTTGGTTCCTCCTCAAACTTTAGAACCCAGAATATATAGAAGCGGATCGAATAGAGTACGTACTTAATTATATATATTGGGTAAGACCTAAAATATTTCATGTATACTTATGTGATTCTCTTTACCTAAATTAAGGAACTTAATGATAGTATAAATATTACTACTTTGAACAAAAAGTAATCAATCCCATGGATCTGTTCCAAATAAAGGGATCGAGTTGCTGCTGTCAAGACTTAAGTGTAAAACCACCCAGGTATTACACCTAATTTCAATCTTGACGTGCTCTCTCAATAGTCTACAAATTTTACAATGAGCTCAAATGCAGTAGATTCTTTTTAAGTATCTATAGGTACTATCTAGTGCATTTGAGCTCGGTGGTGATGTAAAATTATTCTTTCTGCTTTATGATTTTTTAACACTAGTATGATTCACCAAATATGCATTTGCCCAAATAGAACTAAAATCTTGAATGAGCTAGTTCCCTAGCTACCTATTTGATTCGCAGTAACTTAATTTGTTGAACTATATTTATGGAAACAAAGATAACATGTTTGAGTATGTGCAGCTATCAGCATTGGCCTCATAGGATTGTTCATGGGAGGTTCTTCAATATATTTTGGACTCCAAAGAAGAAAACTCATCAAGCTAAAAGAGAAATTTTTCCAACAAAATGGAGGCACATTGTTACAACAAAAACTCTCAAATTATAGAGCTTCTACAGAGGTTGTGAAAATCTTCAATGCGGAGGAACTGGAAAAGGCAACCAATAATTACGATGAGAGCGGAATCCTTGGTCAAGGAGGCTATGGAACTGTTTATCGAGGAGTCCTGCCAGATAACAAAGTTGTTGCCATTAAGAAATCAAATATATGTGATCAGAGCCAAATTGAGCAATTCATAAATGAGGTAATTGTGCTTACACAAATTAACCATAGAAATGTGGTTAAGATGTTAGGTTGTTGTCTAGAAACAGAAGTTCCATTACTAGTTTATCAATACATCACAAATGGGACTCTTTCTAGTCACATTCATGATAGAAACCTATCATCCTCGCTCTCATGGGAAAAACGTTTGAAGATAGCATCAGAAACTGCAGGGGCACTTGCATATTTGCATTCTTCAACTTCGATGCCGATTTTACATAGGGATGTGAAAACTGCAAATATACTTTTAGATGATAACTATTCAGCAAAAGTGACTGACTTTGGAACTTCAATTTTGGTCCCTGTTGATCAAACACAATTATCAACATTGGTGAAGGGGACTTTTGGATATTTAGACCCAGAATACTTTTATAGTAACCAACTTACAGAAAAAAGTGATGTCTACAGCTTTGGTGTTGTCGTGGCAGAGTTATTGACAGGTGAAAAAGCACTTTGTTTTGATCGGCCGGAAAATGATAGAAATTTGGCAATGTGCTTTAACTCTGCAGTAAAAGAGGATCGCTTGCATCAAATTCTTGACAATCAAATTGTTAATGATGGCAATATTAATGCGATAAATGAAGTTGCTGATATTGCAAAATTGTGCTTAAGTGTAAAAGGGGAGGATAGGCCAACTATGAAGGAAGTGGCAATGGAATTAGAAGGATTGAGAATTATGGGAAAACATCCTTGGGCAAAGGCTAATCTTTACGCAGAGGAGACTGAAAACTTGCTTGGGCCACCTACACACTCGTTCAACATTGATGTCTACAATGATTCTTCCTCTAGTACCATCACAAAAGTTGGGCTTGAAAGTATGACGAACCAAGTCATGAAACCATTAGATGACGGCAGATGATGATCAAGCTAGTCCATGGCCAATACATACATCATGATCTTCACCAGTTGATCAAATTTATTACTTAATGTACGTACATATATGTGTATCTCTCCTATTTTTTTGTGTTTAATGTCTGAATTTTCTTGCCGCACACCTTCATTTTCTTTTTTGTAATAAGGCTTCATTATCCTTTTTTTTACTTTGAAAATTGATTTTTTTTATTTTTTATTTTTATTTTTATTTAAGGAGGACGGGACCTCCGGAATTTATTAAAATCCTCACGTATGGCAGAGGCAAACCATGGATACAAAGAACATTATACTAAATGCTATTTCAAAGAGACCCTATACATGCCTAGCGTCTCAATAAAGGAAGGCTTAACTTATCCACTTTCAATATTCCTTTCAGCTTATGCGGTAGATCCGCGTAACTCGTCCAAGTTCTAAATGATTGAGTATCAAGTTGAGCCAAAAAATCAGCACCTGCATTACACTCTCTAAATATATGAAGAAACACAACCTGTCGACCTGAAAGAATCTCAAGGATTTCATCCCAATAGTCCTCAAGGTATCAGATTCCACAGCTTTTTCCTCCAACCAGTGAACCACTAGCATGGAATCCAATTCCACTTCAACTTCATCAAGCCCATTTTCTTACAATACCGTAAACCATAGAGTAGGGCCATAAATTCAGCAACATTGTTAGTACCATGTCCTAAACCTGCTGAGAAAGCCAATAACAAATTCTCACATGAAAACTCAATTTTCAAATATACACATGAACATGTATGCAATTATGCGATAACCCAGTTTTCATTTACAAAAATGAACATGCGTGCAAATATGCAATGTACGTGACACGACACAAATATCCAACAACCAACAAATCCCCGCATAACCGAATCACACAACAACTTCATCCTCCAATCCAACCGACCCTCTTACTCCTCGAACTCAGTCCGACACAACCAACCAGTTCACATAAAATATGAGTTAGTGCAAAAATACATTTAGATCTCAAAAGTTCTTTGGGAAAATACTTACAGTGCTATAATATAATTTTTGAATGATCACGGAGGTGCTAGAAGTGGCGGCACAACAACGTAACAGTGCAAAATGCACTATGACCGTGGGTTTCAAAATGCTAGATTTTGAACGGGGAAAAATGAAGACTTGAGATTACTAGGGAAGAGCTTAGGAATGTCGGTGAAACTAATGGTGGTGGCGGTTGGTCGTGGGTTGCTGCGTAGAGGGTGGTTGAAGTCGAAAAAGTCCAAAATGAAAATGGATTTGGATGGACTTCACCGGTGGCGGATCGGAGCTGAGGATGGGTGGGTTCGGTAGCTGAGGAGTAGTCAGTGATGTGGTAAAGAAATGGCGGCGCGACGGTGGCGCGCGAACACAAGAGGTGTCGCGGCTTGAAGCCATGCATAGAGGCTCACGGCGGCACGAGAGGGGCAAAAAACGGAGGGGTGAGGTCGCTGGCCGATGGGGAGAAGAATGGGAGGGGCAGTGATAGCAATGGGCAGCGCACGACGACACTGTGGGTGTTAGGAAAAAAAGCAAATGGGAGAGAGGGAGGGTGTCGCGTGCTGGAAGAGAGAGAGAAAGAAGAAAAAGAAATGAAGGAAAAAGAAGAAGAAGAGAAAAAAAAAAAAAGAGAAAAAGAGGAAAAGAAGGAAAAAGAAAAAGGAAAAGAAAAGGTGAGGGAAAAAAATGAGATTTAATCCTCACATCTTGGGTCACAAAAATGATCCAACGAAAAAGATTTCAAAACAACAAGTCAAATAAAATATTTTAAACGTAGTGATTAAATGAAAATAAAATAATTAAATCCAATAATAAATTAATTTAAAATGAAGAGCAATTTAAATGCATAATAATAATTAATATTAAGAAAGTATATCAAATTAATTTTCATAAATTAAAAATCATAAAAATAAACCAACAAAAAATTCGATAAAATTAAAACAAGAGAACTAATATTTAAATTATTAAAAATAATCATTTAATTAAAAATACACTAAAATACGAAATGTCACAGTTTTTCCACACAAAAGCTACACACCGTAGGAGGAGGAAGTCTATTTGGAAGTTGAAAACTGAGAATGGGGAATGGGTGCATGGAGAGGGGAGGGATAAGCTGATTTTAGACCATTTTGAGGAAATGTTTTCTTCCTCATCTCAAAGGGGTCAGATGGACTTTTTGAGAAGCCTTAATGGTAGAGTAACACTTACCATGAATGAGGCCTTAAAGGAAGTGTACACTACTGTAAAGGTCGAGCTGGCCCTGAAAGAGATGCATCTGTTAAAGGCACCTAGGCCTGATGGGATGCCCCCTATATTTTTCCAGAGATACTGGCCAGCTGTGGGAGGGAAGGTAACTGAGGCTCTCCTGTCAGCTTTGAACACTGGTGAGTTCCCGATGAGCCTAAACCATAGTTTTATCACCTTGGTTCCTAAGAAGCTTGAGCCTATTAAAGTTACTGATTTTAGACCTTTGAGCCTATGTGTACCAGTTGATATCCAAGATAATTGCAAATAGATTGAAAGGTATACTTAGTCATGTTATCTCGGATTCCTAATCTGCATTTGTACCTGGCCGTTAGATTATGGATAATGTATTGATAGCCTATGAGTTCATTCATTTTCTAAAACACTGAAAAACTAGTAAGAAGGGTTATATGTCGATTAAGTTGGATATGAGTAAAGCTTATGATAGGATTGAATGAGAGTTCCTAGAAACAGTAATAAGGTCTATGGGGTTTGATGATAAAGTTGTAAACATGATTATGTTTTTTGTGAGACCTATGTCCTACTTAGTATTGATTAATGGAGCTCCTAAGGGCCCAATTGTTCCAAAGAGGGGTTTGAGACAAGGGGATCCTCTATCCCCTTACCTATTTCCACTGTGCACGGAGGGTCTTATCTCATTACTGAAGAAGGCAGGGGAGGAGAAAAAACTTTGTGGGGTGAGAGTGTGTAGGGATGCCCCAGTGATTAATAACCTTTTATTTGTTGATGATAGTATGGTATTCTGTCAAGCTTCTGTTCAAGAGAGTCAAAATGTTCAGTCCTTGTTGAAGGTGAATGAGCTAGCTTCAGGCCAAAAGATAAATATGGAGAAGACCTCCATGGTGTTTAGCCAAAATGTAAGTGACCAAACCTGAAGACATATTAGACATGTGGCACATTGAAGCTGAGAATAATTATGAAAGGTATCTAGGGCTACCACCTATTGTCGGCAGATCAAAATCAAGTGCCTTTTCAGATATTAAACATCATGTATGGAAGAAATTACAAAGCTGGAAGGAAAAGCTATTGTCACAAGGAGGGAAGGAAGTTTTGATTAAAGCAGTGGCTATGACTATACCAACGTATTCCATGTGTTGTTTCCTTTTACCTAAGGTGCTATGTTCTGAGTTGGAAGCCATGATGGCTAGGTTCTGGTGGGGGCAAAGGAAGGATGAAAAAAAGATACACTAGGTGAGTTGGGCTAAAATGTGTGAGTCAAAGACTTGCGGAGGAATGGGGTCTAAGCACTTGAGAGATTTTAATTTGGCTCTCTTGGCAAAACAAGGGTGGAGGATTTTGAATGGGGAAGGTACTCTGCTTCAGAAGATCCTTAAGGTTAGATACTTTTTGAAATCCACCTTCTTTGAATAAAAACTAGGAAGTAACCCATCCTACACATGGAGGGGCATCTAGGAAGCAAAGTTAGTGCTGATGGAAGGGTGCATGTGGAGGATTGGGGATGCGAAAACAGTGAAAATATTAAAGGATTATTGGATACCAGGTGCTAAACCTGGGGTGCCCCAGAACATACTTTCAGTTGTGCAGAATGGGGAGGAAAATGGGACTATGGATCTACTATTGGATATGTTTACTAAATGGTGGAATGTAGAGAAGGTGAGAACTCTCTTCAATCCAAAAATTGCTGACAAGATACTGAGGATGCCATTCTGTCCAGGGGATCAACAAGATAAGTTAATATGGGGTGAGGATAGAAGCGGAGGGTTTAGTGTGAAATATGAATATAGATGGCTGAGAGCAAAAAAGAGAGGCTGGGGGGGAGTCGTCGGATGCTCAGGTATAAGGAGATTTATGGAAGCCACTTTGGAGGATGAAGATCCAGCATAGAGTAAGGATATTCTCGTGGCGAGCTTGCCTTGGCTGTCTACCAACAGAGGTGAGCCTGTAGAAAAAGAAGATAGATGTTAGCGATGGTTGTTGTTTTTGTGATGCTGTGCAGGTGAGGACCTTAGGTGGCATGCAAGACTTGGCAACTTTCTTTACCATAGCCTCAAGTCTATGGTTTAGGAGGAACCGTAAACGCCATGAGGATGAGCTGCTAGATGCAAGGAGGGTGATTGAACATGCTGTGACAATGCAGAGACTATACAGAGAGGTGAAGCTACTTCCAACTTCCGGATTGAAGAGCTTTTGTGGTTGGTAGCTACCACCCGTGGGTTTCATGAAACTGGACATCGATGGAGCTGTTTTCCATCCTTTACATAAATCAGGAGTTGGAGCTATATTGAGGGATGCACAAGGGAAGGTTATTATGGCAGCTAGTAAAGGAGAATGGGAGGTGGAACAACCAGAGGTGATAGAATTCATGGTTGCTCTACGTGGCTTGCAACTTATCTCACACATGGGGATCACACACCTGCTATTGGAATTGGGATTGCTTGTTGGTGGTGAAGGAGTTGAATGAAGGTTCTGTGGATCAATCACCATGGGGGCTATCATTAATGATTCATAGTGACATTCCCGGCCATTTTCTGAGTATCGATGATTCAAAAGGCCAGTGAAAACCATCCCATTATTGCTGCCTAAAATTAGCATCTACTTGCTAAGAATAAATTAACATATATAGGCCAGATGCTGTTCTACCATCTAATTGGAGGCTGACTTCTGATCATAAGCCTCCAATTCAATCATCCATATATATAAATAAATATATGTACATGCATGAATGATGCATGCAATATTTATATATATAGGGACGGATGTGGAATTAAATTACGACTTTGATCTAGTGTCCAAGATGTGTTGCTGTCATCACAAACCAAATTATTTAATTACTTTTAATTAGAAAATTTACTTGTACGTACTGTACTATCAAAATCTTATATTATATATGAACTTCCCTAGTCTTCAAATACATGCATTTGCGATGAAAAACTTTGCAATGATAATATTATCAATATTGTTAAAATTACATCGTTTTTTTATGATATTTGAAGTACTGTATCCGTTGAAAGTAATAGCAACGGCGCCTAAGCATGTTATTTATTATTATTTATTAAGCTATTTTTGTTTTTTGACCCAAAGTTATTTATAATATTAAGCTTAAACCTTCTTGCATGCCTTGGATTAAATTATAGTTAGTAATTAGTGAATTTAAATATAATTGTGTTATTTTAAAACACTGTAAATTATATCTCTTTTATATATTTATTTATTTATTGACCTGACTTCTTGATTTTATTTATTTTGGATTAAAACACTGTAAATTATAGTTTGGGTTGAGAAAGACTTTCAACTCATCTTATCTCATCTCGTCATTACAACTTTCACAAATTTTCACATAAAATATAATAAACAATTTAACTTTTTTAAATCTCAAATCAATAATAATATTAAAAAATAATATTCTAACAATATTTTATTTAATTTTTAACTTTTATCTCAACTCATCTCATCTCAACTTTTAGGATAAATTTTTAACCTAATGCGACAACAAAAATCGCCGCAAAAAATTGAACAGTAAATTCTCCATCTTCAAATTTCAACTCCGCACTGAAATTCAGCGGCGACATGGAAGTCACCTGAAATAATGAGTATTTGCGGCCATCTTAAAAATGCTGGAAATGACCAATTTTCTTGTAGGGAGATGAGATGAGATGAGATGTTTTTTTGAAAGTTGAATAAAATATTGTTGAAATATAATTTTTTAGTATTATTTTTATTTTAGAATCTGAAAAAATGAATTATTTATTATATTTTTATATGAAAATTAGAGAAAATTATAATGATGAAATGAGATGAGATAGATTTTGGTATCCAAGCCGGCCCTTAATTTTCCACTTGAGTCCACATCGATCAAGGCTCGAGCATGCCCCCTTGATCTGCAGTCAATTAGTTTTAATTTTTAAAGCAACAAAAGTCAAAATCATGGCGCGCGTACTGAGTCTTCTTGATCTAGCTAGAAAAAATCTATTAATTAATTACGTACCCATTCAACACACAGCATGATCCCTTTCACATCATCTAATTAACATAAAATGATAGAATTATTCAAAATAATATTGATTGATATTCTAAAATTTTTCCATAGCTCTAATATTAGTATATGTATATATGGTCCGGACCAAAGATGGATCCATCTTTGGGTTTTAATTTCCTGTATGCCTCCATCCTATAAAAAGATCAGCATCTATATAGGAGAAGTCTTGCAAGAGATCACCAAAACAAAAACTTTTAGAATCGAAGATTTTCTTGGAAAAACAATGGGTTTGCAAGTGCAAAGAAGGTTATGACGGAAACCCATACCTCCCTCATGGTTGCCAAGGTACGTACGTATAGTATGAGATGCACATGCATCGAACAAAAGCTTCTGCAAACTCTGAAGGAATACTAAACAACTTTTATATAGAATGAAACTTTTGTTGAGCTTCTGCAAAATCTGGATCGATAGTTTTAAGCTATTTTCCTAATATTTAATGGGTTCGAAGTTCGAACGTATCCGTACTCATGATCATGTTCGTTTGGTTTGCCATGCATCGATCTTAATTCATTTTGTATATATTATTGTTGACAATGATAAGAATAAGATCTAGCAATTAATATATAATCTACATTAACTATCGGTAAAACAGTAATAAAACTCCATTAATTAAATATTTTATCTTTTATCTTGTTATTAATTTTAAGCGTTAAGATTTAAGATCACTTGATATAAAAACAAGAGCACAACTCAAAAATTAATGAGTTAGAGTCCCTTTGCTGCAGGTTCCTACTCAAAACTTTAGAACCTAGAATTTATAGAAGCGAATGGAATAGACTTGTATATATATATATATATATATATATATGATGACGTACTCTCTGATTTTTACCTAACGGAACCTAATGCTAGTTCAATTATTACTTTGAACAAAAAGTAATGAATCCCATTATGTTCTGTTTCATTATCTTTTTCTTTTAAATATTTATAGATGGTGATCATGTAGCATTATTCTTTTGATTTTATATTTTTTTTAAAACACTAATATAATTATTTACCAAATGATCTGTATTTGCACAAATAGGACTGCATACATATAGAATCTATGCTAGAGCTTCAGTGATAATCTCTAACTCGTAGTCTTCACGGATCAGCTAGTTACCTATCTATTTGATTTGCAGTAGTAACTTTGTTCAACGGTTTGTGGAAACAAAGATACCGCGCACGTAAGCCATTGAGCAGAGAGCACACCTTGGTTTTATCAGTACCAATGGCAGATAAGCTAACACATACACCCTTGAATTTCCGGAGATAATCATTCAAGGACATGTCAGGGTCTTTCTTCATGTAGGTAAGTTACTGGGTGAGTTGAAACTGACGCTCTTGAGAGGCTTGAGCATAAGCTTCCATGAGAGCATTCCATGCCTGTGCCGAGGTATCTAACCCAATGACAATTCCAAGAGCTTCTTCAGATAAAGTCCCAATGATCCAGCTTCCAAGCAAACGATTGACTGTTTTCCATTTCTTGAACTCTAGGTTAGGCACAGGTTGAGCAGTTGAACCCTCAGGAGCTGGAAGTACAGCAGCATGGATAGTAGCATAACCTGTAAGATAGGCAACAAGCTCTTGACTCTCGGCCAAAGCAAGAACTTGCTCACGCCAGAGAGGCTAATTCTCAGACTTGAGTCTTATTGTGACAAAGTTGCCAACATTTAACGAAGCTGAAGACATATTTGCAGAAAAGGAAGAGCCCTCCTCACAGTTTTGGACGCTCTGATACCAAGAAGAAAATCAGAACTCGATGGAAAGACATCTCACCACACCGTAAACGTGGGAATCATATTTTATATATATATTAAACTTGTGTACATTATGTTGAGCTATACATAACGTGGGAGACAATATATCAAACGTGGGAGACAAAAAATCAGCACTACTTTTGATGAGATCTTGACTTGTTGTCATTCAAACTTTGAATGTTATCGTTAATGTGGAAGGCATGGAACTTTGCGCTAGTTGTGGATGATCGATTAAGAAGTATTGGGATTCCTATAGTCTCAAATTGTGATTGTTGTAGGCAAGGTATGTATGAAGACCAAAACCATATTCTTTTTTATGGGGAGGCAGTGGTTCAGAAGAAATGTGGTAATCTTTTAGGATTTCCGATTGGAAGAACATGGAGAGAAGCAGTTCTATGTTGGTTTCAGAGAGCCTCTAATTCCTCTAAAAAATGGGTCATCATGGGTTTGTTGCCTTCAATTCTTACATGGAAATTATGGGGTAGAAGATGTTCTGCACGCATGGAAGGCAAAATAGAGTCGGCACAAGCTAGCTGTGTGGCATTCTGTCAAACACTGGATACGTGTGATAAGTCAAGATATAAAAAATATAAAGAAGTTTACTCAGACCGACTCTTACATTCTCAACAGTTTAGATATTTGAATCATTCCAGTACAACTACAACAAACTCAATTGATTTCATGGTCCAAACCAAGACAGGCTCGGGTTAAACTCAATTTAGATGGCAGTACTCTCGGGAATCCTAGCTTATCGGGGACATGTGGTGTCATTCGAGATATGCAGGGTAATGTACTTCATGCGTACTCGGTTAATCTTGGACATGGCTCGAGTAATCGAGCCTTATTGGCTACATTATTGGAGGGAGTCAAACAATGCAAGCAGCGACAGTTTACCTCTGTTGATATTGAGCTGGATTCGAAGGTGGTCATTTCTTGGCTGAAGAGAGGACGCTGTGGAATATGGTACTTGGAGGATTGCTGGGAGGAGCTACAAGGGGTCAGTACTGCTATGGATTACACAATTTCACATATACTTTGGGAAGGAAATGCAGAAACCGATTGGTTAGCTAAATATGGTGTGATGGAGGGTAATTCAGAGTGGTAACATATGCGAGACATGCCCAGGCAGCTGCGTGGTTTGATCAGAGTGGATAAATGGGGTCTCCCTACCATTCGTTGTCATTGACGGGTTCAAGTTGTTTCTTCTACTTGTGGTGTCCTGTTTTAGGTTTGTATTGCTAGTTTCTATTTCTTTGCTTCAGTTTGTGTTCTGGCTTTGTGGTGCTTTGCTATTAATGGTATTCCTCCGCCATATGTTAGGTCTTTCGAATAAGAAAAAATAAGCGTATCAGCCGGAAGCCGCCGCACACTCAATGCTGAATGAAAAAAAAAAAATACCCGTGAAGTGTGCTGCGGCTTCCGGCCGATGCACAACACATCTCTTCGAATAAACAGGGAAATTATTTTTTTTAAAAAAAAATTGGATAAACATTAATTTTAACTATTTGGTCTAGATCGGTGACTCGGTATATATGTGTAGACGCTATGAGAATTCTCAAAATTCTTAAAAATTTCAAAATTTATCATAATTTTATTTTCAAACATCACTTAGAAAAAAAACACTTCTCAATTTTAAATTTTTAATATTTTCATTTAAGCATTACTTAAGCATTATTAAAACATAAAAATTAATACAATTTTACAACTTCAATACAAAACACACATATCAATACAATTTTACTTAAAAAGATATAATATTAAAAATTATATTTGAACAATTTTCTAACTTTATATCTAATATGTCTATACAATTTTTTTCTCTCTTCTTCCTCAAAATATAGTAAAATATCTTCACTTAAACTATTTCATTATTATTCACAAAATTAAGAGATAGTGGAAGAATCCAAACATGCGCTTATATTAATGCAAGCAAAAGCCTTTCCTGTTAACGATAAAGTTGTATACAAGTGACCTATGCATATCACATCTCTAGCTTACGTTAAGGAAGAAAAAAAAAAGTGAGAGAAAGCCTTTTATTTGAGTGAACGTAATCAGTCAAGAAGGCGTTCTTAATTAATATTATAGATCACAAAAACAGAATGAAATATGAAAACATTTAATTGCGAGGTACATGATCTAATAGCAATGACGCTTTATGACAGAAAAGGGAAGGTAGCAAGAAGACATTAGACATATTAGACATGAAAATGAAAGAGAGCGTGTGTATATATATATATATATATATATATATATATAAGCAGCTGACTTGGTTTCAAGATCATCTACCATCATTCAATATTAATGGTTTCAAGTCTTGGTTTCTCATACTTTCATACCCCATTGTTGCGCTGGTCGAAGAGCAACCATTATTGACACCATTAATGCTGAAAGAGTACTGTGCAGGTGGAGTGACGCGGCATTCAACCTCTTCTGTATGGAGATCAACCTCTCCCCATTGATGCTTTTGATCCATACTTCTCAACCCCTCTAGCTCCATTGCCACTTCCTTCATATTTGGCCTATCCTCTCCTCTTATACTTAAGCACTGCTTCACAAGCTTAGCAACTTCATTTATCTCATTAATATTACCATCGCTTACAATATGGCTTTCAAGAATTTGATGTAAGCGATCCTCTTTTACTGCAGAACTAAAGTTTACTGCCAAACTTCTATTACTTTCAGGCCTATCGAAAGAAAGTGCTTTCTTACCAGTCAATAACTCTGCCACAACAACCCCAAAGCTGTAGACATCACTTTTTTCTGTAAGTTGACTGCTATGGAAGTATTCTGGGTCTAAGTACCCCAAAGTTCCCTTCACCAAAGTAGTTAATTGTGTTTGATCAAGTGGGACCAATCTTGAAGTTCCAAAGTCAGACACCTTTGCTGAATAGTTATCATCCAGAAGTATATTTGCAGGCTTAACATCCCTGTGTATAATTGGCGTGGAAGTCGAAAAATGCAAGTATGCAAGTGCTCCTGCAGTATCTGCTGCTATCTTCAAACGCTTTCTCCATGATAGTGAGGATGATAGGACTTTATCATGAATGTGGGCTGAAAGAGTTCCATTGGTGATGAATTCATAAACTAGTAATGGCACTTCTGTTTCTAGACAACAACCTAATAGCTTAACGACGTTTCTATGGTTAATTTGGGTAAGCACAATCACCTCATTTATGAATTGTTCAATTTGGCTCTGATCACAAAGTTTTGATTTTTTAATGGCGACCAGTTTATCATCTGGTAAGACTCCTCTATAAACAGTTCCATAGCTTCCTTGACCAAGTACTCTACTCTCATCGTAATTGTTTGTAGCTTTTTCAAGTTCTTCCGCACTAAAGATTTTGGCCGTCTCCATGGAAGTTCTATCATTCGAGAGTTTTTGTTGCAACAACAAGCCACCATTTTGTTGGAAGAATTTCTCTTTTAGCTTGAGAAGTCTTTTTCTCTTGAGTCCACAATATACTGAAGAACCTACCACAAACAATGCTGAGAGGCCAATGCTGATAGCTGACATGTTCAAACATGCATTGTGATCAAATTGTATTTTTGTTTCCACAAACGGTTTGACAAATTTGCGAATCAATAGCAAGTACCATATATATATATATATATATATATATATATATATATTTGTATTATTTCAAGAAGACTAGCTCATTCAAGACTTAAGAGTTAAAGCATAGTTAACGTCTATCATAGTAGCAGCATATATAGAATTTATATGTACTTACACACGCACAGAAATATATATATATATATATATATATATATATATATATATATATATATATGCATACATTTGGCGAGTACAAATATGGTTGATACTTTGTTAAAAAGACAAGAAACATAAAATGGAAATGGTTACTTTGAGACTTTTCTATTTCTTAAAACCGTAACAATATTTCAAATGGAGTTTTATTATTTTTTATTTCCAAGTATAAACACGTACACTATTTTTTGCATTTTTACCTGCATCGATCAGCAAATTAAGCAAAAGGTTCTCTAAGACTTTGACAAGGCAAAAAGGACGTAGGTATACAAAGTAGATTCTACATCATTAATAATTAAATGCAGGAGTTGGGCTTACTTATAATAATTAAATGAATCCATTTCACGTTTACTGTAGATCTTTGAGTTTGCACAAGAACTCCAAAATTAAAATCCCTTTTAATATCAAGATAAAAGATATTAAAAACTAGAATCAAAACATGAAGATAAAAAAGAAAATAGTTGATGGAGTTTTATTTGTGTTCTACGGGATGTCTTAGTTGTATATTGCTCTTTATGATCATATCATAGCATGCCAACTACTTTAGGATCATATTTCATAAATGAGTAATGAGATATAATTATCGAGCATGTTAATTATGCATATTCCGTTTGAAAAAAATAAGGCTCACTATTAAAAGAGTAATATTAAATACACTCTTGTGAGAAGTTATGGTCAAGTAAAACTAAAGACAAGGGCACAACATAAGCAACACTATATATGACAACCAGAATGGTTGAAATTAAATGTTGATGGTGCAGTTTTCTCTGAGTTGGGGAAAATAGGCATTGGTTTTGTATTGAGAGATGGTTCTAGTAGGGTTTTAATGGCTATAATTAAAGCTGAATTAGATATGGAAGGCATAGAAGCTTTAGAACTGCTGGCAATTTTCAAAGGTTTGCAATTGTGTAGTGTTATGGAAATTTCAAAACATGAAGAAAGTTGTTTAATTTCATAATATAACCCCTCAAGCAAAGAGTTATGCATATTGTTATCATGTAAAGTTTCAACACATATCAAGCTGTCACTTTCTACAATAATTTTTTTTTTATTTCCATTAAAAAATGTCTTTTTTATGTAGGTTTTAAATTTATCTTTTTTTTTTCCAAAGAGAATGAGCGGAACTTGCATACCTTAAAACTGTACAAATCATTATTTATTTTAATGTAAATCCTAAATTTGTCATTTATTAATAAAAATGCGCGCTATTTACATATTTTATAAGTGTATAAATCAGTACTTGAAATATCTACCACAATTAAAGTTCGTGATTTTTCCTAATAGGCCCAATATATATATATATATATATATATATATATATATAATATTGTTGAATTGAAAATAACATAAATATTTGCGAAAGTAGAAAGAATATTTCAAAATTGACACAACAATATAAATTCATGGATAAATCATGACAGAGACGTCCTACAGGTCACGAATCTCTCTGTTCAAGTGAGATTTTATCATGATATCAACCATGCATATATAGATAATATCATAATCACTACTTTTATATGATAATTCAAGAAAAGTATTAGGTCTATAAATATATCTTAAAACAACAGTAAATTTGTAAATTGATATAATTAAATATGATATTTTATATCTATTTTATAACAAATTTTTTTTTATAATCTAACGTACCTATAAATCAGTTTGTAAGATTTATTTATAGAACAAACATTTCTATTAATTTAAATCAATCAACTCATGTGAGTGAACAAATTACCAAACAAAAAAGAATTATTATATTAAAGTTATAATTAATTGATACGTACCAATTAGTGCAATAATAATTATCTTGGCACGGCTGTCGCTGGCTTTAGGCCGACTGCAACCTGTTCCGTTAATGTTTCCATCGCCTTCGTATCCGTCGGGACAAGTACATGTGAAACTCCCTTCAGTGTTGGTGCATTTCGCAGTAGCATTGCAAGCTGGTTTCCGAACTTGCAGGCACTCATCAATATCTGAAACACATGCCGTACGTATGAATTCATGCCCAACAAATAAATTAAACATTAATTGACTTGAATTATTATTTCATTAATAATAATTTCTGAAACACATGCAGTATAATTTCTGAAGCATTAATTCTTTCTATTCTAAAAATATTATTGAATTGCCTCCTAATTTATTTGTCTTGTTAAACTATATATATATCCCAACAATTCACATATTTAAAAGACCCTTACATTTTATTATTGCCTTTGTTACCGTAATAATTAACATACTCGATAATTTGAAATTATACATGAATTTTTAAAAGCTTTTTCATCATATATATATATATATATATATATATATATTGGTAACTGATTTCCCATTATTAATTACTTGTTTCTTTGGTTTTTCCACTATTTAACTCTTATATCATTCTATAATATTTTTCAATAAATAATTATTTTATATTAATACATGATTCGACTAAGATTGAGGTCTCCTGATCAAGTTCTTGTTCGAAATTGAGAGCATAATCTTTTTTAATATAACCAAGACGAAGAGCATGCATAATTGAAATTCAAGCAAATTAAAGGTTCTATATTTTTTTTATTCAATATTATATATATGAAACTTCTCTCAAAATTTATGAGAAGCTTCTATAAGAAACTCGTACGTACGTACCTTGGCAACCATCATGGAGGTATGGGTTTCCTTCATAACCTTCTTTGCACCTGCAACGATACCCATCAACCCCTTCTGGGGGATTATCACATTCGGTGTTCTTTCCACAAACGTAATCCGGCTTGCTCCGAGCAGTTTTACATTTTTCATTACCGACTGCCCAATCAAGAACCATTGGAGAAGTATCATAAATGTCAGCTGGCATTTTTTCAAGATCATCAGAGGAGAATTTGAACTTGTCTTGTTTAGCCACAAAAGCAAAGCTGCATGGATTGAATTCAGAGACATTTGTGTGATTGTAATAGCTATGAGCTTCCAAACTATAGTTCCTCAATCCTGTTGGGATGTCAACCTGGCAACACCCAATCCCAGAGCAAGATCCATTGACCACATTTTTAAGACTTTTACACAGAGACATGCAGCCAATGGAGAAGGGTTCATTGTTCCGGTAAGCATTGAGGTAGGCGTAAGTGTCACAGCCGATAGCGACGAACTTGTTTTTGGTGTTGGAAATTGTGAAAGTGGGGGAAGTGATAAAGGCCTTGTTTTGAAGCACAGGCACAGTACCACTCGAGCTTTGGTAACATTGTTTGGCTCTAAACATCAAGATTTCAAGCTCGCCTAGGATGGAAATGTTGGTAACAACAAGATTTCCCGACAGTGGTTGGGAATTGCTACAATCGATAAAATAAGTATCATTGAAGGAGCAATTTTTCGTTGTGCCAAATGGAAAAGGGATGACAACCCCTCCACACCGGTGCTGGCAGTTTGGCTTGGCTAATGAAGCTGCTGCTGCCATTTTCGATAACATCACAACAACACATGCCACGTACAAGAGCATCCTACGGAAAGCCATTGCTCCGGCCCTCTGTTCAGAGAATTAACGGACTTGAGTTGTTTTGTCCCTTGTCAGACTTCTTGTACATGCTAGTCTTTTAAAAGGATGGAGGCTGCAGGCTAGGAGTGGAACTAGAATTTCTAATTACTTTGGGGAGACAAACTAATTTTTATAAAAGTGTATTCTAGAAAAGGAATCTCAGAAAACTTCACTTTTAGATTTTATTTTTATTTTTTCATGGAGGCTGAAGCCGGCCCTCCAAGACACAATTATATTTAAAATCATTACACTACAACACAATTGGTTTTTAGTGACGGTTAGGAATTTGTGACGGTCTCTAGACCGTCACTAAAAGGTATTTTCTGTGACAGTTTCTGGAAACCGTCACTAAAGATAGAATGAGATGTTTTTACGTTCCAACGTATGGGAAATATGCGTTCGAACGTTACATATACGTTCGAACATTATGTCTGTTTACGTTTGAACGTAAAATGTTTTGGCGCAACCGTTCGAATGTTATTAATTTTACGTTCGAACGTAAAATGTTTGCACCAATGTTCGAACGTTAAGTAATAACATTCGAACGTTCATTGTAAATTTAAATTAAATGACTTTAATTTAAAAATTATGTGGTTTTTATTGTGCATAATTTGTGAACAAGTCTAAAAAATTGAATTGTATATATTTATATATACACACTTTGTAATATATAAATATATATTATTGATTTATATATATTTGAAATGCAGTGATTTAGTATTAAAGTTGAAAAATATAACATCAAAGAAGGTTAAAAATTGAAATTAAAAAACGATAGAAATATTCAATAATATTTTTCGTTACAAATATTAAAAATAAAATATAAAATTTGATATTAACAGTCAGATGATAACGTTATCCGCAAAAGTCGAACTCCGTACCTCCTCAGTCAAGGTATCAACCTTGTCGTTGAGGATAGTTACACGATGGGTGAGTTCGGCAACAGACGCCGATATAGCCTCGAGCGATCGATCGATCTTATGATCGATATGCGCAGTCAGCTGTGAGATGACCGCATCAACCCAAGCAGGCCGCACATCTCCTGCAGATGTACTCGGCGTATGCTGACTACTACTCCCGACATGACCTGGCTCAGGCTGCGTCGGAGGAACTAGATCCTCTACAGGGGGTGGCTGACGTCCCCTCGCCTGTCCAATGCTACGTCGATGCGTGGTCATGTCGAGGGGGCTCATCTGATCTTTGACCCGGTCCTCTGGCTGGGTCGGCACTCCCCGTGCAAGTAATAGTCGGCTGATGAGGACACCATATGGGAGATTATCCGTGGAGACGATGCTCGCCTCGTAACGGATCCTCTGAAAGATGTGCAATGGCAAATCTATAGGATCTCCACGTGCCACTCGTATCAAAAATTGTGCCCGAAGCCGACTAAATGTGGTTTTATGAGCCACAGGATCCACATTTGTTGCAACAATAAGGTGCAACATGCGGAAGAAATGCAGCAGATGGTTCTGGTTGAAGGCGTTCTTCCGCTCGATCTGCATGCGATCCCTCCCGGTGAGGATGTAGAAATCCTCGTCTCGGTCATCATCCCGAGCCTCGACGCCAGTATCCTCAGCCTCTGACTGGCCTGCATCTCTGGCTGATGCTGGCTCACATCCCCGACCAGTAGATGATGTAGAAGTGCCTACATCCTCACGGGGTGTCGAGTGTGCAAATGTCTCCACTCCTCGACGAATCCCAAGGTGCTCGCCGATGACATCTGCTGATACCTCAATGGAAACACCGCGTACAGTCACGGTGTGAGAGGATGCATCCTGAGGCATGTCACACATCCCCATATAGAATTCTTGAACCATTGAGGGGTATACCTTCCCCCTCAATGTGCAGATATTTCCCCAGCCTCTACTGAGGAAAACATCTCTCAGGTTCGTCTGCTGCCAACAGAGTTCGTCGAACTCATTAATTAAGATCTCTCGCTCTACCATAACAGTACGAGCTCCAATGCGGGCAGTGTCCGACGTGGCTCCTTCCCTCCCTCGTTTCCTAGTATGCAGTGGAAGAGCCATATCCTGAAAATAGAAAAGGAAAAAAAAAATTATTTACAATAATGCATTTTTTTGATATTAATTCTAAGATGCTCTGCCGTAACGTTCGAACGTTTTATCTATAACGTTCGAACGTAAAGATAAAACGTTCGGATGTTTATTTATACGTTCCCACGTAAAATAATGTCAATATATTTACATTCGAACGTAAAAAAATACGTTCGAATGTAACAATGTACGTTCGAACATAAGCAGTAAATAAATATTGGCTGACGTACGTTCGGACGTTAAAACAAATACGTTCGAACGTATTTGTTTTACGTGTGAACATAAATATGGACGTCCGAACGTCGAAGCATGAATATTGTAGAAAATCATTACGTTCGGATGTTATAATCAAACGTTCGAACGTGGAAGCCGTAACGGCTTTGTAATTTAAACGTCGTACGTTCGAACGTCTTGGTGAAACGTTCGAACGTTTCGACGCAGAATGGCTGAGTCGACTCAGCCATTATTGAAATCTCAAGAATTTCGCTACACGGTTCTAAATACCGAAATGTCACCGTGGAAATGAAGTATACACTTCAAGAAACATTTCTACGGTGACTATTCGGCAAATGACTAGCCGTGGTGGCCGGAAAATGAAGTTGAAAGTCTTGAAATAACTTATCCGGTTTAACACAAAACTCAATCCAAATTTCAATAAAATACATGTTACTTGAATAAAAGATGAATGCCTACCTTTAGTGACGGTTGTGGCGGAGTTGACGGCGGCGGCGAAGGAGGCGTGGCGGCGTGCAACGGAGTAGACGATGAACGTAATAGAGATGTCGTTTCGACGTTCGGTTTTGGCCTTATATACACAGAACGTTCGAACGTAATTATTATTACGTTCGAACGTTATTCAATTTAATATTATATTATAAATGTTTTCTTTATAGATTACGATGTTATATAATATTATTGACAATTAGATTATTGGTTTTTTTGCGAGTGCTTGTTATATTTCTAAAGTTTAGCAATATGTTTATACATGTTGTTGTGATTTTATGCTTACTCTTGAAATAATTATGATTATTGTTTGTGAATTTTGTGAATAGTTTATGAGCTTATGGTATTTATTGATTATTTAATAAGTAGTATATAGATATAAATAGATATATAAAATGTAGAATACATATTATAGTATAAGTTAGTATATAATAAAGAATTTAATAAATAACAATTTAATATATATTATTTATTTATATATATGGTAAGTTTATATATTATATACATTTATATTCTCATCTAAAGTATTATGCTATCATACTATACAATGTAGTATATAGTTATAGATATATAAAATGTAGAATACATATTATAGTATAAGTTAGTATATAATAAAGAATTTAATAAATAACAATTTAATATATATTATTCATTTATATATATGGTAAGTTTATATATTATATACATTTATATTCTCATCTAAAGTATTATGCTATCATACTATACAATGTAGTATATAGTTATAGATATATAAAATGTAGAATACATATTATAGTATAAGTTAGTATATAATAAAGAATTTAATAAATAACAATTTAATATATATTATTCATTTATATATATGGTAAGTTTATATATTATATACATTTATATTCTCATCTAAAGTATTATGCTATCATACTATACAATGTAGTATATAGTTATAGATATATAAAATGTTGAATACATATTATAGTATAAGTTAGTATATAATAAAGAATTTAATAAATAACAATTTAATATATATTATTCATTTATATATATGGTAAGTTTATATATTATATACATTTATGTTCTCATTTAAAGTATTATGCTATCATACTATACAATGTAGTATATAGTTATAGATATATAAAATGTAGAATACATATTATAGTATAAGTTAGTATATAATAAAGAATTTAATAAATAACAATTTAATATATATTATTCATTTATATATATGGTATAGTTTATATATTACGTTCGAACGTTAAATAAGAGTAGGACTATTACGTTCGAACTATTCATGTTAACGTTCGAACGTTAAATAAGAGCGGGAAATTTCCCGCTCGATTAAGGTATGTGTGTGATTATTCAGACGTTCGAACGTTTAGACTATGCGTTCGAACGTTATTTGATGAATTAGTTCGGAAAATTTAACTCTCAAATATTGTAACACTTTGATGAAATAAACGTTCGGACGTTTAAGTTAAATGTTCGAACGTTTATCTGTAAATTTACAAACGTTCGAACGATAAATTGTGATACATTCGAACATATATGAGGAAAGTGCGGGAACTTTCCCGCTAGATTTTATGATATAAATTAGAAGGGTACGTTCGAACGTGTATTGTAAACGTCCGAACGTTATGAATTAGTGAAATTTTAGCATATAACGTTCGGACGTAAAACTTAAACGTTCGAACGTTTAAACTAATAATTTGCGGTATTAATCAGTACGCGCACGGGAGGAAGCGGATCATTTCTCTTCTCCCGTGCGCGCAACAGACAGAGAGAGAGAGCGAGAGAGAGAGAGAGACAGAGAGAGAGAGAGAGAGAGAGAGAGAGAGACAGAGAGAGAGAGAGAGAGAGGGTGTTAGTGTGAGAGAGAGTTGAGTTAGAGAGTAAGAGAGAGTTGAGTTTTGGTAAGAGAATATTTTTATTTCTTATTTTTATTTGAATTTTATGATATTTATAGAATGTGTTTTTGTTATAGAATATTTCTAATAAGTTAGTGTTGTATTTTTTTGAAGGATTGCTTGTTTTGGGAAGTTGGAAGATTTTGATTTGTAAGAGGATATTGTGAGTGCTAGGTATATTTCTAAACTTTATCAATATATTGTTGTGATTTTATACTTACTCTTGAAATATTGTGATTATTATTTGTATAGTTTGTAAATAGTTTGTGAGTTTTTGTAAATATGTTGTGATATGAATTTGAAATATTGTGTTTCTTATTAGGTATATGTTTTCATTAGGCTTTGTTAATACATGTTTATTACTTACTCAACTTTAAAAATATGTTAATACATGTGGCATGTTATTTTGTGAATATATTGTGAGTTTTTTCTAGTATGTTGTGATATAAACTTTAAATATTTAAATTATTATTTGTGAATGTTTGAATATATTTACATTATTACAAATAAGTAAAATGTTCGTACAGTAGGAATCGTACGTTCGAACGTTTAAGTTAACGTTCGAACGTTAAAATAAGAGCGGGAAATTTCCCGCTCAAGGTTTCTGTGTGATTATTGTACCGTTCGAACGTTTAGACTATGCGTTCGAACGTTACTTAAATTAGTGCGGAAAATTTAACTCTCAAATATGGTAACACTTTGATGAAATAAACGTTCGGACGTTTAAGTTAAATGTTCGAACGTTAATCTCTAAATTTACAAACGTCCGAACGTAAACTTGTGATACATTCGAACATATATGATTAAAGTGCGGGAACTTTCCCGCTAGATTTTATGTTATAAATAAGAAGGGTACGTTCGAACGTGTACTGTAAACGTCCGAACGCTACGAGGAGAGGAAATTTTATTAAATAACGTTCGGACGTTCAACTGAAACGTCCGAACGTTTAAGGTAACGTTCGGACGTACAAGTTAAACGTTCGAACGTTTAAACAAATAATGTTAGAACTTAATCCGTGCGCGCACGGGAGCGCCATTGAACATTTTTTCTTCTCCCGTGTGCGCAACACAGAGAGAGAGAGTGGAGTTGGAGAGTTAGAGAGAGTTGAGTTTGGTAAGAAAAAATTTTTATTTCTTGTCTTTATTTGAATTATATGATATTTATACAATGTGTTTTTGTGATATGGATTTGAAAAATTGTGATAATAATATGAAGTTTTAAGTAATAATAAATAAAAGTAACTCTTTAAGAATTATAATAATTAAAATTATTGTATAACCATTGAAATTTAAGAATGATAGTGTAAGTATAACAATTAAAATTATATTTTAGGAATGATAATAATTAAAATTATAATATAACCTTTAAAATACTCTTCAATAAAAAAGTCTTGAAACTACTAAATAAGTAGAGTTTGAATATGTAAATATACTTATTTATTACAAACTAAAGAGAAAGGAAATAAGGATCAAATAGATTCTTATATAAAAATTATATACTTATTGTCTATATAAGTAAATAACTCACTAAATTAAGTATAACAATTAAGATTATAATTGTAGAATGATAATAAGTCGAAATTATATAATAACATTTAAAATTATATATAACAATTATAATCTCTAAATTTTGGTCTAATTGCTTGACTGTCATAGTCTCTTCGGCCTTGAGAGGAGTGTCGAGGTCGGACAATTTGTGACGGTTAAGTAATTAGACCAAAATTTAAACATTTCATCAAGATCATTCTCCCTCGTTGTGTACAAGACACGAAACAGGGGGTCACATAATCTTCCATCCCTCTTTAGTTTAACAAATATGGAGATATTATTGTATGATTATATTGCTAGATGCGTGTGTCATTGCATAAATACCCTTAGACCCGTTTGGGAATCAGTGTACATTTATGTGTCCACTGATTCCTGAATTGTCCAGTGTGGACAGTTTGAGATTATATTATCTGTATTGCACATTTTTGTTACTCGCTACTTTCCACGTTTAATATGAAGTTTCGGTGTCTTCTTCATTGTTCTTCGGGTATACTGTTCGTCGGGTCACAATCCCGATATTTGAACATGTATACTTGGAGAATTATGGGGAGGTGCTGCCGAAATTTCTACTAACGTAGAAATTAGTAGAGTGACGAGATTTGTGCAATATGGAGAATATAATCTCGAATGGGATAGGACCAACTACCTTATCAACAAAGTAATGAGAAGGCATGGTAAACTGAAGATCACAATTCCTGATAATTCCACTGGAGGAGTGGATGATAGTGCAGCAGCGCTTTCCTCCTATATTGGCACATTAGTTCGAGCTTATGCTCCATTTTATGTGCGCTCATGGCGAGATGTTCCGAATGAGATTAAGGAGCACATTCGAAGTCGTGTGCTGGTGAGTTTACTTTTCAGTACATTTTTTTCACCTAGATTAATATATTATATTTTTTACCTGATTCCCTTATTAGGATGAATTCGACCTCGACTTTGGCCGTAGCGAGGATTTGAGAACCGTGAATGAGTTGATGGCTACACTATTCCGACGTCACAAAGGACGATGTCATGACCACTTCAAGAAGTTTGAGACGTTGGAAGAGGCTGCGCAGTCTCCTTTTCAGCAGATGAAGTTAGATGATTGGAGAAAGTGTTGTGATCTTTTCGCATCTCCAGATTATCAGGTATTTTACATTTATCTCTTTTAATTATTTACATTCATATTCGTTTTATATATTATATGTATACATATTACAATTAACATTTTTAATATATTTTGTAGCACTTGAGTTCTACAAATGCACAGAATAGATCCGTTATGACTGTCCACCATCGTGCCGGTTCAAGGTCATTCCACCGTCTTGCTGAAAAAATGGTAATTAAAAAATTATAGAATTCATTTATTTTCCTGATATTATTTCTGATAAGTACGTACTAATATTATCTTTTTAAAATTGCTAATATTCTCGCTTTGTTAGAAACGTGATGATCCTGAAAACTTTTCCCTCATTCATGTCTATGCTGCTGCTCACACTAATGAGCATAGTGAGTGGATGGATCCTGTCGCTGCAGATAATTATGTAAGCAGTGTTAATTTTGTTAAATAAATTATTTATATAATATTTTAATAGTTTATTTCTTATTTCTATTTCTTTTAATACGTTACTAATTATTTACGATCATTACCTTTTAAATTGCAGAGCAAAATGTTGGAGATGCAGTCGGCTTCTGAGGAATCATCTCCTAGTGACATAGACATATTCACGCAAGTGCTCGGGCCGCAGTCTAGTATGGCAAGAGGTTTGGGACGATCTATCAAGCATAAATGTTCATCCTCCTCAACCTCATCGGCTTCACAAATTAATAATCTTACGGCAGATTTAGAAGCTGCACGGCGTGAGAATGAGTATATGAGGTCTAGGCAACAAGAGTTAGAGTCTCTCTTAGAACGACAGTCTCATTTAGAGACGCGTTTGCAGGACCAACAGAGAGACCAGGAGGAAAGAATACGCAATGAAGTGCAAGAGCAAGTGCAACGGGAGATGATGGTGCAAATGGAACGTGTTATGTCGTTGCAACAGAATCCCCGTGGGAGAGGGAAAAAGAAGAAATAAATTTTATCAATATTTCTGACTAGTTTTAATATCTAATTTTGTACTTTTATAAGACATTCTTACTTCTTAATTGGGTATGTAATATGATACTATTGGTATTATATATGTTTTTAAATTTTATGAAATTAGTATTTCTGATCTGTACGTTCGAATGTAAATAAAAATCGTTCGAACGTTGGTTCACACTGTAACAAACGTTCGAACGTAAATACAATTGAATCGTACGAACGTTAAACTATACGTTCGAACGTACTTACGCTAAAACGAACAAACCGTTCGAACGGTAAAGCGACTAACGTTCGAACAAAAAACTTGCATTCGGACGCTCCTTCGTTTACATTCGAGTATACGTCCGAACATTAAACGCGCTACGTTTGAACATTTACGTTTACGTTCGAACAAATATTCGAACGTTTAATGTAATTAACGTTCGGACGCATTAACATTCGAACGTAAATTTATACGTTCGAACACGATATCCAACGAACGTCAACTTCTCTCATTCGAACGCCAATCGGTCGGGTATAACGTCCGAACGTTTTATTTTACGTTCGAACGTGATTTTCTGTGACAGTTCATAACCGTCACCAAAAAATGAACGTTCGAACGTTGTACCGAACGGAACACTTCCAACCGTCACTAAAAATATTTTTTGTGACGGTTGTACAGTAAACCGTCACCAAATGTTTTCTGTGACGCACTTTAGGTGACGGTCATGGTGACGGTTTCAAACCGTCACCAAAAATTTTTAGTGACAGTTTGCCATTTTTTTGTGACAGTTTTCTCTGTCACAAAATACACATTCTGTTGTAGTGTTACCGAGGTATGATTTATTTTCATGATATATTAATCTTTCTAGCTCTTATATTATTGGACTCGGCCTGTTGATTGAGTAGATCAGTTTAATTTGGATTATTTGTTGCATGTTGGAATGTAACTCGCTAAATGTAAAATACGTATATCATAATAGCTAGGATATATACAAAGAACACGTATCGATTCCACATCATGCATGTGATCTAACGAGTAATAGGAATTGATGAACTCAAGCAATTAGCTAGCTAGCGTCTGATTTAGTAAGTAATTTGACTAATAAATATCCATATCACACGTACCAACTCTTTTAGATTTTAAATAAATAACAAATATAAAGAAAGAAATAGATTTTAAATAATTTTTAAAATTTAATAAAAATTAAATTTTAAATAATATTTTATTTAATTTTAAATTTTTATCCCAACTCAACTCAATATGAACACTCGCCTAAAACTTATTGGTTACACAGAAGGGCCGGGCCTGCACGAGCCGTACGCGATCGATGTGGACTCCAGTGAAAAAAGAAGTAAGGTCAATAAATTTAAAAAAAGGGATATTTACAGTGTTCAAATTAAGCACAATTATATTTAGATTCACTAATTACTAGCTATAATTTAATGATCCAAGGCATACAAGAATGTTTAAGCTTAATAAATTATATCAATTAATGGTGCTTTCTCACTTTTTTTTTTATTATTTAGGTACTCAAAAATTCGTTAATTCATGAATATCTAACAGTACCTTGAAATTCTCATTTTATTTTAATTTCATATATATATATATAATTAATTACATTAGAAGATTTTATATCCCATTTGTATAATAACTCATGAAATTAAAAAGTAATTTAGTTGGTGACCACTACGCATACGCGGTAGTCAAAGTCATGTGCTCTTGGTAGAACAAATTAAATTTAAATACTAATTTCATACAGCACATTATGAAATTACTATAGTATTAGCCAATTTTTTGTTGAGAAAAATCAATTGCAACGATTTTTCGACATTAATCGGTCATCGAAATTGTCTCAATCGGTGAATGGCAACGAAATACTTAATTTTTCCTCGCTAATAGTCTATTTTTGCAAGCTCGACTTTTATTGTTGCTATTTGAATTTATCGTCCTCATTAATGTCTTCCTATTAATATGCTTGGCGGGTTGCTATCTTGGAGAATAGATCAAAGTAATATGACTTTTCAATTGTGGAATATGATATTGAAGTGGAGACAGCTGGCTTATGATGATCAGATGTCAGCCACCAATTAGATGGTAGAAATTAACTCTTATATATGTTTATTCTAGATCTTGGCAAGTAGATGCTAATTTTAGGCAGCAATAATGATCATCAGCAAATCTATTCATCATTCTCTTTCTCATTATTTTCCCATCATTTCATGATGTAGCATTAGATGATTAGATATTATTTATTATATTTTACTTGTGAACTAATCATCTAATACAATATCATGAGATGATGAGAAAGAAGATGATGAGTAGCATTACTCAATGATCATATGTCAATCTTTATATAAACTCTTATACTATTGCATGTTGGAATGAAACTCGCTAAATGTAAAATACGTATATCATAATAGCTAGGATATATAAAGAACACGTATCCCACATCATGTGATCTAACGAGTAATAGGAATTGATGAATTCAAGCAATTGATGTTTGATATAAAGATGATGATGAGTAGAATAGCTGGTCGCATGGAGCACCCTAGCAACTTCCTAAAAGCCCACGCCAATACAAATCACGGGGTAGAAGGGGATGAAAAAAGCTGCAGGCTAGCGTAAAAGGTCTGAAAAATCCAATTCCAATTGATTTTAGCTCGAAAGCTACGAAAACCAAAGAAATCACAACTTTGTCCACAAAAATCTATACGAACTTGCTTGATACGTCTGGATTGAAAAAGAAACGATGATGGTTATATTTTTGCTCTATATGAACTTTCATATCACTTAATGCCACTAATATATATATATATATATATATATATATATATATATATATTGACTCGGCCATATCTGGCCTAATTAAGTTTCGACCAGTACCAATGCATTCATCCGGATCACTAGTGTCGATCACGTCCTATTCTTATCCAATTAAGCAAGACTTTTTATTCTTATCCATTGGCATGGCGCCCTCGACCCCACATGTGATTTAGTGGAAGTCATGTTACCGAGATGATGACCACACGGATTATTCACCCCAATGACAAGTACTTAGAGTGTGTGCAACATGTGATAAGTCTGCAAATATAATTATTGTAGCGAAATAAATGAAAGAGACATTCATATTAAGTACTAGAAAATTTTAAACCTTACAACCCAAAAATTATATACTCCACGAGGTTAATACAGTCATCCAATTGAAAACATAAAGCGGTACTAAATCCTACGACAAAAATGGGAGAAGCAAACTCTAACAATCGCTACTCCGATGAAGCTGGTCCTTTTGACTCAAACTCTCCCTCTGCATCAAAGACTACGGTTCTATAAAACGTAACTGTAGGTTGAAACATCACAATGAAATTATGAAATCTCTGCAAGTAAGCAACCAAGCAACATCCAAGAGATTAAAATATATTAATATAACCAACACGTCCACAGCCACACAGTAAAACATACAGAAAAAATCCACCCATTTTTCCCAAAAAGTCACATTTTAGCCACACATGCTAAAAATCCCATTTTGGCCCAACCATACCCATTTATTTTAATGTACACCATGGTCTCACCTAGGGACCATCCGTACATCCTAGCTTTTTTTGCTAGACCATGGGTAACAACCATGAGTATGACTACATAATGAGTGATGCCCAGCTCCGAGCCTGGCGTGTACCATGACCAAGCATCCTCTAGCCCACACTAGTTAGGGGCCATAGAGTCGGCACGAGAGCTTTACCGTCTCGTCCAATCTCGTTGTCGCTCGGCGACAACCCAGGGGACCTCATATCAGTTTATTACACTCTCGAGTGACTAGAGGAACTCCACCGAGATAATGTCCCATCTCGACTTGGGGTCGTGCTACACACGCACCCACAAAAAATATTACTAAGACATGAAAACCCATTTTTCATGTCACATGACATATATAGCAGAACATAGCACAGTCAAATAGTCAGGACAGATTTTAATAAAGGCAAATATGCAGATGCATGACAAACAGATATTGGATGACATGGCAGAACGCTCATCAAACAACACAACAACATATAGCATCACAATCACAAGTTCACAGTTTCATAAACCAACTACACGCGTAATCTCAATCTCCATTTCCGGCCCAAGGCCCAATTCCATCCCAACTACAATTTAATTCCCAACGCTCCACTGGGCCGGAGGCCCAATTCAACACAACCAGACTACATAAATGTGTTAGCGGTAAAAATATTATTCTAAACTCAAGGGTCGCATTGGAAGATTACTTATAATGCAGTCGGGCAATTTCTGGAAGATCGCATGTACGTAGGTCAACAGGTCCCATGTTATGACAAGGGTGCAAGTCACTACGCGGATGAACACCAAAGCATTAGCTAAATAAACACGCAACATATTACTAAATAAAGAGAAGCAGACAGATTGCTCACCGAGGTGTCGCCAAAAGTGGCGGTGCAGTTGCAGAGAGCGGCTGTCAAGGGCAAAACAATGGCCAAAAGGTGAGTTTCTATGAAGGGGACTACAGATCTAAATGCCAGTGGGTGGAGGACAAGGTTACTACTGCGGGGCATGGTGGAGCACAACTGCATAGTGGGTTTCAAGGGGCTGGGCCGTGGGCTTTGTACTGGGGAAAGGGAGAGGGATGCTTGGCTGGGCTAGGTGGTGGCTAGTGGAGGAAGGCATGGCCAAAGGGTGGAGGTCTGACGTGCATGTGGGCAGCGACGCATGGATGTAGGAGGCAGATCTGGGCCACGATGTGGGGAAACCACGAGAGAGAGAGAGAGAGAGAGAGAGAGAGAGAGAGAGAGACTCGGTGCGGTGGCATGGGAGGTGGCGTGCGACGGTGCTAGGTTGAGGAGAGTGAACCCGTGAGAGAAGGAAAATCATTTTGAGTGTTGTAGGCTAGGTCTAGTGGGCTGGTCACCAGCATGAGGGGAGGCTACTGGTGCCCGGCAGCGTGGGTTATGACTACAGTTAGGGCTGGGCTGCTGAAGGAGAAAATATGGTTAAGGGGGAGGGGGCTGCATGCGTGACAAGAGGGAGAGGGGCTGCGAGGTTGGGTTCGGTGGGGCTGTGAGCCAGAGGATAGGGGAGCTCGTTGGTGGTTGGCGGTCAGGACTGGTGGCGATGCGACAAGCGTTGGGCTGAAGGGAGAAAGAAGAAGGCTCTAGTTTTCTTCTACAATCCGAAATGACACCGTTTAAGGAGGAGAGGGCTGGGCTCCCTCACACACACGGGCTGGGCCCCTTTTTCACACCTCAAATTCAACCCAACAGAAAATAAAATACACCCAAACACCAAAGCTCAATCTGGAAATACCAAAATAAAATAAACAAAAGATACATTAAAAATAAAATATATCATAACCTTAGCAATTAAGAAAATAAAGTAATAAAAACCAAAATAATAATAATAATAAACCGAAATAAAAGTCCCAATAATAGTAACAAAGGATCAAAATTAGGGATCTCACAAAATCTAAAGCAAATTACAATGTAACTTGATCAACCCAAAGAGCATGATCAACAAAATCAGGGACATTTCCCCACCACATTTGAACATAAAAAACATTCCATGCATATCTAGCTAATGTGTGTGCAACTTCATTACCCATTCGGTTAACATGCTCAATGCTAGCTTCCTGTAAATATTTTAAGTACTGTACCATACTATGATTCCACAATATTAGTCTCCTCTCTTTTTTTTCCGCAAAAACAAAGGTGGTGAAGAAAACTCTTGAGCCTTTGAGAAGGACAAGCAGTTGAGACACCATGAAAGGTGGGAGGAGGGAGGAGGGAATGAAGGATCTAGAGGAGTTATGTGGGAACCTATGTCTAACGGAGGAAGAGAAAGTGGGAAGAGCAACAAGAGAGAAAGGTGACAAAAGCTTAATTGGGATGGTGTGCATGGAGAGGGTGATTAGGAAAGAGGTGATAGCCTCTACAATGGGTAAAATCTGGAGAGTGAGCTATCTAGCAATAGACACAGAGGAGAAGGATTCTATGGGTAATGTTGCCACCAAAACTTTTTTTCTATGGATACCACAGAAGAAGGCGAAATAAGAAGGTGCTTAGCTAAGTGAAGGAGATGAATGAAATAGAAGAGAAATAGGGGAGGCTTTGCCTGACAGAGGGGGAGGGTATGGCCATAACAATCGACGAGAGAGTAATAGAAAAATCCTATATAAATGTGAGTGTAGTCTAGTAGGGAAGGTTTGCATGGAAAGGAGTATCAGCAAGGAAGTGATAGAGTCCACAATGATGAAAGTATGGAGGGTAAGTAAGCCAACGAAACTTTTAGAACTTGGTATGAATGTTTTCACAATAACCTTTGCTAATCAAGCTGATAAGCAACATGTATGGAGTGACAGTTCGAGACCTCTTCCATATGGTGGAGGAGAAGAAAATCGATTTAGTCTTCTTAATGGAGACTAAATTAAGACCTGAGAAGTGTATTAGATTGAAGAAGAGGCTCAATTATGAAGGATGCTGGGAAAATGGGTGGATTAGTTGAAGTTGTGAAATAGTTGGGCTCAAGTTGAAGTTCTGAATAGTTGGGCTCAAGTTCAAGTTCTGAATTATACTCAGAGGCACATAAGTGCCTGGATCACAGAGGGAGAAGGGAATGAAAGGTGGTTGCTAATAGGTTTCTATGGTCAGCCGGAAACTAGCAAAAGGGCAGAAGCTTGGGATTTGCTTTTATCACTAAGGCCAAGAGGCAATCAAGGGTGGTGTGTGATAGGAGATTTTAATGAAATCTTAGCTCATGATGAGAAGGTGGGTTGCAAGTCGAGACATGAAAAACAAATGGAGAGCTTTAGATCAGTACTTGAGAAGGGGAAACTTTCAGTCTTAGGGTGGAGAGAGAATAAATACACATGGAGTAACAAACATAAAGATGAAACTTTCACGAAAGAAAGGCTGGACAGAGTAGTGGCTAACCCATGTTGGTCACCAATGTTCAGAGTGTATTGGGTGGAAGTACTAATTGGAAGAAGTTTAGATCATAGGCCAATCATGTTGATCATGAATAAGAAAGGAAGGAAAGCATGGAGAGGAAGGAAAGCATGGAGGGGAGTGTTCAGGTATGAAGCTAGCTGGGCTAAAGAGGAGGATTGTAAAGACATAATTAAAGGGGCCTGGCATAGTTATGTGGAAAGGGGAGAGTTAGCTCAAAACATTCAAAATCTGTTGGAGAAGTGCAAAGGAGCTCTCACCAGATGGAGTGATCATATTAGTATGAATAAAGTGAAAGAAATAAAGCAAAATATTAAGATTCTAAAAAAGCTACAAGATGAAGAGAGTAGTTATAATTCTACAGAGATCAAAAGAATGCAAAGGGATATTGGGGTCATGCTTGAAAAGGAAGATGTGAAGTGGAAACGAAGAGCTAAAAGGAACTGGTATGCATTGGAGGACATAAACACCAAATTCTTTCATGCATGTGCAACTAAGAGAAGAATGAAAAACAACATAAAATAGGTTATGAATGGGCAAGGAAGGGTGTTTAAAAGCCATGAAGAGATTAATGGAGCTTTTAGACTCAAAGTGATAGTAAATAGACTCAAAGTAGTGTTGATAGGAATCATATCACCACCCGAATTGATTTCATACCAGGGAGAATAATAACTAATAACATTATGGTTGCACATGAGGTTTTGCATACAATGATGGTGGATAAGAAAGGTAAAAAGGGAAGTATGGCAATTAAACTTGATATGTCAAAGGCGTATGATAGAATATAATGGCCATTTGTGGAAGTAGCCATGAATAAGCTAGGTTTCTGTAATGAATAAACATATTTGATTATGAAGTGTGTTACTTATATATAATATTTAGTTTTGATAAATGGTAAGCCAGGGGATAGAGTTTTTCCTTCCAAGGTTTTAAGACAGGGGATCCTTTATCCCCTATTTATTCATTATGTGTGCTGAAGGTCTGAGTTCTCTGCTTAACAATTCTGATTATAAGGGGGAAACAAGAGGGGTATCAGTGGTGAGAGGGGGTTTAAGGATAAATCACTTGCTATTTACTGATGACTGTGTGCTGTTTGGAAGTTATGAACAATTGGGAAATAAAAATTTCTCTCAGGAGCAGGGACGAAAATTATGATCAAGGTTGTCCTGCAAGCTATACCATCCTACACTATGAGTGTTTTCAAGTTGCCTAAGAAGCATTGAAAAGAAATTAATGCGATGCTTTCCAAGTTCTGGTGGGGAAACCAACTGAAAGAAAATTGTATACAGTGGAGGAGCTAGGAGAAGATGGGTCAGTCAAAAGGGAAGGGATGTTTAGGCTTCAGAGATCTAGGAAGCTTTAACTTAGCTTTATTGGCAAAGCAAGCTTGGAGAATAATTCAGAACCCTCTCTCCATGGCTGCAATGATTTTCCCAGCGAAGCATTTCAAAAATTCCTCACTTTTGGAAGCAAAGTTGGGAAATGCACCCTCTCTAATTTGGAGGAGTGTATGGAGTTTTATTGGGCTGCTAAAGGAGGATCTTAGATGGAGGGTGGGAATGGAAATAAAATTAAAATATGGGGTCAAAAGTGGCTGTTAAATCCTTCATCCTTTTGTGTTCAATTCCCCATTCCGAAGTTGAATGGTGATGCAAAGGTCAAAAAACTTATACATGAGGAAAAGAGGGAGTGGAATGAGGGTCTAATTAGATCATTATTTAGGAAGGAAGAGGCTGATCAGATATGCAATATCACTCTATGTCGAAGGAATGTAGAGGACAAAATGGTATGGGGTCTTTCTAAAAAGGGTTTATTCAATGTCAATGTCAAGAGTACCTACTTTCTGGAAGAAGCAAGGGAAAAAGTAGTGCAAAGGGAAACATCAGAAGAGATTGAGATTGACAGTAGGTGGAAGAATATATGGGGGTTGGATATATCTGGAAAGGTGACAATTTTCTTGAGGAAGGTGGGGAATAATCTGCTAGCTACAAGAAGAAACTTGTTTGTTAAAAAGATTGTTGATGAACCAAAGTGCCCCATCTATTTACAAGAAGAAGAGTAAGTGATGCATGTATTGTGGCATTGCCTTGCTGCGAATGATGTATGGAACATGGCTGTAAAGCCAATCCAGAAAAGGAGGGATAGCAGAAGATGATATACTAAAGTTGTGGGAAGAGTTGACAAGAAAGCTCATCAAGACTGAATTGGAAGAAACATCAGCAATCATAAGAAGCTAATTATGGATAAGAAGGAAACATTTTTTTTAAAAGAAGTTTCACAACCCCTGTAGTGTGATCAGATCAGCAAATGAAAGTTTGGATGAATTTCAGTTAGCTAATCAATTTTTAGAGAGACCAGAGAGATCTAACAATACAAACAGGGTGGATCAACTATGGAGACCACCAGGAGAGAATTGTTTAAAGGCTAATTGGGATGCAACCCTTGATGTTAAGTCAAGTAAGATGGGCATATGTGCTATCATTAGAGTTGAAATAGGGCAGGTAATGGTAGCATGATGTGATCATAGAGGCAATGTGGAGCAACCAGCTATAGTAGAAAGTTTTGCACTTAGAAAAACAATGGAAATCTGAAGTGATTTCAATTTCAATAGAGTGATACTAGAGGGGAATGCATAGGTTATAGTCAAAGTGATCCAAATGAAGACCTCTCCTACTATGGAAGCATCATCGAAGAAATGGAGTTTTTTTTACAAGCATGGCCTAACTGGAAGGTGCAGTATACACGTAGAAGTACAAATTCTATAGCTCATAACTTAGTTAAAGCAGCCATACATTTAGACGTAGAGAAGGTGTGGATATTTCAACTTGTTTACAGAAAGACAAAGATTGTATTGTAGACACTATTCTATGAATGAAAGTGGAAAGTTCTTTAAATAATAATAATAATAATAATAATGGTTCATATCTTCTTAGCATACGAGGCAAAACAATGTTAACAATTGAAATTAAATACATAAATTATATGTTTATTGAAACTATTTGGATTAATATAATATTTTTATTCAAAATAGTCAATGAATTTATACTTTATATTATTCTATACATGATATTAAATGCTTGAACTGCATTATATACGATTTTTAATATTTTTTTTTTATCAACATTGAAATAACCAATTCAAAATTATTATGAATCTACTGATTAATTAAATCTGTCTTTACCCAATTTCGAACCCTATTTTGATTTTTCGAGCCTTGGATTGTTTAAGCCTTTTAACCTTAAGATAATAACATAAATACGGATGAAAGCTTAAATAATGGACCCTGTAGTGTCTGAAGCATATGGGGAATGACTGGCAGTTAATTTTCCTCATTTTACAAGTAACTAATGTGCTCTTAGAAGGAGTTCCTATGGAGCTATGGGAGTCGTCCTTGCCGATCGAGCATTCACATGGAGAAAAACTTTGTTTTGAATGATCAACTACATGAAAATTAGTTTGTTGAAATTTCTATCTGAAGTCATTATATTTAATTAATATAAAACAGAAAACTAGTCAATTTAGAAATTTATTCCTTTTAAAAATAGTTTAACGAAATAGAAAACAAACAAGAAAATTAGTCAATTTAGAAATCAAGATGGAAGAGAGGTAAGAATATTAGGGTGTCATAGGCCAGATGCAGATCTACCATGTAATTGGAGGCTGACATCTGATCATAAGCCTATGATGCATCATGCATGTATATATATATATATATATATATATATATATATATATATTAAGCATGCATCCAATTGCTTATATATGCATGTAATGTGACTTTCAATTATGGATGGTTGAATAATGGTAGGATCATGCATGCAGTAGATAGGGATGGATGTGAAATTAAATTACGACTTTGATCTAGTCTCCAAGATGTGTTAATGCTGTCACAAACTAAATTAGTACTCTTAAGAAAATTTAGTTGTACGTATTGCATTGTGAAAATAAAATAAGTGATAGCAACGTCCCGCCAAGCATATTAATAGGAAGACATTAGCGAGGACGGTAAATTCAAATAGTAACAATAAAAGTCCTTGCAAAATTGATTATTAGCGAGGAAAAATTAAGTATTTCGTTGCCATTCACCAATCAAGACAATTTTGATGACTGACTAACGACGAAAAATCGTTGCAATTGATTTTTCTTAACAAAAAATTGGCTAATGCTATAGTAATTTCATAGTGTGTTGTATGAAATTAGTATTTAAATTTAATTTGTTCTATCAAGAGCACATGACTTTGACTACCGCGTATGCGTAGTGGTCACCAACTAAATTACTTGTTAATTTCATGAGTTATTATACAAATGGGATATAAAATCTTCCAATGTAATTAATTATATATATATATATGAAATTAAAATAAAATTAGAATTTCAAGGAGGCTATGGAACTGTTTATCGAGGAGTCCTGCCAGATAACAAAGTTGTTGCTATTAAGAAATAAAAGATTTGTGATCAAAGCCAAATTGAACAATTCATAAATGAGCTAATTGTGCTTACACAAATTAACGATAGAAATGTGGTTAAGATGTTAGGTTGTTGTCTAGTAATAGAAGTTCCATTACTAGTTTATCAATACATCACAAATGGGACTCTTTCTAGTCACATATTCATGATAGAAACCTATCATTCTCACTCTCATGTGAGAAACGTTTGAAGATAGCATCAGAAACTGCAGGGGCACTTGCATACTTCCAATCTTCAACTTCGGTGCCGATTTTATACAGGGATGTGAAAACTGCAAATATACTTTTAGATCATAACTATTCAGCAAAAGTGGTTGACTTTGGAACTTAAATTTTGGTCCCTGTTGATCAAACACAATTATCTACATTGGTGAGTGGGACTTTTGGATATTTAGACCCAGAATAATTTTATAGTAATCAACTTACAAAAAAAAGTAATATCTACAGCTTTGGTGTTGTTGTGGCAGAGTTATTGACAGGTGAAAAGGCACTTTGTTTTGATAGGCCGGAAAAAGATAGAAATTTGGCAATTTACTTAAACTCTGCAGTAAAAGAGGATCGATTGCATCAAATTCTTGACAATCAAATTTTTATTGATGTCAATATTAATGCAATAGATGAAGTTGCTAATATTGCAAAATGGTGCTTATGTGTAAGAGGGGAGGATAGGCCAACTATGAAGGAAGTGGCAATGGAGCTAGAAGGATTGAGAATTATGGGAAAACATCCATGGGTAAAGGCTGATCTTTATACAAAGGAGACTGAAAACTTGCTTGGGCCACCTACACACTCGTTCAACATTGATGTCTACAATGGTTCTTATGCAAAAATAGACTAGAGAGTAACAAAATTGTATTAACTCTAAAATCATACTTTTTACAAAACAACATTGCTGTTTATATACAGATGTTCCCATAATAGATGGGATTATAAGAATAAAAGGAAATTACAAGATTACAATAAATGTAAAAGATTACAATGTATATAAAGGAAAGAATAAACTTTTATATGGAAACAAAGTAATAGAGGCATTGTCAACTATCCTGTGTGTTGCTGTCTTTCCAAACTTGCAGATTCATGGTCTTGGGGAGTTGTGCATGATTTGCATTCAGATCTCCATCTGAGGCTGAATTGGAGGCAGAGATCAAGCCTCCATCTTTGTTGATTGAGTCTGCTGTTGAAGATCTTCTAACATCCCCCTACAAGCTGATGGGTGAGGTAGTCACTCTTAGCTTGTCTCTTAGTAGTAGGAACCTTGCTGAAGTAAGTCCCTTAGTAAATATGTTAGCCACTTGATCAAGTGTAGGGAGATACATGGTTGTAACGTCTCAGTTGACAACCTTTTCTCGAATGAAATGGTAGTCTACTTCTATGTGTTTAGTCCATGCATGAAACACTGGATTGGTTGCCAAGGATAGGGCCCCTAAATTGTCACATCAAAGAGTAGGGGCTGTAGCTATAAACACTTGAAGTTCCTTCACAAGCATTATGAGCTAATATAACTCAGCTGTGGTGAGTGCAAGAGATTGGTATTCAGCTTCTGTACTGGATTTAGAGACCACATATTGCTTCTTAGCACTCCAACTGATTAAACAAGGGCCAAGATATATGGCATAGCCAATGTTGACCTTCTGTCATCTGAGTTCCTAGAAGGCATTGAGAGTGAGTGAGCCTTTGGTGAATAACAATCCATGGTTGAGTGAGCCTTTGAGGTATCTTAATACTCTCTTGGCTGCTGTCCAGTGGGCAATTGTGGGATTGTGCATAAACTGACAAAGCTAGTTGACTGTGTAGGTTATGTTTGGTCTTGTTAGAGTGAGATATTGCAAGGCCCCAACAAGTTGTCTGTATTCAGTAGCATTTTGCAAGGGATCACCATGATGCTTAGATAGCTGAGAACCTGCTGGAAGAGGTGTTTTTGCTGGTTTTGCATCTATCATCTTGAATCGAGATAGAAGGTCCAGTGTGTACTTGGACTGGGAAAGCAGCATGCCATTAGTCAGATTTTGAGCATATATTCCAAGAAAGAAACTGAGAGCACCAAGGTCTTTCATTGCAAATTGCTGCTTAAGACAGTGGATCAGATTTGTCATTGCTGCAACATTATTTCCTGTGAGGATTATATCATTTACATGCACTAACAAACACATGTGTATGTCAAAACAATGATAAACAAAGAGGGAATAATCCACTTTAGATTCTTGGAAACCAAGAGCAATCAAAGTGATGGCAAGCTTGTTGAACCAGGCACGATGAGCCTGTTTAAGACCATAGACGGACTTGTGCAACTTGCAAACATGATGAGGATATCTTTGATCTTTAAAACCAGCTGGCTGTTCCATGTAAACTTCCTCTTCAAGTGTGCCATGGAGGAAAGCATTGGAGACATCAAGTTGTCTTAAGGGCCAATTATAACGGACAACTATGGCTAAGATTGTTCTGATGGTTGAAACCTTGACTACTGGACTGAATGTTTCAGTGTAGTCAATCCCATCTTTTTGTTCATACCCTTTGGCTACGAGTCTAGCCTTGAACCTGTCTAAGAGCATTGGCATTGGATTGACTATTTTATTTTTCAAATTTTGACTAATATGTAACTTTTTCACTTTTAGCTAATCATTCAAAACTTAAAATCTACATTGGATTAGTCATCACACTCTCTATAATAATAAAATATTATTATTTTTTATTTTTATATTTTTATAATTAATTAATTATATTTTCATAACCTCCTATAATCTTTAATAATTATATTCATTTTCATTTTTACAATCTAATAAATAAAATTTCATCACACGATATCAAGGAAAAGAGCCGCGGGAGAGAGAAGGAGACGAAATATAATAAACAATGGGTTTAGACAAGCTACAGGACTTTTCAAATTTGAAAAGTAAAATGAAATTATTGTAGCTCATATTTGAGATGAAAAGTCTTTGGCTAATTCAATGTGGGCCAATTATTGTTAAAATTAGTCAAATATAAAGATGAAAAGACATTTGGCTAATCCAATGCCAATGCTCTAAGGAGCCATCAGCTTTTTGTTTAATTTTGAAAACCCACTTATTGTGAATAACATTCTTGGTAGTAGGTCTTGGACACAAGGTCCAGGTGTGATTGGACAAAAGAGCATTAAACTCCTCTTGCATGGCTCGAATCCAGTGAGGGGACTTGATGGCTTGTGAATAAAGATGAGGTGTTATGGGTAGATTGGTGTTGGATGTCTCAGAGTTCAAAGCCATGAGAGGATGTTTGGTAGGGGAATAGACCTTGTAATCAGAGAATGTTTTAGCTTTCCTAGAGCCATCCATGGACCTGGTAGTCATAGGATGTGTTGCAACAACAGTGGGCTCAAGAAGTGTTGCAGTAGTGTCTGCTACAGTGGGGATTGTTGTGACTTCTGCTTCACATGTTTCAGGTATGGAACATGCTGTGGATACCACTGGTTCCTCGAATTGAGGTGGTTCTAGAAGAGAATTAGAAATGGAAGGCATTTGTGGTTTAGTGGGTGATGAAACAGTGAGAGTGTTTTCAGAACCTTGTGTTGATGCAGTGTGGTAAACAGGTAAGATAATATCATTTGAGTGTAAAGTGCTAACTTGTTGAGGAAGATCTCTTGCAGAAGACTTTTGTAGAGATGGTTTCCAATCTTGAGCTGGGAAAGAATGCTCATCAAAGATGACATTTCTGCTGATAAGAATTTTTTCTGTCATGGGATCAAGACATCTATATCCTCGATAGTTTGAACAATACCCTATGAAAATGCACTTTTTGGACCTGAACATAAGCTTATGAGTGTTGTAAGGTTTGAGAAGGGGATAACAAGCACATCCAAAGACTTTGAGCAGGAAATAATCAGGAGCTTTGTTGAGTAGCTTGGTGTATGGACAATTATTTTTCAACACAAGACTTGGCAGTCTGTTTATGAGATACACTGAGGTACTAAAAGCATCTACCCAATAGGTATTTGCCAATTTGGACTGTGCTAGGAGAGCAAGACCCATCTCAACTATGTGCTTGTGTTTCCTTTCAGCAAGGCCATTTTACTATGCAGTATAGGGACATGATATGCGATGGTGGATGCCATTTGCAGTGAGGAATTGTATAAATTGAGTAGAAAGAAATTCACCTCCACCATCAGATTGAAAAGATTTAATTTTCTTAGACAGTAGGTTTTCAGCCTGGCATTTAAATTTCACAAAACACTCAAATGTTTCAGATTTTGTCTTGAGTGGATAAATCCAAGTAAACCTAGAGAAATTATCAATAAAAACAACATAGTATTTAAAACCAGTTGTAGACAATATAGGAGAAGTCCGTAGATCAGAATGTATTATTTCCAAAGGTTCATTGGTTACATTCATAGAATCTAAAAAAGGAAGGGTTTTGGCCTTAGCCAATTGACATGCCTCACCCAAGACCAGCTGTTTAGTGGACTGACTAATAGGGATGTGAGCATATTTTCTGACTTTATCTAAGACAAGGGGAGCAGGATGTCCTAGTCTACGATGCCAAACAGTGGCAGTTGCTGTTATTTCAAGGAAGCTGGTAAACTTCTTGACTTTATTGGTGGACTTGGAGAGATTAATTGGATAAAGGCCATCTCTACTTGGTCCTTGCATAAGAATCTGTCCTGTGAGGTTGTCCTTCACAAAAAATGAGTGTCAGTTATCTTAAACCAACAATCATTATCAACACAAAATTTCTGAACAGAAAGTAAGTTTACTGCAACATTAGGACAGTGAAGAATACTTTTGAACTTGAAAGGTTTTTTAGAATGAAAAAGGGTTGAGGAACCAGTGTTTAGGATAGATAAACCTGAACCGTTGCCCACAGCAACTTCTTCATCACCCTTGAATTTTTCTTGAAGTGTAAGGTTGTCCAAATCTGCAGTAACATGATTATTTGCCCCACTATCAGCAAACCAAGGCTGTTCTTCAGGTTCAACATGGTTCATTCTTGCAGCCATTGCAGCCAGCTGAGAAGGATGATGCCTCCCTTGATAAGAATAATTCATCCTTTGGTAACAGTCTAGTGCTTGATGTCCAGTCATCCCACAGATTTGACAGGGAGCCCTCTGATTTGTTTCACTCTTGAATCTATTCCCTTCTAGTTTCTTAGAGTGAAAATTTTACCTTTGCTGTCCAGAATACTTTTCTTTATAATTGGACATTTTGGACTTTTGTGAGTAAAGAGCAAAATTACCTGACTCATTTGTTTGTTGGTGTTGTTGATTTCCAATGAGAATCTCATGGTTCAAAAGCTCAACTTGAAAATCTTCAAAAGACATAACAGACTCTCGGGTGGCAAAATGAAATGATGTGATAAAGGCAGTGTAATTAGGATTGAGTCCTCCCAAGATATAGGAAATAAGATCATCATCATCCACTGCCTTACCTGCTGCAGTAAGTTGATCAGCAAGGATTTTGGCTTGTCCTAGGTATTGAGAATAGGTTTGTGATCCCTGGCTCAAGGACTGAAGCTGTCTTTTTAGATAGGCTACTCTGGACCTGGATTGTGAGGCAAATCTTATTGCCAAGGAGGTCCACACTTGTCTAGAAGTGTGTAAGCCATAGACAGATAACAACACACTGTCTGACAGGGTGGTATTGAACCAACTAAGAAGGTATTGATCCTTCTTTTGCCATGATAAAAAAAATGGATTGATCTCAGTTGACAAGTTTCCTGAAGCATCAGCAAGATACTTTGGTGGACATGGCTGAGTGCCATCAACAATGCCCATGAGATCATGACTGCGTAACATAGATAAAAACTATGATACCCAGTTCAAATAGTTGTTACCATCTAGTTTGATAGAGATAAAATGAGTGATGCTTGGTTGTGATTGGCCATAATTCGACATGATGAGATAGAAGTTAGGAAGCAAGAAAATGTGTTAACCCCAGAGGGGCTCTGATACCATGCAAAAATAGACTAAAGAGTAACGTAATTGTATTCACTCTAAAATCATACTACTTACAAAACAACATTGTTGTTTATATACAGATGTTCCCATAATAGATGGGATTATAAGAATAAAAGGAAATTACAAGATTATAATAAATGTAAAAGATTACAATGTATATAAAGGAAAGAATAAACTTTTATATGGAAACAAAGTAATAGAGGCATTGTCAACTGTCCAGTGTGTTGCTGTCTTTCCAAACTTGCAGATTCATTGTCTTGGGCAGCTGTGCATGATTTGCATTCAAATCTTCATCAGAGGTTGAATTGGAGGCAGAGATCAAGCCTCCATCTTTGTTGATTGAATCTGCTATTGAAGATCTTCTAACATCTTCCTCTACCGTCACAACAGTTGGTCTTGAAAGTATGAGGAACCAAGTCGTGAAACCATTAGATCATGACGGCAGATGATGAGCTAGCTAGTCCATGGCCAATACATACATCATGATCTTCACCAGTTGATCAAATTTATTACTTGTACGTACATATATATATGTGTGTCTCTCCTATTTTTTCGTGTTTAATGTGTCAATTTTCTTGCCGCACACCTTCATTTTCTTTTTTGTAATAAGAATCCATTATCAATAGAAATTATATATACCTTAAAGAAATCTTTTAAATGATGATGTTATCTTTCATTCTTTTTTTGTTATCAATATTACTTAATTAGATATTTTATATTACGTACCCTTTCTTTTATGGATTTTACTTTGTTACATATATTAATATATATTATATTCATATATACATATATATATATATATTTTTGAGTTGTGTATATTATATATACACATACTAATTTAATTGGCAAGTTTTTTGACCAACCCAACATGAGGTTTGCAGTGTTGTTTTTCCATCCATTTTATTGTCCCTGATCTTGCCCTATGCATGGATTAGGCAGGTTTCCTCCCTAGTTACATACTTGCTTTTGAGGTTTGAATCGTTTTCAATTAAGCATATATAAATAATACTTGAAGATTTGAAGTAGAAGATCCATCCTAGATGCAGTACTAAGCTATTTATAGTTAATTATAAGCTTGTGAAAAGAAAAAAAACACCTACCTAATTATCGAAGCAAGGACTTTAAGCATACAAGTGGGCCCATTGTATTAATTACTATATATATCATTGATCGTGGCCTAATTAAGAACACCTACCTAATTATTATTGAATATTGCACGCTATCGTTCACTCAACTTCTGAAAGGACTGTTCTGTCACATGCATGATGATTTGGAACATTACGTGCAAACTGGTGAATTTCCTTCTCGCGGCCTGTCAATCATCCGTAAATCGTAATGTTTGAAATATGATATTACGTACGTACACAAGCAATATTCGGATTGATCTGAATAAAATATTACACACATGCACATGAAATCCATGCATGCAATACGAAGGGATGGGAAATTGAAATAAATAATATTACATGATGGTCATGAGACACCTACGTAACGATCGATCAGCATGATATAATACGTCCGGCAGCTTTGATCTAGTCTCCAATACGTTGCGGTCATATTCAGCCACGATCCAAGTTTATGTCCTAGTCGCAACCAAATTAATTGTTTGAGTTATGCAAAGTAGAAAATATTTCAAAATTGTAATTAATTAAATGAAAATAACGTCATAGAATTTCAAGTGTGAATTCGATCAATGATCATACGTTTGGTCATTCTAATTCTGATCTGATGCAGCTTCAGCACGGAAGGTAACCATTTTATCCTACACACAACATATAAAATTAATATTGACATAATAATTTAAATATGTTTAATTAAACAAATTATAATACTTACATAATTCTTACAAGAATCTGGATGAGTCCACTCTCCATTACTATTAGTATGTGATGCATCATATAATTTTGTCAGATCATAATTGATGTCCGACTCTTTCTACAAGAGGCATTGTTAAGATATAAAATAAATATTAAAAACAAACTATATAGAATAAAAATAAGAGTACAATTACCAATTTCAAAGATAGGCGATGGAAAGATCTTAAACCTGCATGATGATGAATCTTCAATTTTAATCTATTTGTTTTGTTTATAAAACTTCGCTCCTGCATAAAAATTATAAAAATTAGTTAGTAAAAATTACAAATAGGACACATAAAAAATTCATTTAATTTAGCATATATGATGGATCCTCACTCAAACATGTCGCAAAGTTTTTCTCAATCTTAAGGTCGGACATCCTGAAAACGATGCTGGCATGCATCTTCCTTGTTGTCGTATTTCTTGTAATGCTCGTGATACCTCGCCTTATACTTACGTAATGCATTACACATCAGCTCATCGACCTTACGCTCCTCTCTCCGACCAAAATTTAGTTCGAAGTTATCCATGAACAAATATATACACAAAAATATTATCATTTAGAATATTAAATAATATCAATATAAATTTATTATTTAAATATTACGTACCAAACAACGCTTCCTTATATGCTCTTTCACATCTTGCGAGACTTTATGCCATGAACTCGTAGCTAAACGTGCATAAGTCCGTATAAGAGCACTCACATGCGATGCAAGCCAAACTGCTTGTTGTCCCACGCCTCTAATATGTTCGTCAGGAATGTTAACCTTAATCTTACCCACTTTAAGATATTTCTCCAACATCACGCCTCTAGTAGTGCCTCGTCCGTGATGAAATTGTACTATCATCTCTATAAAATAATATTTAGTTATTTACCTCGTATCAATTATCAATTATCTTAATTGAAAAAAATGAGTATTAGCTATTTACTTTGTTCCGTAGAGTCAGTCTCTAATGTTAAGTCAGATGAAGAGTTAGGAACAGGTGGAGATGGGATGAGAACTTCCTTTCTCTTTGGTAGCGTAATTGTGATATACTATATAAATGAACATAAAACCGGTCAATCATCTATATCAGTTTCATCTGTAGATTCGTTATCATCATCATCATCATCTGTAGATACTACAGACGACTCAACACTTTGATCAACTGTCGCATCAACTATTTCAGCCTCAATATATTTCCTATGTAATGGGATCATCTCATACTGGCTCAAATCCACAAATAAGTTAAAAGCAGGTTGACTCTCTTGGTATGCTTCTTGAGTAGAGGGATCGTCTACTTCTTCATTTTGTCATTCCACCACTGGGATAACGTTATAAATATTTCTAGGAGAAAAATTTTGTATTACTTGCCATTGATTTCCTAACTCAGGATTGTTTGAATAGAATACTTGAGATGCTTGGGAATCCAAAATAAAAAGATCATCTTCAAACCATTTTTTTGATGTATTAATATTCAGAAAATATTCATCGTGGCATTTTTCCCTTCGAGGTTTGCTTAAATCCCACCAATCATACTTAAATATATAAACCACAAACTCCCCTACATATCTCATTCCAATTATATCTACGATAACTTCATAGAAATCAACATTGTCTCCATCATGACTCCCTTCGACTAGGACACCATTATTTTATATTTTCCTATAAAGTTCTCAATCAATTGTGTGATACCTACTTCCTCGAGAAATACATGCAGAATATCGAGCAGTGCATCTTGAGGGTCACATGCCAGTGCATATAGTTTGTCTGATATATCGTTCGGATTAGTTGCATGCATTTGTACAACCTACATATTAAATAAAGCATAAATATTCAACCGTTAACAATCCAATCTATTTTTTAAGTTAGTGTAAAATCACATCTGTATTAATGTCATTACTTGTTGTTTGAACCATTTTGGGAACTCCTATTCATGTTTCTGGTCTATATCATTTACTCTTAGTTCGTTGAGCACGTTAATATGATCATTGAAATTAAACATTACCAACAATAAGTGTATTCGTATAATTGTTTAATAAGTAAATTCAATGATTAATTAACAATTAATTTGAACTTACTTCAAGTGGCTCTCTATCTCAGGGCCATTGTTTAGCACATACCACTGATCTTTCTCGAACTCTCTTGCACACAAATCATAACCACTCTGAGCACCAAGAGAATGTACTTGTTGGAAAATTACAGAAAACCCGTTCCGTTGTCTTGCTTGGTCAATATCAAAGTTTTTTTTCTGGCTTATCAAACGTTGTGTTAATGTCGTGGAAGTATTTGGAACAGAATGTATGCCACTCATCACCAATATATATTTATGCAATTGATCCTTATGGGCAGGCCTTGTTACCCACTGCGCGTTCCAACTTTCCGAGAAACCATTCAATGGGATACATCCATCTATATTGGACTGGTCCTGTAAGTTGAGCCTCACGTGACAAATGAACGGCTAAGTGGACCATGGTGTCGAAGAATGACGGTGGGTAAATACTGTCCAACTTACACAATATTATAGCAATTTCTCGTTCTATAGGATCCAAAGCTTCTATATTCAACATTTTAGCAAATAAATCTTTAAAAAATGCACTAACTCAATTAACGCAACCCGCACATCTCTCATAAAGAACCCACAGATACCAACAGGCAAGATATGTTGTAAAAATACATGACCTTTTTAGTCCATTAATTTGCCAATCATTTGTTCACACATACCTTGTTAGATTCGAGGCATACACGTCCGATAATTTAATCTTCTGCAGCCACTTACAAAATGTAGCATTTTCGTTCCTTAACAATGTATACCACCCAATTGGCATGTAGACAGATGAACCACTTTGTTGCAAGTGCATTTCAGGTCTGATTCCCAACCGCTTTAGATCTTTCCATGAGTTTACATTATCCTTTGTTTTACCTTCAATTGACATCAATGTTCCTAATACGGACTCGTATATATTTTTCTCAATATGCATAAGATCGAGATTATGCCGCAATTTTAACGTCGACTAGTAGGAGAATTCAAAAAATATACTTTTGTTTGTCCAATTCAACTCATTCGCACTTTGTTTTCTCTTCCGTTGTTTTTTACCAAAATCATTACTTCTGACATCCACTAACTGTGCAATAACATTTTCGCCAGACAAGAATCGTGGAGGGTGCCCCCATTCAATAGTGCCATCAAACATCCTACCATTTCCACACCATCTATGGTCACCAGATAAAAATCGACGATGACCCATGAAGTATAGTTTCCTCCCATACGTAAGCCATTCAGATTGGGTATGTTTGTTACAAGTCAGACATGCCAATTTCCCCTTAGTGCTCCAACCTGACAAGTTTCCATAATCGAAAAAATTATTTATTGTCCATAACACCACAGCATGTATCTTGAACGACTTGTCTGTTGATGAATCAAATGTTAAGACCCCATTCTTCAACAAATCTTTTAATTTTGCTATCAGTGGCTGTAATTGTATGTCTATATCATTTCCCGGTGATTTCAGACCTAGAATGAGCAAACTCATCATGAAATATGAATCTTTCATACAGTTCCACGGTGATAGATTGTACGGCATAAGTACAACTGGCCAAGTAATATGACTAGTACTCATGTTCCCAAACGGATTAAATCCATCTGTTGCTAACCCAAGTTGAACATTACGAGATTCTTCAGCAAACCATGGGTGTTCCAGGTCAAATTTCTTCCAAACTTGAGAGTCCACAGGATGTGACATGTCATGTCCATAGCCATTGAACGTGACATAAATAACCGTTGTGATCTAGGTATCAATGGAAAGTGACGTACCTTCCGCTGCACATTCTAATTCTCAGTTGTCCATCTTGATTCATGGCAAATGGGACATTCATTTAGCTATTCATTCTCTCACCAAAATAAAACACAATCATTCTTACATGCATGTATTACATTGTAATCAAACACAAGTCCTCTTTTAAACTGTTTTGCTTTGTAGAAATTGCGGGGTAAAATATTGTCTGATGGAAGTGCCTCTTTAAACAGTTTGAGCAACATATTGACAGCCTTAATAGATATTCGGCACATAGATTTTATATGAAGCAGTCTAACTATAAATGACAACTTACTGTGCCTTCTACACCCTGGATATAACTCACGCTTTGAATCATTCCACAAGTGGGTAAAAGTGTTATGGCACGGATCATTTGAATTTGATGGGTCCGAATCACCTTCATCCATAAACATTCCCGTACCAATGTCGCTTAGTATTTGCTCCATATCCTCTTCGGGATCGTCACCAACAATTTCAAGATGTACATCTTCATCGATGTCTTTTTTTTCATCTCGAAGTTTGGATGACGTTGGATATGGTTCTCTATATAAGACCCAATCGGTATAACCTTGGTCAATACTTTTGACAAACAGATGCTCTCTCACCAACTCTATCTTATGAGAACATGAATTCTTACAAAGTCAGCATGTGAATCTAATACGACCATCATTGCCAATTGTACAAGATGCCAACTCCAAAAATTTCTTAACACCTTCAGCATATTCATTGTAATCCTCACCCAACCGATCTCTAACTCGCATCCAACTCTTATCCATGTCTAATATCCTGTTGCAAACAGTCACGTGCATCAACAAACAATTAATTATCTAACATATTGTGCAATTTCTTTCTTCATCAGGAAGTTGGTCCTATCTCATTTGGGATTGTAAGATCATAATCGCCAACCTACCCACTATCATCTATCACGTCCAACAAAATTTCGACAGCATCTCCCCATAGTTCTCCAAATATGCTCGTTTGGTCATGTGCACTGACGAGTAATACATCAATGCACTATCACCGAAACTGCATATCCAGAGAACAATAATAGATGGCTCTACCAAAATCATAATGTCGGACACAACAAATATAATTGGGTAGTTTGCAAGAATGATCTTACAATCCCAAACTGTTCACTCTAGACAATTCAAGAGTTATCAATCAACCGTTGAATATGATTGATAACTCTTGAACGGGTCTAAGGTTTATTTCAGTGCAAAGTACAAGATACAAAATTAAAACACAACAACAGTACAAGATAAGATAATAGAAGATACGAGAATCCACAAATCTTAATTATGATGCATTTTAATTATTATGTATTTTAAGTATCTTAAATCTTAAGTGTATTTTAAGTATCCTTATTATATTAAGTATTAAGTGTACTTTACTTATTATTATGTTTTAAAATTAAGTGTATTTAATATTAAGTGTATTTTAACTATCCTTAGTATATTTAATATTAAGTGTATTTTAAGTATTTTAATTATTAAATGTAATTAAAGTGTATTATTATGTATTTTAAGTATCGTAAATATTATGCATTTTAAGATTAAGTGTATTTTAAATATTTTAATTAATCAGTATAATTTAAGTATCCTAATTATTATGTATTTTAATATTAAGTGTATTTTAAGTAACTGTAAATATTAAGTGTATTTTAAGTATCCTAATTATTATGTTTTTTAATATTAAGTGTATTTTAAATATTTTAATTATTAAGTGTATCTTAATTATCCTAATAATTATAATTTAGTAATTAAACTGTTTTCTGTGTTAACGCTCGAACGAGTTCGAACATGGACGACCGTTCGAATGATTTTGTATTGTAATCGAACGATCAAACCCAAAATACAAACCAGAGAGCAAAGCGCAATCACAAAACATTTTCCCATCATCCCAAACATCAATTCACAATGAAGATAAATACACAAATATATAGATTCGGCGATAAAAGCTATTATGGAGATAAATACACAATGAAGATAAATATTACATAAACATCAATAAAGATTTGATGATAAATACACAATAAAGATAAATACACAAATATCACTTCACAATGAAGATAAATTCACAATATGGACATTCCTTGAGAAGTGCAAACCGAAATAACTCAAGAAACACCTACAAAAGTGTGTTTAAACAAATATTTAAGTTAATGAAGAAAATGAGTTAATTTATATAGAAATTTAACAAAAAAATTACCTTCAATCAATATAGTGGGAATGTTTATAGATTTCATGGATAGAATGAAGAATTATTGAGAGAAAAGTGGACGATTGCGGAGAAGAGGAGTGTTTTGGGCGCTGGTTGAAGAAGAAGAAATGAGAAAATGAGAGAAGTTCGTGGGCTGAGGGGTTAAGTAAGTTTTAAAACTTACTACAACGACTTTTGTCGTTGTAATAAGTTCTACACACATTGAAACGACGCCGTTCTAATTAAAATACAACTTATTATAGTGGAATAAGTTGTCAACTCGGTCGTCGGATACCGTTCGAATGTTTAATTGTGGTGTTCGAACGTGAAAATTCAATGGGCACCAAAATTTTCCCGCCCCCAAAATTTTGGCAGAAGCTTTCAAATGTTTAATTTTGGTGTTTGAACATTCAAATCCATTGAGCACCAAAATTTTCCCGTTAGCAAAATTTTGGCAGCAATGTTCGAATTCTCTTCTTTTTGTATATTATCGTTTGATCGTTACATGTGGTTGCATGGTGTTATATCTCATTTGAGCGTAATTGTGGATTTAAACAATACTAATTTTATTTCTTTTAATTGAACTATATTATTAAAATTATTTAATTCAACCACATTATTAAATTAGTTTATTAATTCACTATATATATTGTGATATATAAATATAGTATTAGTATAAGTATATTAGTACATACTATATAAGTAGTGTAATAACTATATTTTGTATTATATTATTATATATATAACTTATATCAGTATAGTTATCATAACTTATAAGGTAGTTAATAAAAACTATTATAGTTATTACACCGTTACTATTATAGTTACTATTATTAGTTAATTATACTATAGTTACTATTAGAAGTTATGATAACAATTATAAGTATAGTATAAGTATAGCTATTATATATAAGTTACGATAAGTATACTGATATAATGGGGTTGGGATACCCTTTCCTCCTTTGGAGGTAGGGATGGTAATTTTCTTCATGAATGAAATGAAATCTATTTCCTATAAAAAAAACTATACTGATATAAGTTATATAATAATATAACACTATATATAGTTAATATATATATAGTTAATAATATATAATATAGTTATTATAAATTACTATAGTTACTACTAGAAGTTATGATAACTATACTAGTTATGATAACACAAAGTATAGTTACTATACTAACTATATAACTATTATAAGTTACTATAACTATACTCATATAAGTTATAATAACTATACTATACATATATATAATTACTATATAAGTTAATATAATTACTATGTATTAATAAGTACTATATATATAGTCAACAATATTATATAGCTAGTATAGTATGAGTATTATATATAGTTACTATATAGCTATTAGTAACATTTATTCTACTAGATAGTGCATATACATTCAAGCGTTACAATTTTGCGTTCGACCATGAACTCGGAAGGATGTACATTCAAATGGAATACCAACACATTCGAACGGTACTGCACTATAAAGGGACCCAGCACCGCGAATGGCCTCATTTCCATAAAAACTTTAAAAACCTTTGAACGATAGTCAATACGACACCATTTCACCGCTGTATCACCGTCACCGTCAACCCAAAGTACCACTATCAAAGAGGCACATTATTTATTTTGTATTTTTATACTTTTGTTGTTATTTTTCACTATTGTTTAGAAGTTATATAACACTTATTCTAAGTTTACATTTACCACTCTAGGGCTGTAAAACATGAGGCCGAAATGGTTCTATGGACATTTCGGCCTTGCGTGTTATATTTTGTAGAAGAAATGAAAGGAATCGGTGGATTCCTTTCGTACCAATTCCTTTCATTTCAATGGTCATTGAGTCGACTCAGCCATTGCTAAGCTCGATCCATGTGGCGCCCCCGACCCCCATGTACGGAAACTCAGGGATCGAGATGCCAGGATGATGACAACACGGTCACGCATCCCAACGATAGTGCCAAGTGCATGTACATGCAACAATATACAATAACAACGCAGCGGATAATTAAGTCAACTAAATACTAGAATTTAAACACAATTTAAATATCAGAAAAATTGGTTTAAAAAGTTATACAGTCATCCAAAATAAATATATTACAAGTCCCAAATACAGATACGAGTGATACCAAATCACTCCTCAGGCAGAGCCGAATCCTTAGGCTCACCCTCAGCTTCATCTGCATCGAAATCTGCGTTTCCATAAAATGGTACCGCAGGTAAGTATAAACCAAACAACCCTCAGGAATAAAAATGCATTAATGCAACCAACATGCATGCATATGATGAAATATGCATTATTCTCAAAACATCATTTTCTCCGAAAATGAATATTTTCCAACACACACCAAAATCTCATTTGGCTCAAAAATATCTGTAAAACATTTTCCCAGAAAAGGATTTACACAAAAATCCATATCCAACACATGCTATTTTCTCAGAAAATAGTCCATTATTCCATTTACCGTATGCACCATGATCTCCCCTAGGAATCATCTGCACACCCTGGCTTCGTAGCGATGCCCAATTTCGAGCCCAACGCGTACATGGCCAAGCATCCTCTAGTCCCCGCCAGCAGAGGGACCACGGAGTCGGCACGAGACCATCTCGTCCGATCCCATTGTCGCCCGGCAACAATCTAGGGGACGTCACTCAGTATATTCCGCTACCGAGTGACCAGAGGAGCTCCACCGAGATAATGGTCCATCTCGGCTTGGGGTCGTGATACACACACACCCAAAACCATTTCTCACATGAAAACCCAGTTTTCAATAAACACATGAACATGAATGCAATTACACGAAAACTCAGTTTTCATTTACAAACATGATCATGCGTGCAAATATGCAATATACATGAACAACACATTTCCCAACCAACAATTCAACACAGCCCAAATACACAATCAAACTTCATCCACTAATCCATCCGACCCCCATACCCCTCGGACTCAGTCCGGCAAAACCAAACAGTTCACAGTATAATGAGTTAGTGCAAAAATACATTTAAATCACGAAAGTTCTTTAGAAAATACTTACAGTGCTATTTTATAATTTCTGAATGATCACGGAGCTGCAAGAAGTGGCAACACAGCAACAAAACAGTGTCAAATGCACTGTGACCGTGGGTCTCAAATACCCACTTTCGAACGGGGATAAACCAAGACCCGAGATTGATAGGGTAGGGCTTAGAGATATCGGTGAAGCTAGTGGTGGTGGTGGTAAGCCGTGGGTGGCGGCGTGGGCTGCGATTGAAGACCAAAAAGCCCAAAACGGAAATGGAGTTGGATGTACTTCACCGGTGGTGGATCGGAGCTGGGGATGGGTGCATTGGGTTGCTAGGAGGTCAAGGATGAAATGGTGAAGAAATGGTGGCCAGAAGTGGTGCAACGGCAACGCGCAAGCACAAGGAACGCCACGGCTTGAAGTTGTGCATGGAGGAGAATGCCGGCAAGTGAGGAGCTGAAAACCGGAGGGGGAGGTCGCCGGTGGGTGGGGAAGGTCGTGGGCTGGGCGGTGTTGCCGGACGATGGAGCACGACGGCGGGCTGGGGAGGTGAAGAAATCTCACTGGGAGAGGGGGGGTGCAGCGCGCGGGAGAGGAGAGAGAGAGAGAGGAGACACTACAAGAAATAAGGCCTTTTGCCGTGTTTTTTTGTCTGTTGGAAATAAAATCGCCGCAAAAAGGCTTTAATTGTAGCGATTTCTACATCGATGCAATCTTTTTTCATTGAGTTTATAAAATGGTCTTTTCCAGCGAATTTTTAATCTTTTGCGACGAAAAAGTTCGCCGCAAATACTTTGGTCATTTCCAGCGATTTTTACTTTTTACGGCAATTTATTGTTTGACGGAATTGTGAAAGTTACTTTTTGCAGCAATTTTTTAACTTTAAAAATTGTTGCAAAAAATGAAAGGAATTTTACGGCGATAGTAAATCGTCGTAAAAGGTAATGTTCAAAATTAAAAGGAGCTGGAGCCCGCGGCCTCCATCATTTTTCCCTCTCGCCCGATATCTACCTATCTGATTTCACCCCTATTTCGCAAAACCCCCCCGACGGCTCTCTTCCTCTCTCTGTCTTCCTCTCCGGTCTCTCTCTCTGTCTCTCCCTTTCTCTCACTCATGATGTCCGCATCTTTCCCTCTCTCTGTTTCTCTCTCTAAAGTCTCTGTGTGAGTACAAGGCGCCGACGGGCTGGAGTTGTTCTGCTCTCTACGCCTCCTCGGTCCTAGTCCACCACCACAACCACCATGCTTTTCGTCCTCATCGGTAGGTCATCTCTCCTCCACCGTCTCTCTCTCTCATCTCTCTATTTTGTGCTGCAAGAGTGCGTAATAACCACCATGCTCTAGGGTTTTGTTTGCTTTTGGATATTTTTTTGGGTTTGAGAAGATTTTACTTTGCAATTATCTTATTCATCAGTTTTTTCTTTAGTTTAGCGTATTGGGTTTGGAAAATTTGCATATTGTCGTGGAATAGGGATTTATATGTTTTAATAGGATTTTGGCATTGGGTATTAGATCTATAGGATTGGTGTGGTTCTGCTATTCATTACTACATTTTTATCCCCTTTTTTTTTTTTACATTATTTCTTCCAATACTACTCATTTCTCTATTATTGCATTTATGATCATATGTTTGCTCTTGAAAACTTGTGAATCCTGTAGCTGCTTTTCATGCCCATGTTGGCACCTACCATTGGAGAGGAGAAGTTGCTTTCCATCAGTCTCTTCATGAGCTGTACAAACGTAAGTGCCTTGCTCTAACTGTTTGTAACATCCCGTATTTTAGTGTATTTTTACTGAATGAATTATTTTTATGGATTCAAAATTTTATTCTCCTATATTAAAATAATTGGATTTTGATTGGGTTATTTTTATGATTTTTAGTTTACGAAAATTATTTTCAAAGTGCTTTCTTTAAATTAATTACTGTGGGATTTAATTATTTCAATTTGACTTTACCATTACGTTTAAATTATTTTATTTAACTTGTGGTTTTAAAATCGTTTCCGTTGGATCATTTTTGTGACCCAAGTCATGAGGACTGGACCTCATTTCTTTCTCTCCATTTTTCTTTTTCCCTTTTATTTTCTTTTCTTTTTCTCTTCTTTTTCTCTTTCTTTTCTCTCCTCTCCTTCTCTCTTCCCGCGCGGACGTCCCCCTCCCTCTCTCTCCCGTGCGTCCGTCGCCTCTCCCAGCCCAGCCGCCGTCGCGCCGCCGTGTGCGACACCGCCCGGCTGACTAGCACCCCTTCCCTCCGGCGACCTCACCCCCCAAATCCCAGCCCCTATCTCGCCGCCGGTAGCCCGCACGCACCCTCCAAAGCCGCGGCGCACTTTGAGCTCCAGCGCCGCCGTCGCTCCACCTCCGGCCACCATCTTCCTACCACATCATCCCCGACCTCTTGGCAACCCATTGGACCTAACCCCGGCCCCGATCCGTCACCGGTGAAGCCACACTAAGTCCATTTCCGATTTGCACTTTTTTGGCCTAAAACCGCCCCTTGCGCCGCCACCCACGGCAAACCACCACCACCATTGGCTTCACCGACCTCTCTAGGCCCTACCCTACCATTTTTGGGTCTTCGTTTGTCTTCGTTGAAAAGTGGGCATCTGTGACCCACGGCCACAGTGTATTTTACACTGTGGTGTTGCTCAGACATCACCACTTGCAACTTCGTGATCCTTCGGAAATTGCTATATTGCACTGTAAGTATTTTCTCAAAGAACTTTTGTGATTTAAATATATTTTTGCACTAACTCTTTTTAACTGTGAACTGGTTGTGGATTTCTGTTGGTACATGTACATCTCATTATTTCATGCATGATCATGTTTGTAACTGAAAATTGGGTTTTCGCATGAATGCATACATGTTCGTGTGTTTATTTGAAAACTGGGTTTTCATGTGAGAAATTATTTTTGGGTGTGTTTGAAACGATTGGTTTGACTGGTTTGAGAAAAGGAAATGAGACTGTAGGGATGGTGGTAAGCAGGGATGGTGGTAGAGTCCCGCCTGTGATTCCCGCCTACGGTGCATGCGGTAGGGATGGTGGTAAGCAGGGATGGTGGTTGTGTCCCGCCTGTGATTCCCGCCTACGGTGCACGCGGTAGGGATGGTGGTATAGTCCCGCCTGTGATTCCCGCCTACAGTGCTCTGTTAAGTATTCGTTGTGTGTGTTAAGTATTCATTGTGTGGAAAGGAACTGTAGGGATGGTGGTAGAGTCCCGCCTGTGATTCCCGCCTACGGTGCACGCGATAGGGATGGTGGTAAGCAGGGATGGTGGTTGTGTCCCGCCTGTGATTCCCGCCTACGGTGCACGCGGTAGGGATGGTGGTAAGCAGGGACGGTGGTAGAGTCCCGCCTGCGATTCCCGCCTACAGTGTCTGATAAAGGGTTTGTTTTGTGTGAATCATTTTCTGAAAAAATGGTATTTTATGGCTAAGTGTATTTTGTCATATGAATGCATGTTGGTTGCATTAATATGTTTTTATCCTGAGAGTTGTTTGGTTTATACTTACCTGTGGTACCATTTTATGGTATCGCAGATTTTGATGCAGATGAGGATGACGAGCCTTAGCTTGGCTCCGTTGGTGGAGTGATCTGGGATTGCTCCTGTTTATCAAGTTTCTTATTTTATCAATTTATATATTGCCCTTATAATTTATTTGGGATGACTGTATAACTGCTTTTAAACCTCTTCGGATATTTAAATTGTATTTTAAATTCTGGTACTTAGTTGACTATCCGCTGCGTTATTTTTAATTGTACACCGTTGCATGTACACACACTGGCACTTCGTTGGGATGTGTGACCGTGTGGTCATCATCCTGATGTCACGATTCATATTCTTTTGTACGTGGGAGTCGGGGCGTCACACTGTTTCTCATGTTATCCACCTAACCATTTGTTTGTACATATGTAAGTGCCTGACTTTAGTTAAAATATTGTGAATTTGGGTTCTTGTTTGTGGTGAGAATTTAAAACAAATATGGGTGGAAGCTTGGACATAGCTGTTAGCTTATTAGATTGTCATGGATATGGCTTACATTCATTTGAGTGAAAAACGTTTTTGCATTCCTCATGAATTGGTGTCTGCTAATCTGTTTTCCCCTTGAAAACATTAACAGAAAAGAAGACCATTTATATATATACATACATTACCTGTCATTCAATTTGTGATTGCTTTAGGAATGGAAAGAAAGAAGAGATATGTCTATATATCACTTTTTATCATGGTGATCCTCGAGAGCTCTGTAACCCAATGCTGTTATGCTTCTTTGAAGGACCAGAAGGTGGGATTGGCCATGCTTTTGGCAAGAACCCCAAGAATTCTTTGCATTCTTGTGTTGTGTATCATGGTGCTGGTGTGGTTTGCACAAGAAAGGTAAGAAATCTATTATCACTAGAAGGCCCTGTTTCTTGTAGTGATAATAGATTTCACCTCAAACAATCATAAATCATGTATGTTTTTACGCTGGATCACGTAAATTTTTATCATTCTTTTTATACATTTTTACTCTCTATTTATTATTTGCTTCATGAATAGACATCCAAGCATAGTATTAACCCTCAAGCCATCATTGTGGATCATTCAACCGTATTAATTGTTGGACTTTGGCCCTCACCGAAAAATTGGACCAATTGCTTCCAAATGTGCAGGACCGAGTGTATTATCTGTTCTGCCAGATAAAAACTTTGAGTCAGAGAATAAGGATTATGGAGGTTTGCCCCTTTGTTTAGTAAAAATACATCCACTTCCATATAATATCTATTTCTTATTGTAATTGTATATGGTGATATCTTGATCTTTGAGATATATTAAATAATTTAAATATAAAACATAGCCAGATTGGAAAGGTATTATATGATGTTGGGGTAAGAAAGAGGTTAGTGTTGTTGCCAATCCGGTATTTGTCTAGCTAAGCTGCTGGAAGTTCTCCAGATGTATTGAGGAAGAGGAAGAGAGATGCTCGATATTGTCTTTGCAAGGGAAGCTGACGTTGAAAATAATAACTAATTATTGCCATGTTACTGGGTGCTCATACTGGTGTAATGCTTTCACAACAGTAAAAATTATAATGGACAAAATTTCTAGATGGTCCAAAGGTTATGCGTTCATAGAGACAGAGGAAGCTGCTAGTACAACACTCAAAGAGATGATCAATGGCAAGGTTAGTTCACTGGCATCTTCCCCGGCCCCTTCCTCTTTCCCTATATATGTATATACATACATATTTTGTTTTTCATATGAATCTTCCTTGTATTTCTCGTGTTTAATACTCATAAATAAATGTGTTGGTTTCACTTCAGTTTTGGTTCAGAATTGTAGATCACAAAACAATTAAAAATTGAAATTACACAACACAACAACTAGTAGTAAACACATGATGGGAAAATCCTTTAGTCACAAAGTGATTACACAAAAATAAATTTCTCTTCAGTTTTGTGTTCTTGGGTGAAATTTGTGTTGAGTGAAATTTGTGTGAATGATTATCTTGCTTAGTTGCTGAAACTTTGTGAGCTGCCAAAATCTATATGCTGTTTTTGGTCTTTTCTGAACTCCAGTAACTATTGTTTGGACATTTCGGCTAGAAAACTAGACCAGAAATGAAGTAGGAGCTGGTTCAATCTGGATTTGTGGAATTCATTTGGTTTTAGTTGAAATTTTCTTAAGCATATACTATAGTGCAATTAGTTTTTAATATGTAATAGGTTACATGCATTCGAAAATGATGTTTTATTATAAAATAAAACTTACCATCTAAAATTGATGCAGGTGTTTCCCAATTTCAATTTAGATTTAGCTTTTAATATATGCAAATTGTAGCATTCAAATTGTAGCTTCAAGAAGGCATTGCTTCAGCAAATTCAGTTCTGTTTTGTGCAATTTTTATTTTATTTTTTGAAACATCATTTTCGGCAAACTTAATTCGCTGGAAATAATTTTTTCTTCATATAAGCTTATTTGCGGCACAGAATGTAGCCGCAAATACTCTTTATCAGCGATAACTACTCGCCGCAAAAGAATATATTAGTTGTAGTGAATTTAACCGCCGAAAAAAATATTATTCACGGCGATTTTTGAACATGCTAATAATAATATGAAGATATTTGTGGCGATATTTTGTGTATTCGTGACTATAAAAAACGCTGCAAATACTTTTTTGGAGCGATAAAGAGCTGAAATATGAATGTTATTTGCGACGTAATTTATAATATTAGCAGCGAAAAAAATCGCTGAAAATAAACATTTTTCGCGAAGATTTTTGAATTGCACTGGCTAAACTTTTAAATGTCTCAACAATTGCGATGAAAGTCCGGCGCAGCATAAATCGCTGCAAAAAGGTATTTGCAGCAATTTATGGGGTTATTTGCGGCAAATTTTCGCGCCAGAAAAGGCCCTGTTTCTTGTAGTGAGAAAAAGAAATGGAGGGAAAAAGAAAAAGAAGAAGAAAAGAAAAAGTGGAAAAAAGAAAAATGAAGGGAGAGAAATGAGGTCTAATCCTCACATCTTGAGTCACAAAAATGATCCAACGGAAACGATTTCAAAACAACAAGTAAAATAAAATAATTCAAATGTAGTGATTAAATGAAAATAAAATAATTAAATCCAACAAGTTAATTAAATATGAAAAGTAATTTAAATGCATAACAATAATTAATATTAAGAAAGCACATCAAATTAATTTTCACAAAATTAAAAAATCATAAAAATAGCCCAACTAAAAATCCAACAACTTTAAAACAAGAGAATCAATTTTTGAATAAATAAAAATAATCTTTCAGTAAAAATACACTAAAATACTGGGTGTTACAATTCAGTTGCCATTCGCATCACGTTCGAACGGTAAGAATCGAAAAGACTTTATTGGGAACGGTGTCTCAACCATTTGACTGCTTATATAAAATACCGTTCTAACGGTTATATACCGTTCGAATGATTAGAACCCAAAAGACTTTATTAGGAACGGTGTCTCAACTGTTGAACTGCCTATGTACAAGACCGTTTGAATGTGTTTACACCTGTTAAACAGGTAGAACCCAAAAGACTTTCTTGAGAACGGTAGCTCAACCGTTCGATTGTCTATATATAAAACCGTTCGATTTGTTTGTCAGTGTTCGAACGGTTATAATCTAAAAGCAAAACCTTTCGAATGCTATTTGCAGTGTTCGAACGAGTAAACACAGAAAACATATTTACATTGTTTCATTAATTATATAATTTTATGATTGTTTTGTATATTATATTTTGTAACTAATTTTATTATTTAAATTTTAGGTTGAACTATCTGCTAGGGGATCAAGGTCAAAGTGTGCTAGACTAGGGGAATTAGGTTCTTCTAGTAGTACGGTCGATATATTGTTAGGCTGTAAAGTTTTACTGGAGCGTCAAGTGAAGATCGACGATTTTTTGGATCTTCTCTTCGAGGGCCGCTCCTTAACATTGATATTCGTGGAGCGTGGTTGGTCACCGATTTTTTACCACAAGGACGAGCTGTTCCAAATCGTGTCATATATTTATCTCGTCACCGACTTTTATAGAAGGCTTGGTGCCTCCAATCTAGATGATGATTGTAAATATATTATTAGCATACGAGGTATTTCATTACTGTTCTCGGTAGACATACTTGCCGATTTTATGGGTATCGCACATTTGGAGACTGCATATCCAACGTGGTGCCTAGGGAGTCTACAGCTGGTGAGGAGACAGCTGAGGACGATGGCACTGATAGACTGGATTGCCTCTCGGTTGTAGAGGTGAGGCAATTGGTTGTTGGTCCAGATGCTCCTCCTTATGATGGGATGAAGAGCATCAAACAAGTTCATTTATCATATTTTTTCATGATTCTGAACTTAATTATCGCCCACAACATTGACCCACGACAGCACAAGACAGAGGTTGGCATGGATAGGGCGAGATTAATGATACGTGTCGCTCGTATGATGCCTATCGACCTAGTGGGTTATATATTTACTAGGATGCGATCAAAGGTTTCATACGTTACGAAATATATTTTGCCGTTCGGCCTCCTGATCACATGATTCCTTTTGTCGGTTGGGGTCTTACCTGATGTTGCTGAGCATATCGGGAGCCGATTGGACCGATCAACGCCTCCACCCTTTCACGGACTAAGGGGCACTCGAGACTTCGTCTTCGTGCTCCTACTACAGAGCATTAAATATATTGTCCCTAATTATATAGTTCGAATGCATTCGAACGGGAAGCATGAGTCAAAATTTTTGTCCTTAAAACTTACATTTTGGGACAATTTTCATTTTGTTCCAAAGAGAAATTGTCCCAAAAACTCAGAATTGTTGTAGTGAATGGCTTGATATTTCAAGTAGGGCTTTGTTACACATCATTCCTACATTATACACCATCCTTGTTTTAATTTTTTTTTTATTTCTATTAAACTATTTGAATTCTTCTACTAATTATTCTTAGACTATATATTTACTTGAAGAAAAAAAAAAGAAATGGAAAGTGATAGTGTGATATAATGACAATGATAGACTAGAATAGGTCGTCGCATGCATGGAGCGCCCTAAAAGCCCACGCCAATGCAAATCACGGGGAAGAAGTGGATGGAAAAAAGCTGCAGGGTAGTAAAAGGTCAATTCGAATTGATTTTAGCTCGAAAGAAAACAAAGAAATGATCACAACTTTGTAAACAAAAGTCTATACGGACTTACTCGATACGTCTGGATTGAAAAAGAAGTGATGATGGTTATATTTTTGTTTTTATGGACGACCTTACGTTAACTTTCATTTTACTTATAAATGCCATTAATATATATATTGACTCGGTCCTCTGGCCTAATTAAGTTTCGAACACCAATGCATGCATGCATCCGGATCACTGTCGATCACGTCCATTTATAGGGTTTCTTTTCTCAAATATTAAATATTTCTAATATAATCCAAACTGAATATGAAAAGCTTAAGAGTAGAAATTAGAAAGATCTCAAAAACAAAGCACAAGAATGTTACGTTCCTACTCAATGAGAAGTATTAATAAGTAATTAATAATTATCTCTGATCAGACTAACAGTCACTACAAGAAATATGTCCTTTACCGGCGATTCATAAATCGTTGCAAAAAAATTCGCTGCCAATGGATATTATTGACAGCGATTTTAAACTCGCCGCATGTTTTAATACGAAACAGTACAGGACTTCAATTAATTTGTTAATTGCGGCGATTGTGAATGTTTTAGCAACGACTTTGTGGCTGCAAAATGTTTTAACTCGTTGCGACAAAAATATTTACGTCGGGATTGATTCTGGGGCGACAAAAGACGAAAATACATAAATTTCCCCCCAAACATTTTCGCCCCACGGCCTGTTCTTCTCCACTTCGACGATACCCAAGAAATACGAAAAACCCACTCGCCAAACACCAAACCTACCTTCCACATCCTGCTTATGCCGACGGTCACTCCTTTTTGCGACAGACGGAACGCCACTTGAAGGCCTCACTGCAGAAACTCCTCCATTCACCTTCGGAGTCCCATTTTCCCAGCGCCCTTCTCTAGCTCCCCTATACTTTGATGTTCCTCCATGGATAGCTCACCTGCAACTTAAAGTTCCTCCTACCCCAGTTTACATGCTGATTTCTGACTTCCCCGACGGTATCGCTTCAATATTTCGAGTCGTTTCCTGCCCCTTGAATTACATTGGGAAATAGTGCCTCCATATTTGGCTGGGAACTAAGTTTTTGGGCATCTATTTTGTGAACGACCGAGGCTGATTTTTAGGGAATAAATTCCCTTTCAGGTATATTTTTGGGGTCTAATTTTTCTATCAGAGAAACCTTCCCAAATTTCTTGCAGTGCTTCATAGGTTTTTTGTTTGTTTCTACAATAATTTTTTGTCACTGTCAATCTGATTCCCATGTTCTTGCTTGAGGTTTAATTTTTGTATATCTGCCTTATGCGTACGTGGTGGTCTAAGCTGTGGATATTACTATAATGCAGCGATTCGTGGGTGATATTCTTGCAAAAACAGAGCCTTTTCTGTTGCAGCGTTTATGGCCCTTTACAAGTAGCTTCTAATATGTAATTAGAAGATTTCTGTGAATAATGTTGCGTTGTTTGAATGTGCATTTCTTAGAGTTTTGTGGGAATTGTTTTGCTGATCATGAATTAGTGTACGTTAACTCTTTCCTTGGGCACCCATAAAGAATAAATGCCTTTTTTGAAAACCCATTAGATTTTCTGTTTTTGATATATACAAATACTTAGATCCATCCCTCTCAGTTCTGTATGATATATTGATCATCTATAACTATCAGAAATAGAAATAATGCCTTGTGAACAATCAGGGTAGATCAGAAAACATACAAGTGTGGAACTTTTCTTGCAGAAAGTAATATTGACATTGATTCGTGATGAACCTTATGAAGATCCTTCGCTTCTAGTTAAGGCCACAGTTAGGGAAGATTGATTTAGATATTTGGCTGAATTTCATTGTTTTTCTTCCAATTCTTCTTTCTGTTTGCATGCATGCATTCTACCCATTAGACTATACTAGCTAAAATATTCAAGAGTTAATTAATTAGGTTTAGAACTAGATACTAGATCTTTGTGGTCAACATGATTACTTAATGCAAGCTGTTTAATTGATAATTGGTGTAGAGAAGTAGAAGTTCCTAGAAATGTTTTTGTTATTTTCCACTTGTTAATCAATCATCTAATACCATATAATGATGAGTGGGTATGATGATAAATTATGGTTTATTACATAAGGGGAAAATATCTTCTTTTCCAAAATATACACATTTCCTAATCAATAAGTTTTTCATCAAGTTGACAATGCTTAATCACCTGATGAGATTCACACCCAGGCTCGTGTTCTGTTTTAGTCAAGTTTTAGGATCAAAACTATGAATGAGTTTCATATATCTAGGTGGTGATATATGGCTCAAACGGAGTAAAATATTCTCAAACATATTAGTATGTTTGTACGAACATGCATAGCTAATACATACATCAGAGTCAACTGTGTTGTGTGTGCGCAGACACAAAGACAACCATCGATTTGAAACTCATCAGTAACATGTACACTAACCTGAAGGTACTTATATGCAGAAAATAGGTTTGATAAAAGTTGAGGAAAATTGAAAAGCACAACCCTCCCATATTCTTTAGGTGTCTAGTTTCTTTAGTGTAACAATAGCAAGGTTTGAGACTTGGAGATCCACTCACTCACATAGAGGTCTCTTAACTACCTGCCAATCAGTAAAAAAATGAAAAACTAAGTGACTAGAGTGAGGCTGTATACAAGTGCTCGACAGAACATTAGTGTTGTTTCCAGACAAAAGGCATCACAGGAAACATATATAGTATGATAACTAGATGTGGGATAGGGGAACATATATACTTTGTAAAATTCACCAAGATTGTACAAACTTAAGCAAATATATGTTTGTACATCATAAAGAAGTCATAGATATTAGAAACAGCACAATAACTGTCGGATTGTGCTCTTTGTCATATCAAATATTAATATACAGATTGAACTCTTTGAGCTATCATAGTAAACTCAGATGGCCATTGGTACAGAGGAAATTGTTGTCCACAGAATTCTGAGAGATGATTAACTGGTGAACCTTTTTCAAATTCACCATTTTTAGTGCAACATTTTGCTATTCTCTATTAATCCTTTATCATTGAGTTGAATTAGCTTTATCATTGGGTTCCTTTGGTAGATTCAAACCTTGTTTATGCTTTACATATGTGTGTGCATTATTTGCCATGCTTTTATTCATGACCTTAGACATTTATATCCATTGTTTCAGGAAGTATATTTCAAGCCTTAAACCTGCTAAAGCTGGCAAAATAGGGCCCCTCATTGATGAATTATTTGTTATTTGGCTTGGTTTCTTACATATCAGTTTTTACATCTCAGATATTTTACTTGCTTGGTGACACTTGTTATTAGTTTTTACATCATTTGTAAGTTTGGTTTTGTGCTTCCCACTTGTGCAATTGCTTTTTTGAGCAAGAACATACAGTTTTTGCTTAGAGCTAGTTTTGGTTGAAATTTGAGTTCACTTGGTACTTCTCATGTCACCTCTTGAGGTTGAGATGGAGGGATTGAATAAAGGAAGAGAAAATAAAAAATAAGAGGTTGAAATGTTAAGAGAACAGAGAATTAAATCTACTGATTTATTGTAATGTGATTGTTGGCAAGATAAGAAAATAAAATCTACAAAAAGCTAGTTAATTAAGTTACATTAATTTTGTTGTTAATTGGCAAATTTTATTTGGCATTCTTGTGATACTCTTCAATGGTGCTCCCTGTAAATGTGTTTTTTTAAAGTACTTTGTTGTTAAGTTCAATGATCTTACTCAACTCTGTTTTTTCCCTTTCAACAAGTCTGGGATTAGTTTTGGTGCAGTTCTTAGTATAGTCTTAATATAGTTACTATAGATCTTGGGTTCTTTATTTAAGTTACTATAGACTTTGGATATTTTTTGAGTATGTAAAAAGAATATTAAGGAAATCCATAGTGTAAGCTAAAATTGTGAAGCCTGCAAAACTTCGATGTGTATAATATTTTCTCTATACTGTTTTGTGCATTTTTTTTTTAATTTTCTGAAACATCTTTTCCGGCGAGTTTTGCTCGCTGCAAATAATTTTTCATAGCAGAAATATATTTGCGGCGACATGAAATCGCAAAAAATAATTTTCTGCGACGAAACTTACCCGCTGGAAATGCTCTATAGCGGCGATAATTTTAAATCGCTAAGAAAAATAATAAGCTATTTGCGGCGATTTATTAAGTTTTTGTGACGATACATATCGCCGGAAATAGTAGTTTTCAGCGATTTTAAAGGTAAACCGGAAGGCCATTTCTGTCGATTTTTTGAACATTTCCGGCAGACTAAAATCTCCGAAAATAGTAGTTTTTGTGACGATTTTTGCCCATCGCCGAAATTAATCAAAAATGGCTTTATAATTGCGGCGAACCTGCTCAAATCTAGCGATTCTGAAAGGTATTTGCGACGATTTTGAGCTCTGGAAAAAGCCAGATTTCTTGTAGTAGCTAGTTTATCACAGGAGACATTTGAATTGTAAAAAATACTATTATATACGTTCCTACTCAATGATCAGAAGGTATAAATTTATTTATAGAATTAATATTAATTTAGTCAACAACTCAGAAACACATCGTACGTGGAGCCTAGTTAGGAAAAGCTGCCCTAAAATATAACTAGGTCAAAGCCTCCCTAACTAGGCCTCATTTATTTTTGTAAAATTTTTTATCTCATCTCATCTCATCATTATTTTTAATTTTTCATACAAAATAAAATAAAAATTTAACCTTTTCAAATTCTAAAATAAAAATAATAATAAAAAATATATTCTAACAATATTTTATTCAACTTTCAACTTTTATCTCAACTTATCTCATATCCTCTCATCTACAAAAACAAACGAGGCTGCTAAGCCCGCACGTACTATGTGTTGCTTTCGCCTACTAAATGAGTGGGGCCTGGTTTGATCTCAGAGATGATATAAGATGATTACCTAATTAGTTTAGGAGTTTTAATATTTAAAATCCTATATAGTTTCAATATAATTGAAATATTGAATTGAAATACTAAATTTACAATAATTCTATAAAAATTCATTAAATAATGAACATCATCACAACTACACAAATATCTCCACAACATACAAATCAGAACTCCATTCATGAATCTCATTCTCCACACTCTAATTTGACAATTAAAAATTAATGGGTCATTAGGATACTTACAAGCTGAAGACATAGGAGAGGGACACGTACTCAACGAGGGCAACGGCATCAGCAATGATGACAGTTTTAGGCGACGAAGACAAGCAAGAGAGGTTGAGAGAGAGGTCTGTGTTCCACGTGGGTCGTGAGTAGAGAGAGAGAGAGAGAGAGAGAGAGCTGAGGGAGTTTGAGAGAAGGGAGTCGAGAAGGGGGTGAATTTACGCACTAAACAAAACAATGTTGTTTTGGAGAAAGCAACGTCATTTTGTCTAATGTGGAATGGGCCCAAGCCCTGTCCATCCCCTACACCCGCATGGGTGGCTAGATTCGAGCGGATTGACCCGCCACCTCCCCACCGTTGGCAGAGGTGGGGCAGGTAGCGAAGGGCAAGACCCCACTGCCCTCCCCTATCTGTCACCGACTAAATGAGCATTACTAAGACTTCATGTTGGTCTACGAGAATCGGAATGTTCATAATTAACAAATTAATATTTATATCTTTAAAAATATATAATTCATTCACCTTAACGATCTTACTTATCTACGATTTGCATTTCTAAATTGACTCTTGGGTTATGGAGCTTGATTTGTTTTGAGAGCTGGAAAAGTGCAAATAGATTGTTCGCTCTACTGTCGCTCGAGCGAAGCTTTAGCAATGAATTTGCTCGAGGTACGCTCAATAGTTTGGTTGAGTGAATTTCAGACAAAGAGTTCGCTCGAGTATTGCTCGATGATGAGTTTGAGTGAGGTTCGGACAAAGAGTTCCATTAAGCCTCGCTCGACATTCCGCTCAAGCCATTGTAGGATTAGTTGTTTGCTCGAGGCGTGCTCAACACTTCGCTCGAACGAATAACCAAATTTGGCGCCATTAGGGTTTCCATGCGCCGTTTGCTATCTATATGTTTTGGAATAAAAACGTATTAGTTTGAGAAAAATAAAGAGGAATGATGCGTGAGAGCATTTGTGAGAGAGAAAAGCCCTAGAGAGAGAGAGAGTAGAGATTGTGTGAGTATACTGTTGCTCTTGTAACTCAAGGTATGAGTGTAATCTCCTATGAATAAAATTTCCTGTAGCTTTATGGACGTAGGCACATTGCCGAACTAAGTGAAATACTGTGTGTCGTGTGTGTGCGCACTTGATTCCTATGTTTCTGCATTTATTTAACTATCTTTCTCGATATCGTTGTGTGTGGGTGTTGTTGCTTTGGTGTTTCTACAACAACTGGTATCGGAGCTCCAAGGTTCTTGTCGGGGTTGAATGATGTCTGTAGAAGATGTGACGATTGGAATTGAGAGGTTTGATGACAAAGATTTTGTCTATTGGAGGATGTAAATCGAGAATCATCTCTAGAGAAAAATGATACACCTTCCTCTGTTGGGAAAGAAGTAGGAAAGAATGGACGAAGCTGTGTGGAATCTATTGGATCGATAAATTCTGGGGGTTATTTGGCTCACCTTCTTTAGATCAGTGGTGCACAATGTTATAAAGGAGAGAACCACATCAGATCTCATGGAAGCTTTGTCAGGTATGTATGAAAAGGTGCATCACATTGATTCTATTGGCATCATTGCCAAATAGTTGGGAGGCCATGAGGATGGCAGTAAGTAATTCAGCCGAGAAGATGAAATTTTGTTACGATGATGTAGGTGACATTATTCATCCTAAGGAGGTACATAAGAAAGACTCTGGGGGGGTTTTCTGGTACCGGTTTGGCCTCGAGTGTTGACTATTGGGGCAACAAAATCAGTTGCCAAAGTTGTGGCAAGCTGAACCACATCAAGAGAGGCTATCAAAATCAGGAAAGTATTGTGGATGATGCTGTGAAGATGGTGGTTGAAGAAATATAGGACATTCTATTTCTTTCAGTACACAGTCCGATTGATGTTTGGGTGATGGATTCAGGGCTTTGTTCCATAGCACCTTACAACTATAAATGATGTAGAACTATGTTGTTGGTGATTTTTGGACGATGTACACAACTGATGGAGAGACACTAGATATAATGGGAGTGGCCGATGTGTGCATCGCACTTCCGAATATGACTGTGTTGACTTTGCAGCAAGTCAAACACAGTCTAGATCTGAAGAAAAGCCTGATCTCTGTGGAATAGCTTGACAACAGCGATCATATAGTATCATTTTCTAGGAGCGTGGAAGGTCACGAAGGGTGCGCTAGTCTTGGCGCATGGTAATAAGTCTGACACTTTGTATTTGACATCAGGGTCCAATGATGTGAAGGTAAAAGTAAAGTTGCAATAGAGTTGGCTTGGTCGCGCGAACAAGATGGGGGAAGCAAAAGGGATTCAGTTTTGCAGTTCCTCATGTAACCCTTGAGAAATCTCCTGAGTTACAGTGCGGAGCAGAGGCGTGAGAGACAGGAAAAGAGCATCTGGTGTTTCAGGGATGTCTACACTTCCATGGTGGTCACCTACCTTGAACTATGTCCTGTTGACAGAAGGTGGTGAACCACGGTACAAAGGAGAAATCTTGCGAGACGTAATATCAAGCAAGTGGGAGTTAGCTGAGAAGAAGTTGATTGGGCTTTAAGGGAGGAAGCCAAGTTTGCACAGGAGGTGGGCACATTGATCGAAGCTAGAACAGAGAAGGGGACGTCAATAGCAAACTCTCTAATATTTTTCAAGGTCTGAGACCGGATATTCCCAATGCAATAGGTGTTGTGAGATACCCACTATATGTGCTAACTAAGGGCGCTATACATGAAAGACTAAAGTCGGGCTCGACTTCAGTGCCTCTTTTGGCTTGAAGATAGATGTTGTGATCTATAGAGGTGAGATAAGGTTTGTGCTGGAGATAATGGCTGGCATGTGGAGTTGGGCATCACTCATTACGAAGTATCACACATAGTCGTTACCCGTGGCCCGATGGGAGCCAGAGTGTACGAATGGTACCTAAGGGAGACCATGGTGCATGCCTTAATAAAATGATTGTATGGATTTTGTGTGGATCACAACCCCAAGCCGAGATGGGTTATTATCTCGGTGAGCTCATCGGGTCACTCAGGAGTGCATAAAACTGAGTGACCTCTCCTAGGTTGTTGCCAGGTGACAACAAGCTCTGACAAGACTATAACGCTCTTGGGTTGAGTCAGTTGACTCTCTACTAGTGAAGGCTAAAAGATGCCTGGCCATGCATGCGCCAAGCGCAGAGCTGAGCATCACTCGTTATGAAGTCACACATACGGAAAACTTGGTGCATACCTTAATGTTTAAATGATTGTGCAGATGGTCCTTAGGGGAGACCAGTGTGCATACCTTAATGTTAAAACGAATATTTCCAAAACATTCAAAAATGTGATTTTCGGGTGCGTAGTATTTTGTTTGAGATTTGGGAATGTGCTTGTGGTTTTATAAATTTGTAAACGTCATAATTCTTTGAATTTCCCATTTTTGCATAACTTCTTATTTTCCCACATGCTTGTATTTTGGGTGTTAGTGTTGGTTTCACTTACTAAGATTTTGCAAAATCTCACTTTGGTGTCCTCACTTGTGGTTCCAATCCACAGAACCGTAGAATTTGATGGAGAGGATGGGTACGAGTACGAAGATCTGGCTCTGACTAAGGATGTGATGATTTTGGGCCTTTTCCCCCTTTTGTTTAAGTGTTGTTATTTGACTTAACTTATTCGGATGATGGTAATATTTTTATGCCAGAATATGTTAGACTTTGTGGTTTAGGGATATTTACTTGGTGATGTAGCTTTAATTTCAAGAACTGTTAGAATTAATGACTGTCCTTTTATTTTTCTATTGCGAATGAACTGCATAATATTGTATTGCATGTATGCACACACTTGACATTAGTATGCGCCAGGGGTGTGTGACCCTTGAGGTTGAAATCCCGGCACGACGGTTTATGCCAAAACACAAGCAGGGGTTGAGGGTGCCACAGGTGGTATCAGAGATTTTACAGCTCTGGTTAAATCCATAAGTCACTTAAGTACAGTACCCGAATTCTAGGCTTCAATCTTAGTATGATAGGCTTGAAAATTTTGTGTAGTTAGACTTGGAGTTTTAGGAAAGTTGGCTGGAATTTTAGTATGATACTCATGAACCTTTAGCATAGTAGGCTAAAACTTAAGCAATTAGGTTTGGATTTGAATTATCGAAGTTTGAATTACTAACATCATAGTATCACTAACACTAACACTATAGTATTTGTTTTTCAAAATAACCTTCCTTTTATATTCACTATCAGCTGGTACAAAGTTTGTCCTAAATGACAGAACTAGTCATCTCCTCAGGTACACTTTCTATCAGTTGTCTTCTATTTCCTCTCTTCTAGCTTTTTTCTCACCACCCTTCCCCACATTCTTCCCTTCTTTCTCATCAATAGTACGTTTTGTTCCCATGGCTGCAGATAATATTTCACCACTACTAAGATCTCCCCTTGCTCTTCTCTTCTAGCTACTCTTTTTACTCTCTTTTATAGTTCTCTGTTCTCTTCTCTCTATGACCATGTCCTCACCTTCCAACAAAACCCCCCTCTCAACTCCTCGTAGCTCCGTAATTAACATTGCCTCTGGGCTCAAAGTGGTTTTAATACAAACACCTAAGCTGCCAACCTCCTCACTCCCTTCCACTCTCTCGATCCAATGGGATCACCACCCTTTTTTGTCCTTTCCTCTCCCCCTACCTCCAACTCCCTTACAATCCCTTCTCTTTTATCCCTCACCCCTTCAACACCTTGCTTCACTCCCTCTTCTTCCCCCGAGTTCTCTCTCAAACCAATAGATGAATTCAGACCAATATAAGTATTCTCACCTTCAGTATCCTGTCTTTGATTCCCCTTCCTCACTGGCCTTCTTCGGTTATCAACTATTGCTCGTAGCCACAGGCCATATTGTTTCTCACCCAATCCTTCATTTGTGCATTCCTGAGCGTCATGCACTATCTTCCCACAACTGAAGCAAATTCTAGGTAGTTTCTCATATTGAAAAGGGATCTAAAGTCGATCCCCTCCCATCTTCACTGTTCTTCTCTTGGCCAAAGGTTTTTTGAGCTCACATTCTATCTTTACCCTTAACGTCCTCCCCTAGGCCAAACCATCTTCCTGCACATCAACCTCTATGACCTTCCCGATTGCACCACCTATTTGTTTACCCATACCCCGATTCATGAATCCCAGAGGCAAATTATGCATCTGGATCCAAAAACATTCTTCATCAAAATTTAGTCTACTCGTTTGAGTCTTCCAATCAAAATTCTTTAATACAAATAGAAAAATATCGAATAACCATGGGCTTCCATCCAAACTTTGTTCTTGCCACTAGATTTAGCAAAGGTAATGACAAAAACAATTCGTCCCAATTTCCCTAAACTCCATTGGCTTCCCCACCTTCCATATCTTTTCCATTGTTGTCTTCACTATCTCCCTCCAGATCCTTCGTTCAGAAAAATCTTCCCCACAACACTCCGTATCTCTTTTCCCTTCATCTATTTTTGTTCCCCCATTTCCACCACGATCGGACAGTTTTCCTCCTCAGTTAGCTTCATATGTGCCCATCTCTCCTCCATCCCCTCCATACCTCTACTCTACCCACCATTGTGAATAGATACTCTTCCAACCTCCTCTGTCAAAATAGAAAGTATTGACCCCACTCCTCCTCAATCACTTTCAGAAAAAAAAAAAAAAAAAAAAAAAGGTTGAGACTAGACTCTTCAAGCACGAATACCCACCACACACTTTACTTCCCTGGAATTATGCTGTATTTTTCTCTGGAAAATAATTTTCCACACTATAGTATTACTATATAATACATAGTGATATAGTGTATAATACTATTATATCGTGATTGAGGGGCACACACGTTCGATATAGTATATATATTATTATATACTATTATATAATATATAGTTATTAGTATAGTATATATTACTATATTATATTTGAAATGAGTTAAAAAATATATGCAATATGCAAATTGAGGGGCACTAACGTTCGAACACATATATACCACATTCGAACACCCAATTGAACAAAAAATCATTCGAACAAAACAATTTAACATTCGAACGTATGTTCGAATGCTGCATAAATGTGTTGGAATGGTGTTACACTATACGAGGCGCTTGGTTCTTCGATCGATTGAACATTTGTTGTTTTATACGTTCAAAACTCAAAAACGATTGAACGCACGCCGCATCACCAGTACCGTTGACCAACAGTATAACTATTCAAAAGGTACCTTTTAAATGTATTTTTTTTTGGTTATTTTGATTTAATTTTAAAAAGCACTAAAAAACTCATATCATTTATAGATTTAGTATTCTAAAGCTAGAAAACATGAGGTCAGAATGCTTCTATGCAATTTCCGGCCTTGTGTATGTATTATTTGTGGAAGAAACGAAAGAAATTAGTGGATTCCTTTCGTTTCAATGGCTACTGAGTTGACTCATCCATTGCTGAGCTCAATCCATATCTCATTCGAACTTGGTTTAAACACGTTCAAATGGTTAGAGCTCAAGGGTCAGAATTTCAAATGGTTAGTATACCGTTCAACCATCTATTAAGATGGTGTTCGAACCGTAAAAATGAAGTTCAAAGGCGTTCGAACGCATTCAAACGTATTACTGACAAGTTTTAATTTCAAACAGTTGGGAAACCATTTAAACACTTTTGTTACCGTTCGAACGTATGTAACATTGTGCAAACAGTTAATTTAAATTGCATTGTGGCGTTTGAACTTCTTGTAATTCGATTGAACGCTTAAGAGTACAAAAATTTTAAATTATTTTAGTCATAATATAATTTTGTCACTATTTTATATTTGACATTTTATAACTCATTTTTGTTAATTTTGTTATTTTAATTTCAGGTTGAAAATATCTTTTATGGGAAGGAAGCGTAGTAGATCAAGGCCGGAAGCCTCCGCTAGTACAATTGGTATTACATTTACTAAAAGGACAGTGTTATTGGAGCGTCGGGTGAAGATCTCTGACTTTCAGGTTCTTCTCTTGGAGAGGCGTTCCTTGACATCCGTCTTCGTGGAGCGTGGTTGGACATCGATTCTAGACCACTAGGATGAGGTGTTCCACCTCACCTCATACATTGACTTCGTCACTAAGTTTTATAGAGTGCTTGGTCGCTCCACTCGAGATGCTAATAATACATATATGATCATTGCACGGGGAGAAACATTTATATTTTTAGTAGACAGACTTGCTGATTTCATTGGCATCTAACGTTTGCAAATTGCATATCCGAACGTGGTGCCCAGGGAGTCTACAACTGATGGGGAAATGACTAAGGACGAGGGATCTGATAGAGATGGAATCGATGGCCTCGCGGATCATGAGGTCAGACGGTTGGATGTTGGTCCAGATTCTCCTCCTTATGATGGGATGAAGAGGATCAAACAGACTGATTTATCTTCTTTCTTCAAGATCATGGACTTGATCATTGCCAACAATATTAATCCGAGACAGCATAAGATAGAGGTAGGCATTGATCAGGCAAAGTTTATGCTATAGATCGCTCGTACGGTGCCTATAGACATAGTGGGCTATATATTCAGTAGGATTCAATTGGAGGCTTCCTACGTTACGACAGATATTTTTGCCTTTTGGAATCTTCATCACGCGGTTTCTATTGCAGACCGAGGTCTTGCCAAATATTGCTGAGCGTATCCGGGAACCGATTGGACCGATCAACTCCTCCACCTTGTCACGGACGTGTGGTACTCGAGACTTCGTCCTCATGCTCCAAAGGATGAGCCAGTCAATACTCAGGCCGAAGATGCACACCCGACAGATCAGGGAGTATCTGCCGGTGAGATGTCCACACAGCCCGAGGTCTCACGCATTGTTACTCCTGACCAAATTGTTGATATAGTGCATGTAGAGATCCGCGCACATACTTCAGAGATAGTCGCTGTAGTGCGTACGGAGATTTGGACTGCCTTCTTCGAGTTACTTACGGAGATTGATCTCATGTCTGAGAGGCAGGAGACGATCTGTACTCGACTAACACAGATAGAGGCATGCCTAGCTTCAGTTGAGGATGTGTGTAGAGACTTACGATCTTAGTATTTTGTTTGTTTTTTAATTTATATTTTCTTTTATTTTTGGTATGGACAATATGTGATGTTTGGCAAATTTAATCAATTATGAATTAAATCTTTTTTTTTTATAAATTAATTGTTGATTTCTATTATAGATTCTTTAATTAAAATTAATAATAGCGTTCGAACAACAAATATACCTTCCTAACAAAAAATAATTGTTTGAACATTGATGATCTACATGTTCGAGTGGTAAAGTGGTATCTTCGAACGTAAAATCAAATTCCTGCGCTAAACCTGCCAATTTCTTTACCACGTTCGAACTATTATTTTATTAGTGACGAAATTTATCGTCCCTACATATATCATTCGAACGTGTTCGAACGGTAAACATGTATCAGTTTTTTTTTTTTAACGAATTTTGAATTTCGTCCCTATATCTCATTTTTTAAGACGATTTTCATTTCATTGTATACAAAAATGTCTCAAAAACCAAATTTTGTTGTAGTGCATCGATCATTCACATGGAGAAAAACTTTGTTTTGAATGGTGAACTACACGAAATTAGTTTGTTGAAGTTTCTATATGAAGTCATTATATTTAATTAATATAAAACAGAAAACTAGTCAATTCAGAAATTTTTTATTTTAAAAATATTTTAACGATGTAGAAAACAAACAAGAAAATTAGTCAATTTAAAAGTCAAGATGGAAGAGAGGTAAGAATATTAGGGTGTGATTGCATTCAAAAGTATTACGATTGAATGATCTCAATAATATATATATATATATATATATATATATATATATATATATATTGAGATCGTAAGCTAATGTTTATTGATGAAAAATAAACAGCCGATGTGTAGATTGTATGACATAATTTGATTTGAAAAATATATTTTAAAATTTAAATATTACGAATTAAATTTTATCATTTAAATTATGTGAATGGTGTGCTCTATACACCGGCTTGAAAATAGCATAACTCATTTAATTATTTTATATATAACCAAATTATATTATGTGGATGGTGTGTGGTGTGAAAAATTTCAATTAAAATTATTCATATATATATATACACACAGTACAAATGAATAATAAAGAGATGTAAAAATTAAAAATGATAGCTAATATAAAGAATATAATTATTTGAAAGAAAAAATTCTTTTCATCAGCCACTATTCTTGACTATCTCTCACCTCAGATCTTATGAAAAATATATTCACACCCTATGAAAAAAAAAATTTGTAAGTGTGGGATGAGAGAATAAACAGTGACTGATGAGGATAATTCATCTATTCCAAATTAAAATTCTGATTTATATCGGACTTTGATAGGCCAGATGCAGATCTACCATCTAATTGGAGGCTGACGTTGATCATAAGCCTATGATGCATCATGCATGTATGTGTATATATATATATATATATATATATATATATAGTATGCATCCTATTGCTTATATATATAATGTGACTTTTCAAATATGGATGATTGATTAATGGTAGGACCATGCATGCAATAGATAGGGACGCACGGATGTGAAATTAAACTACGACTTTGATCTAGTCTCCAAGAATATGCGTTGCTTTCATCACAAACTAAATTATTACTCTTAAGAAAATTTAGTTGTACGTATAATTGCATTGTCAAAATTATATATATATATATATATATATATATTATGTATGAACTTGCCACTACAAATACGGTCTTTAGCGATATTATGAGAATGTATCTGCTGAAAATTAAAAAAGTAATAGCAACCCGCCAAGCATATTGATTGGAAGACATAGGCGAGGACGATAAATTCAAATAGCAACAATAAAACTTCAGCTTGCAAAAATAGACTAAGTATTTCGTTGCCATTCACCGATCGAGACAATTTCGATGCTTGACTAACGGCGAAAAATCGTTGCAATTGATTTTTCTTAATAAAGAATTGGCTAATATTATAGTAACTTCAAAGTGTGCGATAACAAATTAATATTTAAATTTTCTTCTACCAAGAGCGCATGACTTTGACTACAGCGAGTGATCACCAACCAAATTACTTGTTGGAGTTATTATACAAAGGGGATATAAAATCTTCCAATGTAATTAATTATATATATATATAGAAATTAAGAGTATGCACAATTAAAGGCAGGCGGTAGAACCGACCATATGCATGGATGCGATGCAAAATAAGATAAACAAAGAAATAAACATTTTCATAATCATTATAAAATTTATGGCACAAGATAGAAGGTAGAGCGGTATTTGCTCTTGATTGTAGAGAAGGTTTAGAAGGCAGAGGCTTACAAAGTTCTCTGAGCTTGGTAATGAAACTTCTGCCTAAAAATGAAATGAGGTTCCCCTTTTATAGAATAAGGAGTTCCTGTTTACAAAAGGTTCCGCGAGCACAGCTGTCAGTTACTGTGTAATCACGGGTAAAAAGTGAGTCCGTGAGTGAACAGCGTTAGTACTGTTTAACCACGGGTGTCATCATTGTGTCTGGCGGCGGATGCTGCTTTCGGCACAAAAACGACAAATCTGTAAAGGAGACCGGTTAGGGGGTCTTCTTTGAACTCAAGTAGTGGTCTGGACAAAAGGAGCCTGTCAGCGGGTCTTCTTTTGTCTGTTCTTTAGCAATTATTCTTCTTCTGAGTAGAACCCAGAGTTACCGAAGACATTGCTGTATGAAGCCTCTGATGCAGTGTCTGAATCTTCATCTTCAGATTTGCTATGAGACTTTGATAGTGATTCTTTGAGTATGTTGATTAAATCCTTCTTTTTAAGTCCATCAAAGATATCAGTTTTCTTTTTAGACTTAGAGGATTTTGAGGATGAACTGTCCTTTACCCCCCCGGATTTTGTTGGAGAAGTAGGGGCCTGAATTAGAGGATATTCAGGAGCATTGGATGGTCCAGCACTGATCTTTGGAAAATCTGTTTTATTCTGCAGGTTGGGTGCAGTAGTTGGAAAGTCCTTGATCATTAAATCAACAATTTTTTCTGTATTGGCGAATTTATCCCACCATTTTGTGAAATAAACTCGTGTTATAACATCACCTTGCTTTTCATAATTCCATTTAAAGATCCACGGGAGGTGGTATCTTTGACAGAAGTGCAAAGTTTGATGAAATTTTTTGGAGTGTTGATCCAAAGTTGGACCAACGATATTAGCAAAATGTTGGCAAGCTTGGAAAAGCTGACCAGGAAGATTCTCGGGAATTAATCCAAATTGATTCCACCATTGAAGGAACCATAAAGGAAAACTTCCTTTGAATTTTGAGTCAAATCTTATGAACCAAGAGTGGTCCATATTTGGGGTCTGGAAAAACATGAAGCGTTTCCAAGCATCAATATAATCAAGATAAGAGAAATCAGTGTCTGAAGAACCGAGTCTTTTGGTGGTAGATGGGTTTGATCCCCATTCTGCCTGAGTAATGACTCGGTGAATATAGGCACTGTGAAAAATCAGTTTATTGGTGTCAACCTTGTCATAAATAGGTTTGATCACCAAGGAATTGGTATGAATGAGAATACTGGAATAAAATTGGAGATTCTTGGAGGAATCTTCTGGAATCCAGTGAAAAAGAGGAGTAAAATAAGAAGAAGAAATTTTGAATACATCTGTATATATCGTGCTATTGGGCTCGATATGAAACAGATAGGAGGAAAAATTCTTTTTCAAATATTCAGATTTTCCTTTTGGGAGGAAAAACTGAGAGGTAACAACATTTTTGTTTTTTGACTCAATTGCTTTCGCATATGGGTCAAAAGTAGTAGTAACCGCAAACGAGAAAGTATGTGGCTGAACAGGTTTGCCAAGTGGCTGGAACCTGTTTGCAATATCAAGTGCTGTAGATACAGCACCTGTAACAGCGGATGATCCAGACTCATTCTTGATGAGTTTTATACTGGGTATTGGTGGTGGTGGATGAACCTTTTTCTCTTTTGCTTTCTTCTTGCTGGCCATGATGGGGTTTCTGCAAGAATTCACGTGTAAGAAAATCAGGGATGGAATTTTGCGTGCCTTTGATGTATTCAATATCAAAATCAAAAACACTTAAAATAGCTTGCCATCGTGCAAAAATGTGTTTTGATGCAATGTTTTTAACATCTTTTTCTAAAACAAATTTAGCACTCATGCAGTCATTCCTGACAAAAAATTTTTGGTTTAAAAGGTCAGATTGAAATTTTGAAATACATAGTACTATAGCTAAGATTTCTTTTTTAATAGTACTATATTTTTCTTGTGCAGAGTTCCAGGTTCCAGAATGGAAACGAACAATTTGTTCAGAAGAACCTGGTGAAACACATTGTTTCAGAATGCCACCATAACCAATGTCTGAGGCATCTGTTTGAACAATTTTAAATGAATCAGAAGTAGGGATACCAAGGCACGGAAGAGTTTTGACATGTGCTTTGATTTTCCTTACTAAGTTTGTATGGATTTCTGTCCAAGGAGGAGGATTAGAAATGAGTCGTTTGAACAAAGGACGACATTGTTTCCTCATATCCTTGTAGAAATCAGAGACATAATTGAGAGATCCTAAGAACCTCTGCAATTGTTTTTTATCCAAAATGACATCAGGAAATTTGTCAGCAAATTCGATGGCTCTTTGGATGGGCCTGATTTTGCCTTCAGAGATGTCATAACCAAGGAATCTAATCTTGGTTTGAAACAATTTAATTTTTGTTGCTGAAACAACAAGACCATTGAATCTAATGATGTCAAGGAACGATTGCAAGTGTTTCCAATGTTCATCAATAGATTTGGAAAAAACAAGAACATCGTCTATATAGACAATGGTAAAAAGGGAGAACGAATTGAAAATATCGTTCATGATATTTTGAAATTCACTGGGAGCGTTCTTAAGGCCGAAAGGCATCACGTTCCACTCAAAATGACCAAAAGGGGTTACAAAAGCAGTCTTATACCTATCTGACTCGGCTATTTGGATTTGCCAAAAACCAGACTTTAGGTCAAATTTGGAGAAGACCACTGCATCACTTAACCTATGAATTAAGTCATTCTTATTGGGAATAGGGTACCTAATCCATTCTAAGACTTTATTCAAGGGTTTGTAATTGATAACTAGACGAGGGGTTCCACGTTCTAGTTCAGCACTCTTCTGGACATAAAATGCAGGACAGGACCAAGGGGACTTGCTGTCTCTGATAATGCCTTTATTCAGAAGATCTTGTATCTCTTTTTTACAATACTCCAAAGTCTTTCTATTCATTTGAACAGAGGTGGCTTTTGTCGGAATATTGGTTTCATTAAAATCTTTAATGTATGGGAGAGAAACTATGTGTTTCTTCCTATACCAAAAAGCATTGGGTAAATCAGAACAAACATCCGTTATCAAACGTTTGTTAAAAGCATCAATTTTTGAAAGTAAAATATGAGAGGATAATTGTTCAGAAATCTTTCTGTATTTGATTTCCTGTTGGAGGAAATTCAAATGTTTTTGTTTTGCTAAAAACAAAGATTTCTTGCTCTTATCCGTATCAATCTCAAAACGAGAAGCAAAATGAAATTTGACCTTTTGACCAAAAGGATCGGTAGTGATACCGTCTTTCTCAGTCATGAAGGGATATAAAGAAGAAATAAAAGGAATTCCCAAAATCACTTTGTCAGACATGTTTTTGACTAAAACAGAGGGAATTCGAAAACAAATATTATCCTGGCAAACATGAGCATTATTGAGCTCATAATTAATGGTCATCTTTGAGCCATTTGCCGAGAATAATCTTTCAGTAGATTTTTCAAAATATTTACTAGGAATGAGTCCTTCTTGAATACAATTCAAGTCTGATCCAGAATCAATCATAGCAACAACAGAAAATTGAAAATCATGAGCAACAATAATATTAACACGTGTAAACCATTTAGGAGGAATGGTATGACGAATTAAACAAATCTGGTTGTCGGCAGGAAGATCCTGTTGACTGGAACCAGCCTCAGTCTGCTCATTGTCAGAAGGAATATCTTGATCAAGTTGTTTGTCGATCTTGATTAATAAAAATTCTTGTCTTAAAACTTCGTTCTCAGACCTGAGGTTATTTATTTCAGATTTGAGATCTGCAATTTCTTTTTTGACAGAATTTATTTCAAATTGTAAATCAGAAACAGAAATATCCTTGGGTTTTTTCTTTTGAAATCTTTCCAAGGTTTCTTGAAAATTAATCCTTTGGTTGGAACTTTCTGGATCTTGACGAACCATCATCTTCTTTAGCTTAAGAAGGTATTCTTCTTTGAGCTCAGGATTAGTAATTTGTGAAATCAAGGTTAACAAGAGGTTCTCTTGTTCTTCTGCCTTAGATAAGACATTAATTGTTTTATCTGGAGGCTTACAACAAGTAGAATTGCAATTGCAACCTAGTTTTAAATCAGAAGGATTAGGAGTTGCAGTTTCAGAGTGATAATCTGAATCACTAGAACTGTACTCCAGTATCTCCGATGATGAAGACGATTCTATTTCTAGGAGTCGAAATAGTTCTTCTTTATCATGGTGATTGATATCCATATGGTTAATCTTCTTTTTAAAAGTCTTGGCCTTCTTGGGACATTTATCAGCAAAATGCCCAGTCTTGCCACATAAAAAACATTTTCCTGTAGAAATATCATTTGATTCCTTTTTTCTGGAAAATGGTTTGGAAAAGGGTTTTTTATGAGAATTTTTATAAAATTCATCACGGGGCTTTCTCCTGAAACCACCATGAGGTTTGACAATTTTGTGCTTTCTTCTAGATGGAGCAATACTAGGAAGACCGAATTGTTCACAGAATGTGCCCATTTCGTATTTGGCCTTCTTACTATTTCTCATCTGTTCTCGAAGCATTTTTTGATCATGACACATACTAATGCCGAGTTTCTTAACAATGCTGAAAATGTCACCATAAGTGTAATTTTCATAGTTAAGAAGCCCAGAGGCATCCGTAAGTTCTTCCTTGACTTTATAAGCAAATAGTCGAGGTAATCCATCAATAAATTTCTCCTTCCAGTAAGGCTTCTGGCTATCATCACGAAGCATTACTCTGGAAATAAAAACATCTTGGTACCATCTATAATCAGACATCTGGTGACATCTTAGATTATTCAACTGGTCACTGATGCGACTAGTTATATCGGATGGTGTTCCAATAAAATGTTTTAAAATAGTATAAATCAAAGTATTAACACCATCAGGATGTGCCATCCCGACAGCTTCATCAAAAATGGGTGTTCCATCTTCTTTGCGTTTTACTGCATGTTGGATGGTTTCCCTTGTATCATTGGTGAGGTACTTATCCCACCAATTTCTCAAAACACCAGTAAAACCTTGGGTTAAAATCTTGACTATGTCTGGCTGTCTAATGTTATTGTTGACATAAGCATTTGCAACCATAGACATCTTACTCATGGTATTAATGATTTCTTGCTCAGAGAAACCATCAATATTCCATTCGTAAACTTTGTCAGCAGAATAAGAAGATTGGTTTTGAAAAACTTTTTCTTCAAATTGTATATCAGGTGGAGTAGGCCTGGAATACCAATTCTTCGTCAGACTCATTGGTTTGGGTCCTTTTGAAGAAAATCTGGCAATCTCCAAATCTTGAAAATTCTTTTGAATTAAATCAATATCCTCATCTTCAGAAGACTCATCGCTAGATGATTCTTCCGAATTCTCAGTAAAACCTACTTCATTACCATTACTGTTAAGAGTACTGGTTGAAGGTTGGTCTTTCTTTAGATCAGCAAGCATTTGATCTATTTTATCCAGAGTTTTGGCCTATGTATTTTGAAAATCTATTTTAGACCGTTCTTCTGGTAAAATAATCAAGGGTTTTTCAGTTCTTTTCTTTGCTTGATCTTTAGAGACATTTATAGGATATTCATTTTTAAAAACTGGATTTGAAGTGAATACAGGTTTTTCAACCTTTTCTTCAATCCGATCAAGTTGTTCTCCGATCGTATGAAGAGCAAGATTCGTAAAATTATTTTGAAAAATAATCTTTTTTGCTTCTGTTAGAATCTTGTCCTTTTCTGGATCTTTTGAACTGGTTTGAGCAACTTTAAAAGGAGTAGCAGGTACATGAGTACCTTTAAAAGGAATTAAGACAGTCTCTAATGGAGGATGAGTGGCCTGGACCACTGTATTTCCATCTTCCTTGACAAAATCATTCTTAACAACATTTAAAGTATTTTTAGAAACATAAGTGTTTTCAGCAAAATCAAGAAGAGAAATATGCCTTTGGAGCCTATTCATTTCTTCTTTCCATTTGCGTTTAACACGTTGTTTCTCTGGATCAGAAAACTTTGCAAGGTAGGCTTTACGCCTTTGCTTGTTTTCTGGTGCAGCAAAATCTTTTAAGAGAGAAGGTAAATCAATTTCAAAAGGTTTATTCAAAACATTTAAACTGTGATGAACAGGTGCAGGTGCAATAGGGGCTTGCATATCTGAAGCTGTTGGAGACATGGAAGAGTTATCTTCTTTGTCTGCTTCATCATTTACGTTTTGATCTTTGGAAGATCCAGCACCCTGTGCAGTATAAAAAGCAGAAGTAACCTGAGAGGATGTGGATAATCCTTTCAGTTTCAAAGCAGGTTTAACAGGTTGAACTGTTCGTACAGAATCTTCAAGAAATTGATTAAGTTTAGAATCATCCCTTGGATTGTTCTGAACAGTATCAATAAAATTAGATCTGGAGCCAGCAAAAGAATTTCTCTTTTTACTCAAGGCTTCAGGTTTATTAAAAGAAATTTTAACAGTTCCACTTAAATATTATTGGATGATGTCAACACCAGCATCCGGGACAATATTTCTTGGAGGTTTTGGAATCTCATCTTCCAAAATCCATTCATTAGGAAGGGTTATATCTTCCCAATAAATTCTTTTTGGAATATTTATATCAACATCTGAAGAACTACTCTGGATCAGAAGAGTATGTTTTCCAGAAGGTTTTACAATAGCTTTAGGATCTAAATTCGTTCTTAAAAGACGATAATAAACCCTGAAAATTAAAGCAAGAGGTTTACTTCCTTCAAGCATCTGATATCCTGAAGTCAGTATATTCAAAATTAAGCATTTTAAAATATGATCATCAGTTAAAGCCAAAGTTAAATTAGGAAAACAATCAAAATGAACAGGTCCTTCCGAAAGGGAGGATTGAATCATTCCGAGAATGCTATCCTCAAATTTGAGGAATCGGCCATCTCGTAAACAAAAAAGAACAGAGGCGTTGATGCCTAACCTTGTTAGAGGTTTAGCAGCAACTTGAACAGACGCTATATGTATATACTTGTATCCCTCAAGAATGTATTTTTTAATGTCACGTTCTTTAAAGAGATGACATTTTTCATGGGATGCAGATATACTATATGTTTGTTCGACTGTCCGAACATTCAAAGATTTTAAAAAAGTCTTTTTTAACCAAGTGGTTGAATAGAGAGAATTTGGATCAATCTCTGGGATCTTCCACGATCTCAGAGCAGGAGATAGCTCTTCTCCGAAAGAGCAATCTTCTTCATTAACAATATCAGTAGGCACAGCCGACCTGGAACTAACTGAGGAACTAGTCCTCCCCCACATTTTCTTTTGTCTGTCCTCCATCTATAAGGTGGACATTATTTTTCTTTCCTGGGAACTTACCGTTTGAGAGGCTACCCCAACTGAACCACTAACTGTCCAACACGCCAACCTCGGCTTCTCAAGGGACTTACCTGGGTTCAACTAAGCTACTCTGACCCGATCCTGAACACAGGGTAAGAGAAACAAGTTCGCACCGGATAAAAAGAAAACAAACAAGAGAGAATGCAAAGGAAAATAATTCAATCAGATTAGATACCAGAATGGCTCTGATACCAATACAGTGGAATGAAGGAATAAGCTACTGATAATGAAGAAATTAAGAGTATGCACAATTAAAGGCAGGCGGTAGAACCGACCATATGCATGGATGCGATGCAAAATAAGATAAACAAAGAAATAAACATATTCATAATCATAAATTTTATGCACAAGATAGAAGGTAGAGCGGTATTTGCTCTTGATTGTAGAGAAGGTTTAGAAGGCAGAGGCTTACAAAGTTCTCTGAGCTTGGTAATGAAACTTCTGCCTAAAAATGAAATGATGTTCCCCTTTTATAGAATAAGGAGTTCCTGTTTACAAAAGGTTCCGCGAGCACAGCTGTCAGTTACTGTGTAATCACGGGTAAAAAGTGAGTCCGTGAGTGAACAGTGTTAGTACTGTTTAACCACGGGTGTCATCATTGTTTCTGGCGGCGGATGCTGCTTTCGGCACAAAAACGACAAATCTGTAAAGGAGACCGGTCAGGGGGTCTTCTTTGAACTCAAGTAGTGGTCTGGACAAAAGGAGCCTGTCAGCGGGTCTTCTTTTGTCTGTTCTTTAGCAATTATTCTTCTTCTGAGTAGAACCCAGAGTTACCGAAGACATTGCTATATGAAGCCTCTGATGCAGTGTCTGAATCTTCATCTTCAGATTTGCTAAGAAATGTTTGGGATCCTGAAAATGGATTCCAAACATTTTTCTCGAATTTCTTTACTTTTTATTTAATAATTAAAGAATTGTATTTTTAATGATGTTATGAATTTTTTTATTTTTTTAAAAAATATTTATGATGATTAAAATAAAAATAATTTTATAATACCAAATCAGACACAAACTTATAACTTTATTTTTATGATTAAAATATTTTTCACCAACAGAATATTGACCATACTTTTCTCACTTAAGTCCACATCAATCACGGCTCGTGCAGGCCCCCTTCCGCAGCCAATAATTAGAAAAAGTATCAATGATAATTGGGGCGCGGACTCGGTCTTCTTATAGAAATAATATATTTACGTATTCAACACGCGGCATGATCCCTTCCACACGGGTGAACCAGAAAATCTGGTTTAGCTAAAAAAGAAAAAATTAAGAAAAATATACTAATTTTTACGTAGTCTATCTCATAAAAAAAGAAAAATAGTATTTTAAAATTTAAGTGTTATCAAAATTCTGAGTTTTATATAGTCTAGTTCCTTATAAAAAAATCTTTCAAAATTTATTTTTTATCAAAATTTTAAAATTTTTTGGGGGCCCTTAGTACTTCCGCTAGCTCCTGCTTCCACGTCATCTAACATATATAAAATAGTATTAATTGATTGAGTAATGCTATAAATCATAGTCTCATCATATTTTGATCATACTAATTAGTAATATGTGACACATTCATTATTATTAAATGATAAAGAAACATATAATAAATAATCATTTAATGATAATAAATATGTCACATCATACTTAGTGGAATGAAAATGAGATAATAGTATGATTTATAGAATTTTCCTGATTGATATTCTAAATTTTTTTTCCATAACTCTAAATATTAATATATATGGTCCACTCTCGGATTTTTACTTTATGCCTCCATCCTAGCCTATAAAAAGACCAGCATCTATGTGAAGTCTTGCAAGAGACCCAAACAAAAACTTTGAGAAGCGAATATTTTCTTGAAAAAAACAATGGATTTGCGTAGGATGTTCTTGGAATTAGTGATATGTGTTGCAGTGATATTGTTGGCTATGGGTGCTGCAGCTGTAGCATTTCCAATAGCCAAGAGCCCTCACTGCCAGGATCGGTGTGGAAATGTTCAAGTCCCATATCCATTTGGTACAACTAAAGATTGCTCCCTAAATCGTGATTTTCTCATGAGATGTAACAAATCGTCTGGCCATCCTCCTGAACTAATAGCCGGTGAAAATTTGAATGTCGCAAACATTTCGATGAACGGCGAGCTTGACATCTTGATGTATATAGCCAAACAGTGCTACATGAAGAATGGTACGGCACTTAAGCCTAACAGACCCTGGATCAACTACCCGGCTTTCACAATTTCCAACACCAAAAACAAGTTCGTCACCATCGGCTGCGACACTTATGCTTACCTCAATGCTTTCCGAAACGATGAAAGCTTCTCCATAGGCTGCATGTCTATATGCAAAAGTCTTACAAATGTCGAAAATGGACCTTGCACTGGGATTGGGTGTTGCCAGGTTAACATCCCAAAGGGATTGAAGAACTTCACTTTGAAAGCTCGTAGCTATTACAATCACACAAATGTCTATGAATTCAATCCATGTAGCTTTGCTTTTGTGGCTAAAGAGGATGACATGTTCAATTTCTCCTCTAGTTATCTTAAAAGCCTGCAAGGGAATGAGAGCTATCCAATGGTTTTTGAATGGGCAATCGGTAATGAAACATGTGAAACTGCACAGAACAAGCCAGAATACGTATGTGGGGGTAACACCTATTGTGATGTTCCCTCAGAAGGGGTCGATGGGTATCGTTGCAAGTGCGAAGAAGGTTATAAAGGAAACCCATACCTCTCTGATGGTTGCCAAGGTACGTATGAGTTTCACATCTAACAAAAGCTTCTCCAAAATCTTAAGGAAACAACGTTTATATACAATCATGAAACTTTTCTTGAGATTTGAGTAGTTTGAAGTTCGAAAGTACTCATGATCATGTGCGTTTGGTTTGCTAATGAAGCATCGATCGAACTTAATTAATATTGTATTATTGCTCTGTTTCAGATATTAATGAGTGCGAAGAAGATCCGAAACCCTGCAATATTACTACATCAACATGCAACAACATTAACGGGAGTTTTACATGTACGTGCCGCGTCGGATACGAAGGCGATGGGAAGATCATAAACGGATCAACAAGTTGCAGACTTGAAGCGCGGGCCAACCAATCAAAGATTAATATCATTATTCCACTCGGTAAGTAGGCAGAATATTAATGTGTTATATATAGAAAAACTAATATTTTTCTACGGTAATTAACTAATCCATTCACTAATTACGTACATGGGTGGTTGGACCCCATTCATGATTATCTCTCTCTCACACGTGCGCGAGCGCGCGCACACACATAGATAGATAGATAGATAGATAGATACCAATTCTTAAGGATTTGGACCCTACTTGGTTAATGGTTGTACTGTCACAGGCCATGCATTGGCCTCTTTGGTCAACATGATTGCCAGCTGTATGGACATTGATATGTCTAGATACTCAGGAAAACAACAAGAGTAATTAATACTTTAAAGTCTTTAATATTCTACTCTGATCAATTCTTTTTTATGTATATTTACCTTTAAACTTGTTGATGACAATGATAAGAATAAGAGCAATATATATACAATTACTAACACTACCAGTAGATCAAAAGTAATATAAAAATCTATTGATTAAATATTTTATCTTTTATCTTGTTATTTTTAAGCGTTAAGACTTAAGACTTGATATAAAAACAAGAGCACAACTCAATATTTCATGTATACTTATGTGATTATCTTTACCTACATTAAGGAACTTAATGATAGTTCAAAGTATACTTTTAACTAAAAGTACTAATCAATCCCATGGATCTCTTTCAAATAAAGGGATCGAGTTGCTGCTGTCAAGACTTAAAACCACCCAGATATTACACCTAATTCCAATCTTGACGCGCTCTCTCAATAGTCTACAAGTTTTACAATGAGCTCAAATGCACTAGATTCTTTTAAGTATCTATAGGTATCTAGTGCATTTGAGCTCGATGGTGATGTAACATTATTCTTTCTGTTTTATGCATTATCTATAGGTATCTAGTATGATTCACCAAATATGCATTTGCCCAAATAGAACTAAAGTCTTGAATGAACTAGTTACCTACCTATTTGATTTGCAGTAACTTAATTTGTTGAACTATATTTATGGAAACAAAGATAACATGTTTGAGTATGTGCAGCTATCAGCATTGGCCTCCTAGGATTGTTCATGGGAGGTTCTTCAATATATTTTGGACTCCAAAGAAGAAAACTCATCAAGCTAAAAGAGAAATTTTTCCAACAAAATGGAGGCACATTGTTACAACAAAAACTCTCAAATTATAGAGCTTCTACAGAGGTGGTGAAAATCTTCAGTGCACGGGAACTGGAAAAGGCAACCAATAATTACGATGAGAGCAGAATCCTTGGTCAAGGAGGCTATGGAACTGTTTATCGAGGAGTCTTGCCAGATAACGAAATTGCTGCCATTAAGAAATCAAAGATTTGTGATCAGAGCCAAATTGAGCAATTCATAAATGAGGTAATTGTGCTTACACAAATTAACCATAGAAATGTGGTTAAGATGTTAGGTTGTTGTCTAGAAACAGAAGTTCCATTACTAGTTTATCAATACATCACAAATGGGACTCTTTCTAGTCACATTCATGATAGAAACCTATCATCCTCACTCTCATGGGAAAAACGTTTGAAGATAGCATCAGAAACTGCAGGGGCACTTGCATACTTGCATTCTTCAACTTCGGTGCCAATTTTACACAGGGATGTGAAAACTGCAAATATACTTTTAGATGATAACTATTCAGCAAAAGTGGCTGACTTTGGAACTTCAATTTTGGTCCCTGTTGATCAAACACAATTATCTACATTGGTGAAGGGGACTTTTGGATATTTAGACCCAGAATACTTTTATAGTAACCAGCTTACAGAAAAAAGTGATGTCTACAGCTTTGGTGTTGTTGTGGCAGAGTTATTGACAGGTGAAAAAGCACTTTGTTTTGATAGGCCGGAAAAGGATAGAAATTTGGCAATATACTTTAACTCTGCAATAAAAGAGGATCGGTTGCATCAAATTCTTGACAATCAAATTGTTAATGATGGCAATATTAATGCGATAAATGAAGTTGCTAATATTGCAAAATTGTGCTTAAGTGTAAAAGGGGAGGATAGGCCAACTATGAAGGAAGTGGCAATGGAACTAGAAGGATTGAGAATTATGGGTAAACATCCTTGGGTAAAGGCGGATCATTATGCAGAGGAGACTGAAAACTTGCTTGGGCCACCTACACACTCGTTCAACATTGATGTCTACAATGGTTCTTCCTCTACCATCACAACAGTTGGGCTTGAAAGTATGAGGAACCAAGTCATGAAACCATTAGATGACGGCAGATGATGAGCTAGCTAGTCCATGGCCAATACAATATACATCATGATCTTCACCAGTTGATCAAATTTATTACTTGTACGCACATATAATATGTGTATCTCTCCTACTTTTTCGTGTTTAATGTCTCAATTTTCTTGCCGCACACCTTCATTTTCTTTTTTGTAATAAGGCTCCATTATCAATAGATATATATACCTTAAAGAAATGTTTTAAATGACCATGTTATTTTTCATTCTTTTTTTCTTTTTGTTATCAATATTACTTAGATATTTTATATATGAGAAAATATATTTGCAACTATGAATTGTGTAACCGTCGCGTAATCGCTTTGAAAAAAGTGAATAAAATATGAGACCCACATGAAAAAAATTAATTTTTTAATAATGGACTCCACTATTTTTCAATGCGATTACGCGGCGTTTACGCATTTCACGGTTGTATGTAGAATTACTCTTTATATATTACGTACCCTTTCTTTTATGGATGCTACTTTGTTACATGATATATTATATTTATATATACATATATTTTAAGTTGTGTGTATATATATACACATACTAATTTAATTGGCAAGTTTTTTACTAACCCAACAGGTTCGCATTGTTGTTTTTCCATCCATTTTATTGTCCTTGATCTTGCCCCACTACAATACAATTTGTCTTTTATGACAAAGGAAACCATAACAAAAAATAACCAAAACGTCACTAAAAATATTTAGTGGTCACCATGATCGTCACCTAATGTGCATCACAGAAAATAATTGGTGACGGTTTACTGTTGAACCGTCACTAGTGACGGTTGGAGGTGTTTTGTTTGGTGTAACGTTCAAACGTTTCCTTTTTGTGACGGTTGAGATCTGTCACAGAAAGTAAAGTTCGGATGTCCAATCAAACATTCAAACGTCAACCCAACCAATTGGCATTAAAATGACAAAAGTTGACGTTCGTTGATTATAGTTCAAATGTATTATATTTACATTCGAACTTTTATACGTCCGAACATTAACTGCAATAAATGTTCAAGTTTCCGATCGAACGTTAACGGACCAATGTTCAAACGTAACGGGTATAACGTTCGGACGTTAGTCCGAATGTTAACAAGGAAGCGTTCAAACGCAAGTTGTACGTTCGGAGGTTTGTTCAAACGTTAATTGTTTAAACATTCAAACGTTTTGTTCGTTTGAGGGTGAGTACGTTTGAACGTTGAGTAGTACATTCGAACATTGGTTCGAATGTGAACCAATATTCGAATGTTTTTTATTTACATTCGAACGTATAGATGAAATATGAATTTCATAAAATTACAAAACATACTAATTGTATCATAATACACACCATCATTTAACAACAAACAATGTCTTAAAAAGTTTCAAAATTAGATATTAAAAGTTATATTGTAACATCCGGGCCAAACACGAAACTTACGTTTGAATTTTTTTTATACATGGATGAAAAGCTAACTTGGATTTTAATCAGTAAATTTGGGTTTCAGCTATGGGCCCATTTTATTTCCAAGGATCTGTCCCTTTTTCAAAAAAAAAAAATGTTTGTTATCAATTTCAAACGGATTAGGGTTATAACTCTAGAGTCCATTTTTCTCATTAAAATTCTTAAATCCATGTCTTATATATATATATAATTAACAAGCCTCGTGCACCATCCTTTTTATTTTTCAAATCCCAGTTAATCTCTAGCTAATTGCTCTTCGCCACACATGCACCTTATTTTCTTTCCCTACCCATGTTCGGTAACGCGGCTAACGCCCATCAAGCGGCAATAGCAACAACCGCTGCCCTCCCTGCATGTAAGTTCTGCAGCATGCATACACCCAGCCCCCATCTCGCAGCAGCAAACCGAACGGAAAAATGCCCTCGTACAAGCATATCTCTATATCTCTAGCCGCGCCTTCCTCCACGTTCAGTAAATAAAAACCCAAACCAACCCCACATGTTTCTGCAGATATACCTCCAATGTTATGTGTTGAAATAATAGTGTAATAGAAATATTAGGAAAAGAGATAATTGTTGGTAAATTCGAGGATACCAGGCCTCCTTTGCTCTGTAAAATTTCTGGATAATCGATGCTCCTTTCATTGAACTCAAAAACATAAATAGGCCATGGATAATGACCAGACTCACGACATGGGGCATAACCCACTACTTAAGAAACAAATAACTGACCCACCACACTACAGGCAGACTTGGACTAACTACCCACTACGAGCCCACAACGACCCACTATACTTGACTCAGAGAAACTTGACTTTAAATAAAAATGACGCCACTTCACAACTTAAAGACAGATTTCGGGTTTTTAGGAGCCATAACCCTAATCTCATAACATACCCTGCTTCTTAGGAAACCTTGTCCTCAAGGTTACCAAATCGCCGCCTTAGGGTTTCAAGATCCTCCCATGTCGCATTCTCTTCATCGACGCCAGCCCACTGCACCAGGACTTCTACCCCAACAACATTCCCTTTTCTTTTAAGCCTCCTTTGCAAGATCCTCTCGGGCTTTGGTTCCATGGACCCTTCGGGAGTAATTTTCAGCAGGTTGGTGCATGCTTGTATCCCCTCTCCTAGCTTCCTCTTAAGGCACGAAATGTGAAATACTGGGTAGATTTTTGCTTTGGGGGGTAGATCTAGTTCATATGCAACTAGACCCACTTTCCGAATCACCTTGAAGGGGCCATAATATCTTGGTGCGATCTTCAAGTTCCTTCGCAATGCTACTGTCATCAGCCGATATGGCCTTAACCTGAGGTAAACCAAGTCTCCGATCTCAAACTCTTGATTCCTTCTTGTTTTGTCAACATAGCGTTTCATCTTCGACTAGGCATCTGGCAGGTTCTCTTTGATGAGTTTAGCGATAAACTCACGGGTTCGGATCTCTTCGTCGACAGCTTGGACTTTCGTAGTTCCTGGCTCATATGGTAGCAGCCAGGGAGCTTGCTGGCCATAAACAGCTTCGAAAGGTGTCACCTTTGTGGATGTATGTACTGAGGTATTGTAGGAATACTTAGCTAGAGGTAACCACTTTTCCCAATCCTTTGGCCTGTCACTGCAAAAGCATAGTGGTAACATTCGAGCACCTTGTTCATGGCCTCTGTTTGGCCATCCATTTGTGGATGATAAGCTGTGCTAAGTAACAAATCTGTTCCACAAAGTCTGAATAACTCCTTCCAGGAATTGCTAGTGAACACAGGATCTCGATCACTAACAATTGTTTGTGGCAGTCCATGTAACTTAAAGATGTTATCCAAGAAAACCCTAGCCACTGTTATTGCTATGTATGGATGATTAAGAGGCATAAAGTGTGAATACTTACTTAATCTGTCCACCACTACCAGGATCACAGTCTTTCCTCCTAAGGGGGTAGTCCTTCAATAAAATCCATGCTGATGTCTTCCCAAGTTTTGGTGGGTATAGGTAAAGGATGAAGCGACCCCAAAGGGTGGAGGGCTTCAGCTTTACTTCTCTGGCACACATCACACACCCTGATATGCGATCTGAAATCATTCCGTAACCCAAGCTAGTAAAATTCTTTTTTGATTCTGGCGTATGTTTTCAATACTCCTGTGCGGCCCCCTAATGGACTGATGTGGAATTTGTGCAGGATCTGTTGCTGGAATGGGACCAAGGACCCGAGATGTAGTCTACCCTTGTAAAATAGTAGCTCATTTCGGAGTTGGTAATAGGAAAGGTCCAGGTCCCCGTGATGGTAGTGGCTTATTAGCTGCTGCAACATGGGATCCTGTTGGTAAGCCTTCTTCAACTCCTCTATCCTTGGGCTTGCACTATGCTAATTGCTTGGTTTTGGAGGATTGGGTTCATCTGATGGGTTTGTATGGGTTCTAGATTTATTGGGTTGCGTTTGGGATCTGTTTGGCTAGTGTTTGAGGTTAGTGTTTGGCCACTGGGGGAGTTGTGAGGTTCTGAGTATTGCACTCGGGATAGTGCATCTGCTGCTGCATTACTGTTCCCACTTCTATATTCCACTGTGAAATCATACCCAAGTAATTTAGAGACCCATTTCTGCTGTGATGGGGTACCTACTCTTTGTTCCAACAGGTATTTCAATGCTTGTTGGTCAGTGTGTACTTTGAAGGATTGTCCCAATAGGTAGTGCCTCGATTTTCTCACGACCATCACTAGTGCCAATAATTCATTTTCATAGGTGGAAAGATTCAGATTTCTTCCCTTCAGAGCCTGGTTGAAATAAGCTATTGGCTGCCCTTCTTGCATTAAAACGGCTCCTAATGCTTCCCCTGATGCATCACATTCAATAACAAAAGTTTTAGTGAAATTAGGTAAGCTGAGTATGGGTGGCTTTACCATTGCCTCCTTGAGGTTCTCAAATACTTCTTGTGCTTTGTCATTCTAAGAAAAAGAGATTTTCCTTAGAAGAACTGTTAGTGGGGCTGCTATTGCTCCATATCCCTTGACAAATTTCCTGTAATATCTTGTGAGTCCTAAAAAACCTCTTAGTACCTTAAGATTTTTAGGAGTTGGCCAATCTTGCATTGCAACCAGCTTTTGAGGATCTTCTTTAACTCCCTCTCTTGAGATAATATGTCCCAAGTATTCCACCTCCGTACTGCAAAAAACACACTTTGACAGTTTTGCATAAAACTGGTCAGCTTATAATACCTCCAAAACCCGAGTAAGATGTTGTGCATGCTCCTGCATAGACTTACTGTAAATTAAGATATCATCGAAGAACACTAGCACAAACTTCCTCAAGAAAGGCCTGAAAAATTCATTCATCACTCCTTGAAATGTAGATGGTGCATTAGTAAGCCCGAAAGACATTACCAGGAATTCATAATGACCCTCATGCGTATGAAAGGCAGTTTTAGGGATGTCATCAGGATTCATGCGTATCTGATGATATCCTGACCTTAAATCCAATTTAGAAAACACCTCAGCTCCTCCTAGCTCATCAAGTAATTCATCAATGTTGGGAATATGATACTTATCTTTTATGGTTTCCTTGTTCAGTGCACGATAATCCACACACATCCTCCAACTCCCATCAGCTTTTCTAACCAATAATACAGGAGATGAGTAAGGACTTTGACTGCTTCTTATGCTTCCACTCTTCAGTAATTCAGCTACCACCTTCTCTATTTCTCCTTTTTGATAATAAGGGTACCTGTAGGGTCTAACACAAATAGGTTTAGTACCTTCCAACAATTTAATTTTGTGATCGCAATTCCTGGGGGGTGGCAACCCAATAGGCTCGGTAAAGACTTCTTTAAAATCCTCCAGAATTTTCTGTACCTTTGCTGGTTGTTTTGCACTGCCTTTATCTTGATTACCATCCATGATATGTAACCAAATTCCTCTCACCGCACCTTCTTTCAGCTTCACCTTAGGATCTTCCTCCACAATATTGCTCACTGGTCTTTGAATTCCCTGCAGCTGAACATCTTGATTTCCAAATTGAAATTTCATAAATAAATCAGAGAAATTCCATAAAATAGATCCCAGACCACTTAACCAATCAACTCCCAACACTACATCACACCCTCCAAGTGTCAACATATATAAATTAGCCATAAACTCATGATTTTGTACCTTAACAGATATTGCCTTATATTGACCAAGGCAAGGAAGAGTGGCCCCATTGGCCACTTGAACTGTTAAGTGGCTTTCCTCCCTTGACAAATTGGCTTTCCTTGCTACATATGGATCTATAAAGCTATGAGTACTCCCTGTATCAATCAAAACCAAAACTTTTTTATGATTAATTTCAGCAAACAACCTCATAGTTTTAAGGGCTACTGAACCAGCTATAGCATGTAGGGAAATTCCCAATAACTCTCCCACTTCTTCCTTCTCAAACTCCTCAACTTGAATCACAGCCAACTTACCTTCTTCTGTTTCCACTTTCTCACCCTCTTCTTCCTCAACTCCCATTCCTTCAATAAGGAATATCCTTGGCCTACTACACTTATGTCCTAGATGATATTTTTCATCACAGTAATAGCATAGTTTCTTCTCTCTTATTCCTTGCATTTGAGTGGGTGTAATTCTTTTAATGGGAAAGTTGGGTTTTTTGGACATGGTGGGTAATGGGTTTCTAGAATTTGGATGGTTTGGAGGAGGAGGCAGTCTTAGTATGGGGGAGGGTGTTGGTAGTTTGAGTTGGGTACTTAAGGTGGGATTAGAGTAAGTATGGTATTTGTTTGAATGACCTATGGTACGCCTTACTACTTCTTCTTCTTGCAATCTGGCTAATCCGAAGGCTGCTGATAAAGTAGATGGTTTGAACATTGTTACGATAATTTTGAGGTCATCTCTTAATCCACTCAAGAAGGTACTTATTCTAAACTCCTCCGTTACTCCCTTAACTTTGTTAGACAATTCTTCAAACTGAGTTTGGTATGCTTCTACTGTATGGGTTTGTCTTAACTTAGTGAATTGCTCAACCGGATCCTCATAACCTGAGGGCCCAAATCTCACCCTTATGCTATGGTAAACCCATCCCAAGTATTAACTGGGCTAGAATCCATGAGCCATGAATACCATGAGAGGGTTTTACCCTCCATGTGAAATAAGGCTATTTTAATCCTTTGATCATTTGGGGTGTTATAATAAGAGAAAAATTGTTCTGCCTTTAAAATCCATAAATTAGGTTCAGTCCCATCAAACTTTGGGAATTTTAGTCTAAGAGACCTTGCCTGAATACCCCTGTTCTTCTCAAATAAAGGATTGTTACTAACCTGGTGATGCTGATTGGAAGATCCCTCTCCCGAATTTTGATTGCCAATCATCCCTACAATCTGTTCATAACTTGAAGCCAAGTTATTTAACTGTTGTAGTACCGCATCTAACACACCTTTTTGTTTCTCTTGTTCTTCTCGCAGGCACAGACTCTCCCCTTTCAGAGATGCCATAGCCTCAGCCAACTGTGCCTGCCTAGTTCCTTCAGCCATGTCGCAGGAACGCGTCTCGTGATACAACTGTTATGTGTTGAAATAATAGTGTAATAGAAATATTAGGAAAAGAGATAATTGTTGGTAAATTCGAGGTTATCAGGCCTCCTTTGCTCTGTAAAATTTCTAGATAATCGATGCTCTTTTCATTGAATTCAAAAACATAAATAGGCCATGGATAATGACTAGACTCACGACGTGGGGCATAACCCACTACTTAAGAAACAAATAACTGACCCACCACACTACAGGCAGACTTGGACTAACTACCCACTACGAGCCCACAACGGCCCACTATACTTGACTCAGTAAAACTTGACTTTAAATAAAAACGATGCCACTTCACAACTTAAAGATAGATTTCGGGTTTTTAGGAGCCATAACCCTAATCTCATAACATCCAATAGTTTCCGTCCACGATGCCTCATCCGAACCTCCAATAACGACACACAGTCTCTCAACCCCCACAGATTATCTTCGGTTTCCCCTCTCTTTCGCCACTCTTTCTATTTTTTTTTTCCTTTCTGTTTTGTGCCATCTGTCATAGCTGCAAGCCGCCATCTTCTCTTTCCTTCACGCTATGGTCACCTGCCTTCTGCTTTATACCTCAACCGAAGCTTCTCCCTCCGCCGTTGACCACCATGGAAACAGCCCAGGCGCATGGCTCAACGCACGCACAATGACCTCAGCTTTGGTCAAGCCGAAACAGGGCATCCACTCTCTCAAACTTTTCCCCCTCTGTGTTCGGTTCCTCTCGGTTTTCCTCTCCTCATCTCTCTGCCGTTGCTGCCTTTACACGCCAGATAACTGCAGGTCGCCGTTGTTGCTCAACCACCTCGCTGCCACCCATCACCGAACTACCGCAACAACCCTTGCCCTACACCACAAAAAAAAAAAAAAAAAAACAGAGCAGGTTTCGTTAAACACAGCTTCCATGCTAGCCGCAAGGTTACTTGCCGTCCGTGCGCCGTAGCCCAGCCGTGAACCCGCAAGTGGAGCCACTGCAGATCACGGGCAAGACTCCATGGTCGGACTGCAGCCCCCACGTTGCATGGTCCGTAACTCCCTCTCCCTCTTTCTCTCGGATTCTATCCCTCTCTCTCTCTCTCTCTCTCTCTCTCTCTCAGTGCTCTTCAGCCAAGCCATACAACGTAGATCTAGTCCAGCCGCCGCTTCTGTCGTCCCTGGCCACCCCTCTCGGTGAGTATGGACTGATCCTTACGCACGGTTTGAATCTAGAAGTTATAATCTCATAGTTCTTTCTTTGTTGTGACCATGCATGCTTTACCCAAAGAGCCCATGTATATATTTTTATTTCCCTAAACACCCTTGTCATCAGATGGTCCATATGGCATATTTTTATATTAAACTTTTTTCATAGAAAATATTTAGAGACTTTAATTATATTACCTGGTATTAATTTTATGGTTTGATTTTGGTAGAAAATTGTAAGTGTTTAAAATTATTTTTTTAAACACTTTAAGCCTAGTATATGAAATAAATCTTGGGTAGTTTTAAATTAGATATGATTAGCAATTTATGATGATTTTTAATATAAGTATTATTAAGAATATTTTATGAATTAATATTGTTTAAGCAATTTATGAGTTCCTACTAGATTATATGTTGGCAGTATTAAATTAGTGTTTTAACAATAGTTTCTTTTGCCATATTTGATAAAATTATATTATAAAAAGTTAAGATTTTTTTTAATGATAATATATTTATCAGATTTCTGATAACTATACAGTTATCAAAGC